>CAEMYA010000841.1:341266-360688 GCA_903131615.1 Diplodus sargus | reverse complement strand
GAGGAGGAGGAAGAGGAGGAGGGGGAGGAAGAGGGGAGGAGGAGGAGGAGGAGGAGGAAGAGGGGAGGAGGAAGAAGAGGAGGAGGAGGAGGTGGCGGCTACGAGCAGGTCAGGAGCTGAACCTGCGAGCACGCTTTCACACAAACAAACACATTACACTTGTTAAGCGCATAATTAACTGCATTCATGGCCCAACCTGCGACCACGAGGACGGCGGCTCACAGATTTACCGTTCACTCTCTATCATAACATTTGAATGGCTTTAATCCCCCTAAGTGGATTTAAATGGAGGTGCTTGTTTGCCTCGGAGCCACTCTGCGGTAGAATAAGCAAGAAAAAAAACAGTCTAGTCTTCTAACGCAGCAGTTTCTGTACAAAGCGAACCTCTCTGTTGATGTCGAGGTGTCGATTAGTTGAATCTCTCGTTGTAAAACTAAGATTCTGCTGCTGTATCAGCCTCCACTCTTCTGTAAACCTTTGCTCCCAGTCAGCCACAGGAGTATTAGTGAAGTCGGGCCCTGATGTTGGTCGATATGACCAAATTTGCTGGATTGGGGTGAAGGTCGGGTTTCTGTGCAGACCAGTCGCGTTCTTCCACAACAATCTGGGAAAACATTTTTTTTCTTACAGCACTGACTTCATGCATGAAGACTTTGTCAGACTGAAATGCTGCTCACTACTCTGACAAACGTGGGAAGTCTGTGAAGTGCGATGCTGTGTGACAGCAAAGGGAAAACCTGAATAACTGAGTGGAGAAACACAGCAGAGCCATCGGGATATAACGGTTCTGCAAACCACAGAGAGGTCCGAGTAAGTTCTGTACGTGCCACAGGCTTCATACCACACTGACGTTTGTACAACTGATATCATCGCATGATAATTAACTGACTGATGACTGATGTGATTGGTGTGAGAACCACTGCATGTTTTTAAGGGCGACCTGCGGACGTTTCCAGCGGTGTTGGCGACCAAAAGAGGTATTTTAAGCCAAACCAAGTGGATTTGGTGCCTAAATATAACCAGAGCACAAGAGAATCTGGACCTGGACGAATGCAAAGTTAAACGTATCTTCTGCAGAAATGTGCTAAGCTAACATTCATCCTGGTTATTGTGTTGGAGAAATAACAAACGGTGACTTTGTTATTCTGCTTTGTGCCGTCTTGCATGTTCTGGGTCCATTCGTCCACGAAGAAGAAAGAGTCTCTGCAAGTCAGCACAAAGTCTTCACCTTCATCCTGTGATGAAACATTTCTACGCTGCTGTGTGTTGTGGAGCCGTCAACGTCCAGAATGACAATGCCTCCTTCGATGAGGGCGCGAGGGGTCGCTGGCTGTTTGATTGGAAGGAAAACGCTGTGACCTTCACGGTCACCGAATCTCAACCCAATTGAACGTAACTACCAGAGATTCTGAACGAACTCTCAACCGCCTTCATCATAACACCACATGAGGAAATATCTTCTGGACGAAGCGTGTTCATCCCTGCAGCGCAGTTCCAGAGAATCAGTGTTACGCGAACAACAAAGCATTTATTATGCATGAATGTATGTTTGTCTGTTGTCAGGTAGATTTGGTTTGCAGTAGAAAGACGAGGCACACATCGTGACTCTATGAGAACACGTAGTAGAACTGAACCTGAGCGCTTCCTCCACCTGCCCGACGAGCATCACAGGGCTTCACCTCACCAGCCAGCTGGAGTTTCCCTGCTCGAGTTCAGGGGATTCTCTCTCCACGGGGCGTCTGTGACTCTGCCCTTCTCCTCCGAGTAAATCCTCCCGGGAGCAGCTAGCGCTTCAGGCCACGCAGCTTTCAGGGTCAAAAAGCCATGTAAACCTCTCCACAGTGCATCGACTTCCTTTAACCCACCGAGAGGAGAAACTGCTCCTGCAGGACGTGTTGTAAGAAGCTTGTGACTGACGACAATCACAACGTTTCTTTACAATAACATCTCATTCATTCAGCAAAAGCCAACAGAAATAAACAAGCTATGGCAGCATCACAGATCTCAGCGCTGCGAGTCAACCAGCAGTCGTCTGCTCTGAAGTGACAGTCCGTCCAATGAGAGGAGACAGCAGGGGAGACCCAGGACAGGAAGCTGGACCCTCCAGCTAAAGTGCAGGCAATTTAGTGATTCAGCACCACCGGGCGAAGAAAACCAACCTAATATATGTCAACAGGAGCGACCGACAGCAGCATCTCTGCACAACGGTGCTACACTCACTCGAAGGTGTAAACCTGATAACTGCAGTTTTGATCACCTTATTCTTTTCTTTTTCTCTGCCGACAAAGTCATACAATATAAAAGATGTGAAAGGGTCCCTGTAGACAAACCTTCCTTCAAACCGTCATTTAAAGAAGGCATGTTGTAACCATCACTTATATTTAGTCAATCTTAACACAAACTCTACAGGAAAGGTTGGTTTAATTGAAAATATTGTAAAGTTCATAAGTTAATTTAATTCATATCGTTCATTTTGGAGTCAATTTATAAAAATGTGTTGATGTTTACACAGTCAATATAATGTATTTATGACTGCAGTTGTTAGTATTTGCATATTTTCATGTTGAAATCTTCTCAGCTACCATAAATGTGCTGAATGTACCTTTTGGGTTGCCGTACAGTTACCTCAGCCCTTCTAGCTTCTGATTGGTTAGTCGAGTCTCATGGGAGTCAGAGACAGGAAGTAAAGGTTGTTGTTGTGAAGCTAAAATGCGGTCAGAAAGTAAAGTGCTACTTGAAGAAATTATCCGTCTCCATCCTGCTCTTTCTATCATTAAGACTGCACAAACCACCACACACCGAACCCTCACGTTACAATATTACAACACAGAATACAAGAACGGACAGAGAATTTAATAAAATACTCAATAAGAGTCACAGGCAGTCAGAGGATCTTTACTGAGACCAGTGTTTATGTGTAAAAGAGATATTCAATATTTTCACAACACGTTCCCAAAGCAGCCTTTCATTAGAGTCCTGGAGCGTATGCTTTTAACTTGAAAGTCCCCCTTTTGCAGGAAGTGAGGTATCTTTTTAAAGTACCATATATATAAAGGCCGTATTCAGAACCTGTGCTTTCAAAACGGAGCCTTCAGGACGACCAGAAGGTTGTGATGTCACAACTAAACAGTCTCCGCCCTCAGCACGCCTGCTCAGGCCTGTGTGAGCCGACCAATCAGAGCAGAGTGGGCTCTAAAGAGACAGGCGCTGAATACAGGAGCATTCAGACTGTTTGAAGAGTCGCCGCAGCAACAACAAACAAACAAATCATAAAAAATATGAACGAGCAAACTTCGTTTAGGACTTTACAAGCATAAACTCACTTCCTAGATGAATTAGCTAATAAAAAAGAAATGAAGCGACGTCAGTGTGAAACCAAAATGGCTTTGAAAATAACTTTCTCATTACACTCTGACACAATCGTCTCCAAACGGATTCTCATTAGGATATAAATACTCACACGGCGCCCACAGTTTCACATATTACAATTACCCTTTCGGTGGTGACGCGCAGCGCCGCCTCGTCTCTGCCGCGCTGCCAACGACAGCTGAGATATCTTGCCAATATCTTGCCAGCTGTCTGGCTGCGGGCCGCGCCAGCCTGCGGTCCGAGCTCATGAATACGTCGCGGGGTTTTGATGAACACCAACATTATGCATATCGTTTGTCACAGTGCTGCACAATTGATTTGTGAAAATGCAAAGTGTACGTTTAGTTTTGCATAATTGGTAATTTCACAATTGCGCCTGATGGAAATAATACTGAAAGTGATTTCACTCGACTCGCAGCTGCTGCGGTTGGAAAACCGTCGAGATGTCGATGTGAGTGTCACGCGTTAATGTTGTGATAATTCAGACATGAATAATCACGTTTGAAGCTGCTGCTGCTCAGTTCAGTCATGAATGTGTAACATGAGTTTCAGTAATCAGCTGTTTTCCTCCAGAGAGGATCATCATCAGCGTGAAAAGCAGCGTGTGATCTGACATTTCATCACGAAGGGCTTCGGTCGGTTCTTGGTGATTGTAATCAGGTCGCTGACAGGAAGGTTGCAGGTTCAAATCTCAGACCAGCTGAAAGAAGTGGACAGAACGTTCTCTCCCAGAACATCAGATTACATTCTCCTCTATCAACCAACATCAAAGTCCAGAAGACGCTAATGAGAAAACATTGTTTATTCATCAGCGACTCTGATCTGAGATTTGAGCTGGATTTCTTCTTTCACACTAACGGGAATAAATATTCAAAATACGGGTTTAATTCTTAAGGTAAAAATGAACTCAGGGTTTTTTTTTAAGCTCAGATTTGTTGTCTGGACATTTATGAAGGGTCAGTGCTAACTCACACCAGAGCCAGAACATTTCCCAGTTCATGTGATGGATTTTCAAGTAATAATTAATGTGTAAACTTATATTCAATCAGTGGGACATTTCTGTCTCTCTGTCTGGTTATGTCGTCTGTCAGACGAGTGGAAAGTAAAACATCCAAATGAGTAATAAAAAAATGCCAAAGTAAACAACATTAAATATCCTAATATTAAATTATATTAATATAATCAACCTGCCGATATGGGCAGAAGTAAAAAAGGCCCACATACAGTCATTTTATGCAATTTAACGCATTCTTGTAGTTGTTTTTTTGTCATTTTTCATCTCATTTTGTGTTATTTTGTCCGTTGCATAGATGCATTGTATGATTGGTTAAACAGAAACTGCATTACTGTGAGCTGTGTGTGAATATCTTGCACTTGTCACTGTAATGTAATCTTGTCCACCTGCTGCCTCTGTGTATCTTACAGCAGCAGGTAAACGTCTTCAGATTGTTTACATTCTGTTTGGAAACTGAAGTGTGTGTCGGCTCACGTCTGAGTGGATCAACACGGTCGGAGACGTCGGCGCCGAACGCTGCAGACTCATGTTGGCATGACTTGTTTCTGACTGAGAGCGCTGGAATTATATTTTCAGCTCCAGCTTGTGATAAAGAATTATTTTTTCGTTTAACTGATAACAAGTTTAGTGTGTGTGTGTGTGTGTGTGTGTGTGTGTGTGTGAGTGCGAGGATGGTTATAATGGATTTTTTAGGTGTTTACATTCGTTTACACTCCGGCATAATTGGTTTGGATGATTTGAACCTGTTGAGATTTTCCCAGCAGAGCTTTTTTTTTTTTACTGTCGTCTTTTTACATCCCAATAATTCGGCCTGATTGTGATAAAAGCGTGTTAGTCTGAGACAGCCGGCCTGAACTTTCAGAGCTTTCTGAGGTAAAAACCAGTCGTTCTGAGTCTGAGGTGAAACGCAGACTGACGAGTTTGATTCCCCAGAAAACAAAATACATTGTTAAACCAACGTGACGGCAGCAGCTTTAAGATCGGTCAGGTTTAGGAAAATAACTGTGCTTAGTTTTACTGCCCGCTCGTCCTGAACTTCCTCCCTACGGAGACTTTGTTGGTCTTTATACTTCCTCACCTGACTTTATCTTTCGCTGCCATACTAGTAACTTCTGCCTCTGGAGGTTTACGCCTAACAAGAAACGTAATACCACTCTGCTTTTTGGACTCTTGGGGAAGTAAAACATCCAGGGCTCTGGGGAAATTATTTTTTTAGTCGACAACATGTTAGAAAATGCTGCCAGGTCTATCTGCAGATCAAACCCCAGCTGCTCTGGTCACGGGATCGTCTCTCTGACCACCAGGCCGTGCTGCTCCCCAAATATTGACCGCTACGCGGATTTGCTCACGAGCGTTGCGTGGCCGGAGTTAATCTACTCAGCATCCGCCGGTTGTTTGTATATGAGCTTCACCAGCTAAGTTAACAAAAACTGCCGCACAGTCGGGCTCGACACACACACTCCTGCAAGAAACCCAAACAGAGAGCAGGAAACCGTCACCGCAAAAACACACACTGGTGCTGATCAAACTATCGGATCTCACTTCCTGGCTTTATATGACAATAAGCTTAAACCCAGGTATCACTTTGACAAGGAAAGAACTGGCCGAATACACAAGAAGGCCCGTATAATTATGAATTTGTCATAATCAGTGTTTAAAACATTCATAAAGTTTCTCTGAATTGAACAACTCCTTAAATTGCGCGTTTTTTTAAGGGAGTCTGGAGACTTTCTCTGTGGGCAACACAGAAGTCGCCTTAATTGTCTGGCATTTGCTGTAAGAACAAATTATACACGTTTACTATCAATAAAACGTCTTCTCTCATGAATCTAGTGTAAATGGTGATATTAGTATATTGAAACTGTGATCAACAGCTGTGCGGTGTCAGCAAGTCAGATGCACTTCAGACACAAAAACAGAAACAACTTTATGTGTTGAATCAAATGCTGAATGTACGCGACGGCGTGCCTGATTTAGAATTTGACGTTACCGTTTCGTGAACTCGTTGACACATTTCTCCTCACGCAACAACTCTTAAAATTGTGCCATTTGTTAAAGGAGTCTGGTGGTACTGCAGGTTCTGGTTCAGTGGTTGAATCTGCGCTCCTTCACCGCGGGGACTTCCTCAGGTACACCCCGGCTCCTGGCTGTATTTCACTTAAACAAGCCTCCACACACACACACACACTCTCACTCATCTGACAGCTACTCCACTGTCTCCCAAACACATTCACACACACACACACACACACACACATAAATGTGACAGTCGGGGAGTCTCGGAGGACCACTGCCCGGCTGTAAACCCAGAACACCTCAGCAGCAGAATGGATTAGAGCTTAGCAAGCAGCCTGGCCTCCCATACGCTGAGGCAGCTGTTTCTGGATCTGCATGCATTCATGTGTGTGTGTGTGTGTGTGTGTGTGTGTGTGTGTGTGTGGAGATTTATAGCAGTGAAAAAACCATAAATGAAGCTTTAAGTTATTGACGAAACAATAAAAAGTGTGTGTGTGTGTGTGTGTGTGTGTGGTGATGTCCGGGGCCGAGTGGGGAAGAGGCTCCTGTTTGAAGGCGATCATATAGAAATCAATAAATCTCTGCACCCTTGACCCCTTATTACCTGTCAGCTGATGGTTCAAAGACGTGTGGACGGCGCTTTAATGTGCAGAAAATCCATTTCCATTTAACCGATTGATTCGTACGGACGGTTCGATAAAAACAGTGACGGAGGAACAAAGCACGAAGGAGAAAAGCAGCTGCTGACAACACAAGAGTCTCACCGACTCCTCGTATGATTATTAATATTATTTCCTCATTTTCATTCAGATTACTTCCCCGTGTGGTCTCATTCGAACCGGAGCCTCCAGGACACGGCAGGTTTATCATTTCCTGCGTTTGTGTATCGGCGGGGGGAAAGACGGGATCGGCTGTTATTTGGGAAGTTGATCTTGCGTGACAGTTCAATATTAAATCCTCGGAGAGACACGTTATTTTTATGGTTGGTTTGGCTTCTGGAGGGAAAGTTGACACACACACAAAAAAAAAAGAAATGATAATAACACAGGAGTGTTTGTTCCAGCAGGAGAAGGATCAGCAGCACCTGGAGGAGACGAGCTCACCGCAGATAATCTGACCGGAGCGTCTGAATAATCCAGCAGCTCCGCGTCTCTGAGTCTCGGCACGTTCAGCGTCTCTCCTGACCTTTATTGATCTGTTCCTCAAGTATGTGGCTTTCAATAAACCCACGAGGGCGAGTCTCCAAAACGTGGAGCTCTTCAGATGGATCTTGAAAGAATAAACATTGTTATTCAGCCGCCTGCTCCACTGAAAATGGATGAAACGGGTCCCAAGAAGAAAAACACTGGAGGCAGATTGTTGTTGTGGTTTCACATTCGGTAAAAATATTGATGTCGACCCTTTCAGCGGCTACGTTTATTGATTTTAATTTCACTTTAAACATCCATTTGTCAAAGAAGGACTTCATAAACTTTACAGCAATATGCAATTTTCCTCTATGTTATATAACTTAAAGCCTCCAGTACAGGCTGGTGTTTACACAACAGGGTCGATAACTGCATGATAATATAATTAAATAAACCTTCTGATTGTCTCTGAGCACCGACGTGTGGATACAAATCTACAGTAAAACATTTTCTCCACTTCAACACCGACTTATCTGAATAGTTTCTGAGTGATAAACATCTTTCGGGCCCTCAAACGTCTCGTGAAGCTCCAGGCGTCACGGCTGCAGCAGCTGGAACATACAGCGCCGTCTGCTGCGTCCACTCACATGTTCTGTGGGTGTATGAAGCGCGTGATGGACGCAGGTCACTTAAACACCCGTCGTTAGCGTCTCGACCGGAGCAGGTTGTCCACACACCGACTGGACTGCAGGTCACTTTCAGCGTTTTGAAGACGGTCTCTGACTCTGTAACAACTCCATTATTTTTAACGACCTGAGCTGAGCTGAATTCTTCGATAATCATCTTCTTTCTTTTCTCTCTCTCTGCAGCGTGGATGTGTTTGCCAGCTGCATCCTTGACCCTCTGCTGCTGCTGCACGGTCGTCCATCTCTGTCTGCGCCAGCAGCCAGACAGTCGGGCGGCTCCACTGTACGAGCACATGAACACACACACTCCCACGCTAGAGTGTATGCAAACACAACATCGCTGAGAGGCACGTCGCTCTGCAAACGGCTGTCAAACGGTTTCATGTACACACACACACATAACGTGTCAAGCTCTAACTAACGAGCCGTCACACTCCACTCGAGGACGTCTCTCCTCCCCGAGGCCGGCGGATAAAGACAGTCGCAAGGATGGAACAAAACATTCGGCCACCCTTTAGAAGAACTGCCGTCTAATGTCTGCTGCTGTGACTGCAGGCGGTTAAACACACAGAGCCGGAGACACATGACGCCGAGGCCGAAGCCGACGCACCCGGACGCTGCCATTATATCCAGTATTTCTCCCAGCGAGCCTGTCGACACACTGGCAGACGCTCTGCTCTCGTCCAAAAGAGCAATAGAAGCTGTCTGCCCGACTGCTGACACACACACACACACACACACACACGCATGCACACACCCTCAGGCAGGATGGTTGGCAGCGTAAAAGCACTTAATAATGTGTGTACAAACACAGATATACACAAGTTCACGTCCACTCAGACGTGGACACATGTAACGACGTGTCACACATTAGCATCTGCTGCTACCGTGGTTACACAGAACGCTGACTTGTGATTGGCTGCAGGGAATCAATCATAGTAATGAAACCAGAAAGCGCCCTCAAAATGATAGTCATGCCTGCGAGGCTGCTGGGAGGCAGCGTCCCCTTCTACTTGTTGGAGTGATGAACAGTGTTTCCGTGCACGAAGCAGAACGCCGCGACATGTTCGCCAACAGTCCGGATGTTTTGTGTGAGCGTCCACAAACTAACATGTGTTGTTCTTTCAGCATTTGTGTGAGTCGAGTGACAAAGAACCTGCTTCTCAACTGGAAACTAAAGATGAACTCTTCCTGCCAAAATGTTGGTAGAAATATTGAGCACATATTCAATAAAATACACAAACGACAACAACAAGTCTTACATCCAAATGCAATCACACGACTTTGATTGTTTTGCAGCAGAGGCTCGCGGTCTTATTACGGACAGGGCTCTGCTTCTGTGGCTCCACGGAGCCTGAGGTCGGGATATTCATTTCAAAATTCAAATCAAACTCCTCCTGCTTCATGTCCCACTTGCCTGTCTCGTTTAGGAAATACGTCATGACAACACACACGTTTGTCTGCAGCGTTGTTACGTGTAACTGAATACAGAAACGTCCTCAACTGACCAGATAATGTCGCCGCCGTTCAACGTCATTGTCAGAAAGTCTCCTAAACAGGAAGTTGACGTGAACACGTGAAGAAAATCCATCGACATGTGTTCAATCATCATGTTTACAGACCCGATGGGATGTTCGCCTGAAGCTGCAATGATTTTCACGCTAACACACACACACACACAGCCTGCAACAGAGAAGGACAGCCATCAGAGCTGTGAGCTGATGAGATGAGAGGACAACATGTCACGATCCATCATCCACTTCCACCGACCCACCGAAACGCCGGCGGCCTCCTCTCGGGCTCCGCCTCCTTAATAACGCAGCGAGACGACTCGGTGCCGCCGCCCCTCCCCCCGCAAACACAATCACACATAGCATCACACATGGAAGGTCACACGGTGATTTAAACCTCCTGCCTCTCACACACACACACACACGTATACGCAGTCCAACACACACTGACAGATGGAATTCAATTTTGTCGCAGCAAACTGCTTTTTCACGGACGTTCGCCGCCCCGCGTCTCCGCCGTAAATGGAAATTTCATGCAGTTAAAGAAGTCTTCCTCCGCTTTCAATAAGACACGTAGCCACATTTCTGACCCATTACGGACGTTTTAAAAACCGCCATTTATCCGAGACGGCCGACAGGAAACAGATTTACGCCACGTCAGCAGCAAACTGTCCCTGAACACCACAGTGTGTGTGGGGGGGTTCAGTGCTTTGCTCAGAGGCACGTTGGCAGCTTTAACCAACAGGAAGAAAGAGCATTTACTTTTATTTTTATAAAGAAAATGTTGTGCCGACGCGCTGCTTCTTCACCATCGTCTGTCTCAGTGTTAAACAGCAACTCCACCTATTAGACACATTAAAGCATGTTTCCTGTAGTACTTTCTAAGTTGCATTGTGGGTAATGTAGGCACCAGGTTTTGGAAAGCAGGAAGAACAAGTGGAATCAAACAGGTGGTATTTTCGGTTTTCTGATTCATCGGTTTTAATCATTTGTTTTTCAGACTGTCCATGATGAGCAAACAGTGGTATAGGAGAGCTAAATTACCCACAATGCAACTTAGCGACTGAGTGACATCACTGGAGGTCATGTGGAGGCCTCCGTATCAACTTGTGGTGTGATTAAATACTAAATAATGATGTTGCAGTTTGTCCAGTACTTTCTCATCAGCCTCCGCTGTCGCTTGTTTTGGTGCTAACCAGCCAGTGTTAGCATGCTAACATGCTAAACCGATCCTCGTAGCATAGCAAACATCACACCTGCACCTGTTTTATTGAAACAGCTCGACAACACGTGGACTCGTAGTTTGTGCGCGAGGAGACAATGTGTCATCATCTACATCTCGGCGACGAGCCGCGGCGTCTCTGCGTCGCTGTGATTGGATTAATTACACGTCTCTTCCACAGTTGGCAATAATTAACGCGCCGACTCCGTCACTTCCATCACTCAAGTCATCCTGCGCTTGATTGCTTCCTACACACAACATATCTTCAAGAAACTGCTAATGAGCCTGTCACCCGCTGATCCGCGCCTCCGGGGTAATTACAAAGTGCAGACGGTGTTTTTTGTTTTACTTCTGCGCTTCAGGTCGACTGACGAAAGGTCAGAGGTTTTCTCTCAGAGATGAATGTTTGCGTCGCCCTCTCGACCCCAACGATCATGTTCATTAAACGGCTCCTCAGGTGCTGTTTCAACATCATCGCTTCCTCGTATTCTTCAGCCAACACACTGGAGCAAAATGTTGGTAATTTACATTTCTGCAAACCAAATCTGTATGATCTGAACGATCTGATCTGTATATGTGCAGATTTTAATATCAGTAGGTCGGTGGTGTCAGAGAGAGAGAACTGCACAAGATGGAGTTTCACTATTTGTAAAGGTGACACGACTGGACATTTTGCCAGCTTTATTTTAAGCCAAACATGATCTTTTCTCGCCCAAACCGAGAGACTTTTTTACCTAAACTTAACCAGAACATAAACACAGAGTTGTCAAAAGATACAAATTAAAATGTAGACTTATTTCTGGTTTGCAATTGGACAAAATGTACTTCAGAAAACTAAAACGATCAAGGCTTTTAACTTGTCACATGTCTCAGAGTTTCATCGCTGTAATATTTAGCACAGACAACAGAGACGCTCTGTCCTTGACAGTAAGACGTTCTTCATCTCGCTCTAATCTTCTGACTGATCATAATTACAACGTCTGGATACAAACAGGAGTCTCGTCCCAGTCGTGGTTTGCTTCTGTAATGTGTGACACCTGAAACCGATCGGCTTCCACTAGCTTCAAAACCAACCAATGGCTGCATGTAACCCCCCTTTCTGACAAAACCACAGAAGAAGACAGCGACACCAACACTTGATTTATTACCAGAGAAGCACTAGAGGCTGCAAACGCTCATTATTTGACAAGCAAATAGGGTTTTTTTTCCCCACAAAGGATACGAGCGCATATGAGAAATGTAATTTTTCACATTCATTAAACAATCTTTCGACCACACAAAAACCATTTAGTGTCGAAAAGCCCGGCGAAGAATCACAGCGAGTCTTTTCTCATTACAACAAACTGTATATCCACAGTACGTCTGTGTTGTTAGAAGAGGTTTTCCTGCTTGATATCGATGATAACAAGATACTCTACAAACTGAGAAGGTCTGACTGCTGACAACTGCTGAAAATCTGCACAAGTGACGACAGAAACAACACAAATCTGCAAACACGACGAACAGCGTGTGACACATTTACAGTTGAGTCATTCTGCAAACTGATGCTCAAGAAAGTGAACATGTGCATCCACCGCTGACGCTCCTGCCGAGGCTGCACGCTGACGTATTCTCCCCTTCCAGACACCTGTGACATGTCTTCACTCGCCTGAGCTTCACCGGGAGGTCGTGACACATGAGGGAACATGCTGCCCTGCAGCTCCACCCCTCACTGTGCAGGTGACACCATCAATCAGACGGAGGTGGCGGTGCGGAGACGAATATGTCCGAGCATCTGCTGAGTACAACAAACTGCTCCTGCACTTCTTTATGTAGTCGGATAAGTAGGATGTGGGACGACCGTCTTTCTCAGAGGCTTTTCTTCAAACTGTTTTTGGAACTTTCCTCAACAGATAATCTGGCAAAATGTGACTCTCTCAGCTACTCATTGTATCATAATGACTCAGATGGAAACACAACGGAGTTCTTGGAGGGAGATCAGTGAGATGCAACCAGGAGGAGGAATCGTTCCAGCGCAGAGACTCGGATTAGATATTAAAAGTTTGGTTGGAAGACACATTGTGCGAAGTGTTGGCGACAGTGCAACATTTGAGTTTCTGCTTTTACTGTTGATGGTCGGAAAATATGTTCCTGTAACCTGACTGAGCATCCATGGAGGTGAAATACTGCTGATTATTCAAGTTTTACATTATTTACAGTGGACGAACCAGCTGGAAAACATAATTTATAACCACATTTACAAAGAATGGAACCACAGCACATTCACAAGAGCTACAACCGAAGTCCTAAATGCTCTTAATAAGATCATAAATCACAGAGAAGTGCTGATAAAGATGTAGAATTTGCGCGGCTGGTCATTAAACCACCAGTGTTTCATCCGAGCCAACACGTGGTCCTCCTGTTATTTCACATCGCTAACGTCCAAACTGCTGACGGAGGCCAAGAGCTCCGTGTGCCCGAGAGGCATAAAGAGGCTTTTAGCAGTGAAGGACAGTTTAAACACACATCACCTCCTCGTTCATGCTGATGATGCCGTTTTTTGGCTGCGAAGTCTCGTTACGTATTTAAACACGGTCGTCTCTGAAACCTTCCACAAAGCCGTCAGCTCGTCAGCTCTCCGTCTCTCTGACATGTTTCCACGCAGCCTCTCCTCTCACGTAGAGAACACTTTCAGCGCCTCACATGCAGGGAAATTATGTAATTATGTAATTTCATCTTAAGTGGAGCTGCAGGTGACAAAAACCAGCACTTATTCCAACTCACGGGTCAGTGTGGAGAGCTGAAGCTATAAAATGTCTTCTTCCTTTCAGACGGGTGGAATCAAAACGTCCCAGATACACATGAAGGTGTTTGTTTTAGTCCTGATTTCATTTATGCAGATTACTTATATTTAATTGGCACATTTGCACATTTAAAAGACATAAACACGCAGAAACACACTGACATGAAGCGCAGTGTTGCCTCGAGTTAACTTGTGGGTTTGAACATTGTTGAAAGTATTTAAAATCATTTATGAAGCCATAAAAACAGAAAGAAAGTCTCTCTGTAAAAACTTTGACTGGAACATGTTGCTGAAATGAGTGTTTTGGACCTGATGTATCAGATGTTTGGTGTCTCCGTACTGCCGGTCTTTGCTTTCTGGGATAAAAGCCTGAAACTCGGCTGAGGCGCTTTTGCAGATCCAAAAATACTCTGAAAAGAAAAGTCAGAAAAGCTGTGAAAACCAGCAGGCTGAGCGGCAATTTTCCTGTCAAAATACGACCGGTAAATCGCCTCTGCAGCGCCGCAGACAGAAGAGGAGGACCGACAGAGGAGACAGAGGAGACGACGGAGGATTCGACCGTGACGGCTGCTATTGTCCTGAAACACGGCGCTGTGCGGAACAAAGGCGGCGCGGCCAACAGCGACACAAAGTAGCTTCACTTATGTGTCTCCCACATTCTTCTGGTCGGCTTTGGACGCTCGATGCATCAAACTCAGTCCAGAGGTAAAAAACACTGACGGAGGTTTGACGGCGATATGAAGACGAGAACCCGGCTCTGCGTGCGACATCATCAATTAGCAAAATTGATGCTGAAATCGTGTTTTTACAAGCTGTCAGACGAGAACAGAGCTGATTGTTGTTAATGAGACATTCAGGGAGCGTTGTTGAATAAAACATTCAGAAAAAGATCTCGTGTGGTTTGATTCCAAGGGGTCAGCTCTGAAACACACCCGGTGTCTTTTATTCCATCCGTCTCTTCGCAGGGACTTTAAATCAAATCAAAGCTCGTATGAATAAAAAAGGTTTTGTTCATTTTTCGGATGAGAGTCGAGTGACAGCTGGACTCAACAAGGTCGCGTGTTTGTGATAAATATTCAGAAGCAACAACCGCGGGCAACAAACGCATGCAAAGTCAGAAATAAAGCTGAGTCACGCAGACGGACGAAGAGAATATTTAGATGTTTTTGACGGCAGACTCGGCTGAACACCTCCGTCCTCCTCCTCCGTCCTCCTCCTCCTTCTGCTCCTGCTCCTCCATCCTGTTCCTCCTCCTCCCGCTCCTCCTCCAGCTCCTCCTCCTCCTCCTCCTGCTCCTCCTCCTCCTGCTCCTCCTCCTGTTCCTCCTCCTCCTCCTCCTCCTGCTCCTCCATCCTCCTCCTCCTCCTCCTGTTCCTCCTCCTCCTCCTCCTCCTGCTCCTCCTGCTTCCTTCAGCTTCAGTTCGTCGCCTGCGTTCGTTCCTCTGGCTGCTTCGGCTTTAATGACTCATTACTTCTCTCCAGTTTTAAATGCGGGATCGATTTCCATTGTGTCGCTGCTACCCGACCGTGTCTCCTGCAAATTAAGTTTGAATACGACTAATTTAAAAGAGCGAATACATTTTGTGAGAAACGTACTGCCGCCTGAAGTTCCTGCTCAGAGAATCTACAGCACAAACATGGTTCTGACTCGGGTTCGTACGTATGTTTCTGTGCATGCTGGACTTTCCCTCAGCGCAGCGTGCTGCGTGACTACAGGTGCAGCTAGTCGGCCATAATTAAACCCACAGGAAGATAATTACCAGCAGGTCGTTACAAACACAACCACTGACTCGGTCTCACACATAAACACACACACTGGTAGAATGAGACGAGTCAGTCGAGACAGTTGAGGTTCAGTTTAGCGTTTAAAGTAAAAGATGTTCCATATTTTCACCAGCGTGATGAAGAAACATCTGACAGCAGCTGATCGGCAGCAAGCGGCACCTTTTGTTCTGATTGGACTGTATTGTGTGTTTCTGTGTCTTTGTGTGTCAGAGTTCTGGGCGTGGCTCTGCTGCTGGACTGAGCGGTTCCGGTCCACAACACCTGCAGTGCGTTGGATGTAATCAGCAGCTGCTCTGACTCCCCGACAGATTCCTGACCATAGTGTCCAGTTTGTACTCGTTCTTGGTTGCAAAGGTGTTTTTTTGCAATCATACAGAGCGGAAAGTGAGAATTTGTTTTATTTCTATTTCTGCTGCTCCATTTTCTGAGTTCTAATTTAGTTTTCAATGTGTGTCAGAGTGGGAAAAATGTTTTTTTTTTAAGAATAAGAAGAAAAAAAGTGAAAATGAACCAGCAAAAAAAAAAATAGTCTGACTTCCGAACAATCAGAACATACAGAACAGTTTTCTGGAAGGGAAAAAAAATAGTTTAGACACAAATAGTTGATATTTTTCACATGTTTAGGAACGAATGAACGATCTCTCACCATCATAAAGACACAAAGGATCAAACCCGACTGAAACTGAATCAAACATGGCAACCGGTTTTCCAATAACGTGATCAAATGTTTCAAATATTCACTGACAGATCATTCATTTCCCACCTGTTGCAGAACAACATCCAAATCTAAATCTTTAAATTAACTTTCTGATATCATCTTCAGCCTCCATCTTTCCTCACCTGTAATCAAAGTGTCACCTTTTTTAATCAGCTGAGGCGTTTGTTCTTCACGGCGCTGCACAAACCTCGTTCTTCATACAGGAGACAAAACATCCCTGGAGAACGTAATCCAAGCTGCAATTATAACCCACGTCCCACAAAAACAAATTAGCAGACGACTATTTAAATGTTCTGCTGGATAAAGTTGTTCTCACCTACAGAAGTTAAATTAAACTGCACCTCCCTCGTTACATTTCCAGGTTTTTGCCCTGAGGATTAGTGGACAAAAAGTCGCCTGCTTCTTCAGCGAGTCGCAGAATAAAATAATAAATATTAACTTTTTTAACGCTGCGATCAGCGGAGGATTGTGACCAACGACTCATTCTGGCTGTCGTCACATAAACACGCAGCCTCGGGACGACGTGTCGCAGCGAATAAAGCTGATTATGAAACATGAGTTTGTTTGCTGTTACAGACAGTCGGCTACATTATTAAATATCTGGTGAATATTTAACGTGGTGCCGTGTCGAAGGTGTGAGCTTCTGCAGCAGCTGCAGCATCATTTTCTCACATATCTGAACGAGTTTTAACGACGTGGACGAGGTTTCACCTGCAGCGCAGCGTCACGGTTTGAACTTCTACACACTGAGTATCATCCAGAGGTGATTCAGCTGTGTTGAAGATGAAGGAGGAGGTTCCAACTTTTGTAAAGGTCACATCACTGGAGTTTATTTCAGGCGACTCTGCGGGGGGCAGCTGAGTGTTTGTTGTGCCTCCGGACGTCTCCAGAGGACGTTACTGTGTGTTTTTGGGACAATTTTTAGCTCCATTAGTGGCAACAAAAACTGATACTTTTGGCAGAATATCAGCACATCTCCAGCCACGATGTCAGGGACATAAAAATATATATTTCTGACAGGAAGTTTGGTGCTCCAGCTGTGTTTGTTGTGACAAATTCAGGTGTTTTTAACAAGACCTGTGGACAATTTCCAGCTGAGCTTGTAGTGACAAAAGCTGATGTCTTTGACAGGAAGTCGGGACACAAACACTGTTCGTGTTGACAAAAACTGAATAATTTTTGATGGACAGTTGGGACAATTTTCATCTGTCGTGATGAGAGCAGACGAGGTGGAGACGACTGGCAGATCGATTCCAGGAAGAATCACAGGAACAGTCGAAAACAACATCAAGACAAAGGAAACAGAAGAGATGACGCGACAACGACTGAACTAAAGACTGGACCTGAAGTCACACTGATCTGAGGCGGAGGAACCAAGAGAACCCAGAAGGAGCTGAGAGGAAACAGCAGAAGACTCCAAAAACAGATAAAACACAAATGTAATGTAATTGAACACCAGCCTTGCTTGTGGAGACAAAAACAGATTTTTGATGGGATGATGGATTTCTAGACATTCTAGCCATGTTTGTGGCGACCGGAAAACAAATATTTGAAGCCAAAACATCATCTTTTCCTGACCTGACTGGTGGTTTTGTGTCTAAACCTGACCGATCCTAAAAAGAAACGTTACGTTGAAGCACAAAGATGTTTTAACAAATCTGTAGTCTGCAGAAATGTGCCAACAATTAATTCTAGTGAGTGGGCTGGAATGATGATTTCGCTCTCGTGCTCTGAAGGATGGATGACAAAACATCATGCTGTCGCTGCAGGAAACACCTGTAAGTGACGTGACAACGGAGAAAAATACTCCAAACAGCTGCTGATTTTACCTTAAAGACGAGGACACGGTAAAAGTCTTGTGAAGAGAAAGTAAATATTTGTGGATTCTGGACTTTATCCTCATCAAAGATCAAGAAGAAGAAGATGGAAACTAAAGAAAGTCGGTCTTCAGTCTGAGGGATGAACGGACAATATCTGTGATTCATTCAGCAGGTGGAATGATTTCTAATCCTCTCCATCAGCAGCCGCGGCCATGCAGAGGCCGACTTTGAGCCATTTAAGCGTAAATGCCACCCGAATTCATCTTGATGACAGGCGGCCATTAGTTTGCGGGCTGAGACTCCCTGCAGGTTGTTTCACCTGCTGACTGAAACACCTCGACTTCCATCTCTGCGCTGATTATTCTCCAGCAGGGAAACGCCACATTTCCTATTTCTCTTCAGAAAGATGCTCTCCGCCTTTCATGTTTTCAACATATTTGCATGAAACCAATTTTGGAAGCAGAGGCGCCGCGGTCGCTGTGCACGGACGGGCATGTACGTATCAATCAGATCAGTAAGTGGCTGAGTCTGAACACACGCTGACAGCGAGGGATTCTTTATTTTCTGGTTTGCAGACAACAACGCCGTCCGGCTGATTGCAGCTAAATTGATCTGAGAAATGAAGTGGGGAGGCTCTCCAACACACACACACACACACACACACACACACACACACACACACACACACATTGACAGCTCCACCTTATGAAACAGCCTCGTAGCTGCTGATACAGTTTGTGTGTTTGTTGCTGTGATGAAGTTTCCACTCGCTGCATCACATGAATGCAAAGTGTTGTAACTGTTGTAACAAATGAAAGTCTGATACAAAACGTCTGAATATGAAGTTTATCATCGTTTATCCACAAACACACAACCAGAGCTGTTTGATACAACGCTGCTTAAAAATGAACAAAGTTTCAGTTTAAGTCGCTCTGCAGGAAGTTTATCTGCTGCTATGTGTAGAACACATGGAGACACACACACACACACACACACTAGTAGACTCACACACACACACACACACACACACTAGTAGACTCACACACACACACACACACACACACTAGGAGTCACACACAACCAGAAACACACACACACACACATTAGGAGTCACACATGGAGACAAACACACACTAGGAGACTCACACACACACACACACACACTAGGAGACACACACACACTAGGAGACACACACACACACAAACACACACACTAGGAGACACACACGGAGACAAACACACACTAGGAGACACACACACACACACACACACACTAGTAGACAAACACACACTAGGAGACTCACACACACACTAGGAGACACACACACACACACACACACACTAGGAGACTCAGACACACACACACACACA
>CAEMYA010000841.1:312997-334680 GCA_903131615.1 Diplodus sargus | reverse complement strand
TGCAAGCAGTGAAGTAATTTACTACAAATCAAGCTGTTTTAAGACATTTACAGAATCTGGTGTCAGTGTTTTCTTTATTCCGGTGCTTCCCGCAGGCAGAGACGCACATCAGGACCGCTCAGCTGAGTTTTAAATATATATGTGTGAGAGAAACAAAAGTTGCATCAGTCTGAGTGGAGCAGATACAATCGCACACATTCGGATGACACTAAACTCAGGTCCTCCTTCACCTGAGTGAGGCTGACGTGTGTTTTGGCTGCGGAGCTGCAGACAAACATGTATAATTGGGAGTAAAACATCATGAAACAAACGTCAGATAAGAAACCCCACATGTGGTTTCAGCTGCGGCCGTTTGCAGCCTGCAGACGTGACGGGAAGCAGAGCTGGTTCCAACACGCTGTAATCAGACGGGGTCACAGTCCAGCGGTCCTCTTCCACAGACGGAAACACGGCGACATGAAAACATGATATCGGTTGTTGGACTGGAACCGAAACACGGGAGGGAAACAGGTGAGAACAGCTCGGCTCTCATTTCATTTGTTTTTTTCCGCGACTGCAGAAGCGTCCGAGTCTTTGAGGGTGAACATGCTGTTTTTCAGCACGTTGTTGGTGGATTTCGACTTAATAAAACTACTCAGGCAGTTTTATTTTTTTTCTTTCTGGCTGATGGGAGGCTGTCACATTTTCTGAGCTCAGTCCCCTCTGGAAAATTACCCATGAGGCCGCAGCCTCCAATGCTATTTCACAGAGAACGACAGCATTCAGCCGCCCGCGCACAGGAAAGAAAATACAGCATTGAGGGTGTTATTGTGTGTTCGGCTGTCAGTGTCATATACATGCTTCACTGTTCCTGGAGACTCACTTATGTGCCAGTATAGAAACAGAAATATGGAAATTCTCCTGAAACAGATCGTAACATAAAGAATGCTCAAACTTTAGGAATAAATAAAACAATTAAACGACTCGAGCGAGAACAGCTGGAAGTGAAATAAAGACTAAATTAAGATGTCAAATTGCCCCGAGGATTAAAAACGAGGTGAGCTTTAGATGGTTCTGTATGATATTTACAGGCTGCAGGTGCAATATAAGAAAAAACTTGATTTTTCAAGTAGCTTAGAAGCAGCTGCGACACAATCACGCTCGCCTGAGGGTCGTCAATAAGAGCCCGCAGGCTGTTCTGCTGGTACTTTACCTCATCGGGTCACTCTGCTGAGTGCTTTAGTGGAGCAGAACCATCTGGGATTATGTGTATTTGGTCTTTCTTCCATATTCATTACAGTCTATATTGCAGAAAGTCGTGTGTGTGTATATTTGAATGATGTATTGATGGATGGTGATGGTCTGAATGTATGAGCCGCGGTCTGCAGGATCGCCTCAGGCGTTCAACGTGATGCAGCAAATAAAAGTCCTTCAAACGGGAGTTTTTTCTGTGTCGATGTCTCTCTTTTTGTTGTCAGTCCGCAGTGGCGCTCACACCTGAATATTTGACAACAGGTTTAAATAAATTACATGCACGAAGGGGCCCTGACTTCGCTTTTCATCTCACTTGGATTTATTAACTTTCGATGGCACTTTGGGTCGGAGCGTCTATCTAATTTTCGACTTTCAGAGCATCATGACGACCCGGTATCAAAGAGACTTGAAATATAAGTAACATTATGAATTCAAGAGATAACATCAGGACATCAAAACATTTATATCTCCGACTCCAGACGAATCATCGGAGTGAATGTAGATCTGATGCAGCTTTATGTTTCTCCTGGTTACAACACTGTGCTCATCCTCTGGTTTGGTTCAGGCACAAAAGCAGCTTAATTAGGGTTAAAAAAAGATCAAAATTTGGCTTAAAATATCAGTTTTTTCACCACAAACACATCTGGAAACGTTCCTAAAGTCTCTTCTCTAAATCACAGTTGGAGATGTCTTGAGGTCTTGTTAAAAACCTGGTTCTGTCACCACAAACACACCTGCAGATGTGTCTGGAAATATCCTGAGGTCTCAGTTTGTCACTAAAAACACGTCTGAAGATGTCCTGAAGATCCAGAGGTCAACTCCACCGTCGTCCCCTTCAGCGCCGGATATGAAAGTCAGGTCATAAACACACATTGTGCACATGATATACTGGGCTGATACCAGATTATTTGCACATGAGGAACCGCAGCAGATGTAATGTAACCTTTATTGCAGCGGTCCTCTCGTGGACCCTTCCCGTCTCCGTATAATATCTTTCTCAGCCCAACACGCAGCGCTTCCATCCAGGTGTTTGCACAAGACTTTAGAAAAAAAAAATCAATAAGCTTGAAGGTTATTTGTTCTGGGTGAGGATGGAGGCCTGTGTGTGCCGTCAGGCAGCCGGATCAACCGCAGCAGGAGGTAAAAAACATTAATGCGGGGACATGGAGTCGTACTGTAAAGCTCCACAGCTTCATTATCAGTGTGTGTTTGAAGTGCATCGGGAGGAAAACTGTTGCGACACAGAGAACCTGCTTCACCTGCGAAGCTTCAGAGTGTCGGGATCTACAGCGAGGCGGTGACGAAGGTGTGAACTGTAATTACGAGGGGAAATGTCAGAGTGTAAATTTAAACACAAACTCCAGGAGCACCAAGAAAGTCATATAGGAGGAGATATATATAAATAAATATATATATAAAAACAAAAAAGTGAGATTTTGTGTATGCGCGTTGTGCCTCCGAGCCGGTTATCATCACAAAGTCCTGCTGCATTATTTACGAGCCTGTCAAAGGACGAGCACAGCGGATAAGGAAACACAGAAAAACAGCTCGGGGTACTTCAATGCATTTGCGGAGTTAATCTGAGCTCGATGCCGACTGAGACCGGCTCGGCCGCTCAGCTGAGTGCGCCGATATTGAGAAAGATAGGCGGCCGTGTATCCGGCTGACGCAGCGGCCGGGTGCAGGTACGGCAACACAGCAGAGCTCCTGCTGAGCCCAGTGAAGATTCAATTTCTCCGGGTGGTTATTGAACGGAGAGACTGCGGCGGCATCGCAAGCAGATCTGATCCTCGTCACCGCGGAGGCAGCGGCGCCCCGTTTGATTAGCGTCGCTATTATTAATAACAATAACAGTAACGATAAACACAACGACGCCTGTTTTATGTGTGCGTCGCTTCTCTCAGGAGTCTGAGCTGCTGCTTTGGTTCATTACAATGACAACAGAGTCACTTAAACTCAACATGGCACCAATATATATATATATATATAAACAGCTGATTTTGTCACCACAAACACGTCTGAACGTGTCTTGACTTCCCGTCAAACTACGCTGCTTCTGTCACTACGAACACGGCTGGTTTCTTCGCTACAAGCGTCCTGACTTCCTGTCGAGAACATCCAAAAGTTTCCACCCACAAACGCAGAGTAATGCTTAAAAATGTTAAACCGCCATCTCAAGCTGAGGTCACCTGTAACTCCGCCTTCATCCCGTCCACCTCCAGACATGACAGTCAGGTCGTGGTGTGTTTATATGATACATAGCCTGTAACGTATTCAAATGTGAGGATATTACAGAATCTAATTACAGAGGCTGCGACAACCTTTTATATTAATGTCACTTTTATTAATAACAATAAAAGTACGCCGCTTCTCTCAGGAAGTCTCAGAGTCTGAGGTGAGAACAGTGTCACTCAAACTCAACATGGCACCAATATATATTATATATATATAAATATATATTTAAACACTAAGATTTCCCCCCACAGAGAAGCTGAGTGGCTTCTGCTTCTGTCTGCGTTGGATATCCAATCTAACGCACCCCTGCGGTGCGTTTAGGCTCTTAATGCTTCGCTGTGCCCGTTGATTCACTGCTTACCTTGAAACTCTGCCGTACCTGCTGGAAACGCTGCTGATGCTCTTCATATGGCGTCTCATATTACACCCCTGCACGCACATGTAGATGAGAAGTTATTACCGTCACTCCCTCAGTCTCTGCTGTGCGCCAAGCATGGTGCATCCGTGCAGGGAGGTGATGATGTTAGGAGCCTGTAGATGATTAATTCTGTGCATATTCCGCGTAAATCGGCTCAGTAAGCTGACTAAACAATGTGATCGACGCTGATGAAGACACACGGCGTCCAAACGTCTATATCGGACTTTGTTTTGTCCCTTGAACACACCGCGAAGACTACACTACAGCAGATTTCTGTTTTTAAGTTCGACTTTAAACTCCTCACTGTTGTTGGACACTGGAGGCGAGAGCAAACAGCGAACTACTTAATTTGTTCCGACTCCCCCTTCGCCACCAGACTCTGTAACCTGGCAGGACATCAGGTCACCAAACTGTGTCCGGTACACAGGAGAGTTACTGTGAGTGTGATTTACTGGCCCCGGTGTGTCTGGGATCAGTCAGTGTGGACCTTAACAAGCCAAACAAAGAAATGAAGCAAAGTCGACTCTCCTCGTTCGGTTTGGACCGAAGCAAACAACATGTAGGTTTTAGAGTTCACACTCAAACTAGGGAGAAGTTTTCTTTCTGCTCCTGGAAGTTTTGAGGTCAAGTCTGTTATGATCCTGCAGATCCGCGCTGTGTCGGCTACGTTGGCCAAAGTCTGATGGAGAGGCGTTCAGGTGCTGCTTCCAGGCCCAGACTGTACTATTAATACGTCAAAAATGGTTGTAAAAAAAAAAAGGAAAAACTCTGAAACTAAAGCGGGCAACATGTTTCATTAAACTTTAAAAGGTCTGTCTGAACAAGAGCCAAAACTGTCAAACGGCTTTGATATCACGGAGCCGCCGTGGGGGGCGTCCGCAGTGAGAGCCGAGCTGTTTGAAGTCAGACGCTGAGTTGTCGTCTAAACTTCCCCTGCACACCGAGATCTGTCCAGCACTTTCAAACCGGCTCTCATTTGGCCATTTTTTTAAAAAAAAAGGAGTATGGACAGCTGCTCCGGGGTTTGAGCCAGTACTCATCTGAAAGCATCCAGCACAGATAATGTACTTTTTATGGGTACCGACTGATAAAATGTGGTACAATAATGGCACATTTCTGATCGAGACGTCAATTTCAGGACTTGGATTAGAAACTTCTGGATGTCAGTCAATAACAAGAACTTCTAACGAGATCCTAGAACCATTTAGCACCTTAACAATACAGTAAGTGTTTTATTTTGGCCCGTTGGGTTTCAGTTTTGGACCTCCAAGGAAAACTGTTTGGGCACCCAAGAGAAAGTTCGCTTTACAACACTTTACCCATTCATTCATCCACTGAGGCTCCCTTTAGCAGCTGCTAATCAGGAGCAATTTGGAGCATCAGTATCTTTGACACGCTGCCGGGGATTCGAACCAGCAGCCTCACCGATTATTGGACGACCGACTCTACCTCCCAAGCTACAAGCCAACTGTCCACTGAATGAACGATAAGACAAATCTGCAGGAAAAGAGAAGAAAAGCAAGAAACAAAAGAACACAAATCAAAGTCGGCCTATTAGCTTCAGTGGAGTCGTTGCTGCTTCTGAGCGTGTTAAGGCGACGCGAGTTCACCCGCGGCTCCAAAGAGACGAGTAAACAAACCCCAAACAATTATCGAAATTCTTATTGGACTCTTTACTCTGAAACACCTTTGGATAGTGTGGAGTAAGCAACGGGGGAAACTAAATGCTAATTGTCTTTTGTCTGGCCCAGTCATTTTCAATAAGGGTTGTTTAGCTCCCCCCCCCTGCAGACTTCCCCCTGAAGAGAAGCAGTACAACCATTCATTGATTTGCAGCACCGCTCCACTAATTAGGGACAACACACTGAATCTGGGATGGTTCGAGCTTGACATTCACAAAGAGACGCCACCAACACTGGCGGGGACTCGCGCGGGAGCCGAGGTAATTAGCAATATAACAAGGTTTGGGACTGGAAACCTTATCAGCGCCACTGTGTTAATGCATAAGGTGACAAAACGTTGCAGAACGCTCCGGAGAAAGCTTCTGAAAGTTTTTTCTTCTTCTTTAACTTTTCATGTCAGGTATTCAGCTCACATGTTCTGGTTGTGTTACAGACGAAGGTCCAGTTCTTCCATCAGCGGCGATACAAGTAGAAAAGGCAGCGAGTAAAGGTCAAAGCCACAAGAACACGATAATATTCCTGCTGCCACGAAATGATCTGCCAGTGAAAATAGTCCCAGAAAGAAGCCGTCTGAAGGTTTAGACCGAGACACGAGAGGAGAGCGTTACAGGTTCATCACAGCTGGTTTTGTTTTATTGTGCCCATAAACAAAAAATGTATCTGAAACTCCTGAACAGAACTGTGAAATGAATATACGCACTCACTTCATGCCTGAATAAAACAGGCAATTTGGGCAAATTTGAGTGATGGAAGCCGGCGCACGATCTGTTAAATTGCTTGAGCGCAACTCGGAGTCGGTGGACTGCTGAAATAAGACTTCTTTTAAAGGCACCTGAACACCAGGTATGACATATAAAGGGGTTTGTGTTTGTGTCTCTAAATAACAACTTTATTGGACAAATGGGAGAAATATTATTTTCTAGTTCAAGCTCACAAACAATTCCTGATTTCACATTGTATGTCTGATCTTGTGGTGTAATGACAATGATGTGATGAAGTTTGGCTCGTTTGGCCACGTCTGTCTGTCGATCGTGTGGTTAAATCCTGTACGATAGTGGAGATCGACAGGTGGTGTTTTCCTTCAGGATGGCCGCCACTGGTGTGTGACGTGAAGCACGAAGTTGGAGGTGAACAGAGAAGCAGGTCGAATTTGTCTTCAAAATAAGAGCTTTACATTGCACCCCATTGGAGTTTAGAACTGGGTTCTTAGCGGGGGGCTTTTAATTTGAAAGCAGCGACCGTTAGCAGCTCGCCGCTACAACAACAAGCGGACAGCGTAGACAGCTACAGAAACCGAGGAGACGCTGCATCTCCTGGATCTCAGCGGCTGTCCAGTTGCTCATCTTGATCGTGATGGACTGACTGCTGTGATCAGCTGTTTCCTGGTTTTAAAACTCCTCAGCTGTGGGTCGCACAACAGCGCATGTCATCAACACCTCCGTCCAGCTCACGCAATTGCCGGCACATCGATGACTCGGATTTAATAAGCGTTCCCTACGAGGTGTCAGATCGGCGAACCACAACAGACCCACATTTTACCGCCTTCTGTCTAAATCTGTGGACCTCGCCACAAAAAAGACGGCCAGATTGGCGGCTTGCTGCTCAGTATAAAAACAGCTTATGCAACAGTTGGTGGACGAGCCTCCAGGATCTTTAGATTTTAAATCAGTGCCTGGTGGCGACAGAAACACGAGAACAAACAGGATTTATTTATTCTTCTCCTAATCCTACACAAACCGAACCATAAGCAAGGTGTAAAAAGAAAATTACACCGAAAGCAAGATGAAGAAATGTTAAGTTTACACGTATCTGTAGTTTGCAGACTTCTTGTTTAGTGAAATAATCTAGCAGATGATTCCTTGAGTTCCTGCTCATATCACTGCAATTATTTGGAAACTGGTTGGAAAAAAAGCCTTTCAGGGTCTTTAACTCTGCACAGATAAAATGCGTGAGAAGCGGTCTGTTCAGTCAGCTACTGCTGAGTTTACGTGCCCTTGAGCAATGCGTCAAACCCTCAGCTGCTCTGCGCTCTACAGGAGAGGACTGTGCAGACGAGAGTGCGAGGAAGCGGCTCGTTGCTGTTAAAGAGCAGAACAGAACTTCCTGCGGACACGCGAGTCTTTAGAGCACCTGAGCGATCGCAGGCGGCGCCGCTGTCATCACACGGATTCTAACACCGGTTCTGTTCTGTCGGGCCTCGGGCTCACAAACGCTGATGATTAAAAACTTCCTGCAAGCTCATTTTGTAGTGCAGACAAATGGATAACACATGCGTGTTGCCGTGGTTATGAGTCCACAGCTCAGCCCACAGATCTCACGTCTTTGACTCGAGCATGAGTCAGCAAACTTACATTAGCTGAGCAGCATATAGTCTGACATTTCCAACAGAACCCTCTCAAACAATAACAGCTTCTCCTCTGTTTCTATTCATGCAGCAGCAGCAGAACGATATATCAAAAGCATTTCCTATTTAACAGCACATCAGTATAATTAAGCCGACTGTCCCCCGAAAGCAGAAGTAGGTCGACTTCTACTATTTGATATTAATGTTTTCATTACGACGAAATATAAAAAGAACAACAATTTCAGCTCTGAAACTCACAACTGGGACCAGAGCCGGCAGAGATGTGGGAGAGAAACTGGAAACGCCCGCGAGCAGCATAAATACTCCTCACAGAGCAGCGATCGGTCGTCTGCAGCCGAGAAGCTTCCACATACATGCAGCCGCTCATTTTTCACATCACTTCTGGGAATGTTAACGAAGAGGTCCGGGCCGCCTGCGAGGACAAGAGCCAAACAAATTACTCTGTCTCTGGCAATCAAGTCGCGTCGTCTTTTAGCGTGACCTTGCAGCCGGACGGCGCCAGAAACCCGGGCCGACGTTTTGAAGCTGACTCGGATGAGTCGGCCGCCGTTCTCATTGTCTACCGTCTCGGAAAAGCGGGACGAACATCCTTCCTGGCAGGTAGTTTGGGCTTTTTATTTATCATTCATTAAATCTGAGAATAGGGTCTCACCCCCGAGCCAAAAATACTTTAAAGTCAAGAAGACATTTCGCCAGCGAGTTTGACAAGACGAGACAAAACAGCTCAAAGCTGCCACGACGTCCTCTGAAGCACTTTGAGGACTGCTCAGCTTAAATTTAGAGCAAAGTCAGTCCTGACCTTGGAAATATCACTTCGAGTTTAAGGTCCACTTACTGAAAAGTTTAAGGTGTGCTTCAAATTCAGGGATTCAGGTTTTGCAGTTTCTACACGAAAGTCAAAGAAACTTTGCTCCGCATGTAGAAGCTCCTGAACTGAAGGTCAACACATAAATAAAGTATCGCCCTTCTTTAAAGTCTTCTCTTCTTCCAATGTGCGATCAACACTTTCGACCCGGTGCCGAGGTCACAGAGGACGTCCGATAGATGAATAATGTTTCTATTAAAAGGAAAACGATTTCTTCGGGGACGTGAATGTGTACCAAACAGCAGCGTCGACCTCTCTGCCCTTTAAAAGTATCTCGTCTGACATTCAGCAGGTTTAAACACCGTGCAGCATCAGACTGCTGCTGCAGCCTCGATATAGTGACGTTTAATTACCGCACTGTTACCAATCGAGCGCAAATTTATGAGGTTAGCTTAAAAAAAACATCCGCGGGGAGCCTCCTGCTTCGGTCTGCAACTGATGAGCTCATCACGAGGATGCGTTTCAGAGATCGATTATCTTATAAGTGATGATCTACTTATGCTAAAAGCTGAGTGAAATCAAAGCAGCTCTCCAGAGATTTAAATACATGAGAGTAGTTAAAAAAACATATACAGGACAAGAGGAACAAGCTGCACAGAGGGAAGTGTTTCAGGAATAAGAAGTCGGGAGGACGAGGACAGTCTGGTGTTTGTTTGCGCTGTAGTGAACACGAGGAGAGGCTGGATGTTAGAGGAAGGGAAAGGTGAAGACGACGTCTTACTGCGAAACCGACAGAGACGAGATAAAGCACACAGAGAAGAAAGAGGAGCGAGATGCAGACGGCTGACATTTTGAGTTATAGCGGGTTATTTCTGTCCGGCAGACAGTTCTGCAGCAGTCAGCTGCTCGCGTTGTGCTCATGAAGTGGCAGTATATATATATATATTTTTTTGCAATTTGTTTGTTGAAATCAGAGGTGCACAGGTGGCGCCGGCTCTTTTACAGAGAATGACCGGAGGCTCGCTGTTAACAGCGCGCAGGAAATGAGACCGAAGTTGAAACAAGAGCCGCAGATTTTATACTGAGAGTTTACAGTTCAGGGTGTCGGATGGTTTCCCAGGACGGGGGAAGCAGGTTTTAGGCTGACTGAAAAATCAATAGTGTAGTAAAAGATTTGGAGTAAGATTGCATTTCCACAAGGATCTGGCATTTCCTACATGTTTCTCACTGTCAGCAAATCCTGTGAAAAGATCCAATCCTGCAGCGAGTTTATCTCTCAGCACTTTCCAACTTCCTGACTCTGTCTGCGGCTTCAAAACGCCTCACAGATACACAGCTTCATTTCTTTTTTTTTACATGTCCTGACACTGTAGTTTCCTTTTTAAACATTTCTCTAAGGATCCCACGTACACAAATCCTGCTGCCACAAATACTCACCAAAGCGCCGAATGTGGATTAATACGACGCTGAAAATAGTCCCTCTATTTTAGGAGCTGTTGGACAACAGTGGAGCTCGTTGTATTTACGAAGGTTTCATTTGTTGACAACAAGAAAAAAAAATATATAACCTGCCCTGATTCTTGTAGTTTTCCCGACAAGAACAGATGCAGGAGGTTCAGAGAAACTTCTCTATAAGCGTCCTGTACAGCGAAACATCGGGCCGTCACAGCTGTATCCTCTATAAGATGCTTATCAACATTAATAGAACAATATAAGTGTTAGTAATAAGCATCTTAGAAAACATTTACAGGCACTTAAACTTCATTGTTCAGAGGAAGCTTAGTTAACTGCTAATACATGAATAATAATGTGAGCATTAATCCAAACAAAGCAACAAAAAAACTTGGTAAAGGTTCAAAAAGGACATTCCTCAGCAATCGATTAACTTAATTATTTATAAAAGTGCTCGTAAATGTCTCTTTAATTTAACATAAAAGTGTTTATGAAGCTCTTAATGTGTTTATATGGTGTTATCAATAATAACTTTAGGCATCTTGTTGAGGCCTTATTATGTATTAATGCTTTTCAGAACAGCCTTTATAGAAAGTGTAACCCAGACTGTGATAATGAGCTGAAACTTTTTCATATATACTCATTAAAAAAGGTCCTATTTGTAAGAGAAGCCACTCTTCTTGTAACTCCTGAGCAGAATTTGGAAGCACGTTGACCTAAAAAGTTCTTTGTTTTCAGTGCGTCATGAACAACGTAGCAGTTTTTTGGTAAATCAGGTCTATTTTCTCTGTAGGGTTCAACTTCACTAGCACTCCTGACTCAAGATCCACCTGTGAGAGGTGTGATGATGTTTTCTCCACCTTTATTGGACGTGGTCACGCTCAGGAGGCTCTTTTGGGAAATAATCCTGCTCTGTTTCCAACTTTGATTCCAAAAAAGTTGGGAAGTGACGCGATATCTCACGTGACTTTTCCAGCTTTTGATTTTAGTATTGTTTCTTATATGAGGCTCCTTTCTCAACTTCAAAGTCAATATTGTTTTTCACTAACGACAAATTATCCTGCATTTATGTGGAACTGAGCTTTAGGAGCGTTCCACCTTAACTGTCCTCCAGGTTACGTCACATTCTGAGATCGACACTTCTCCACTGGCAGGACGGCGGCGAGCGGAACAAGCTGCTGCTAACGTGAGTTGTTCAAAAACCTTCTTTTTAGTAACTCTGTGTACACAAACAATGTTCTCAATGCTCGTGTTCATGTGTAGAGACCCTGGTGATACTACGAGCAAAGTTTCATGTTGTGTTGAGCCTTCTTACTGTTTTAAACATAGAGATTTTGATGCTATCGGAAAAGTGCCCGTAGCACTCCCATTGAAAATGAGTTTGACCCAAAAACGAAAATATGGTAAATCTTAAAAGTGCCTTTTTTGTCATAATTATGCTTTTACACAAAGGTTTGACTCGTATACCTTTACAAAAAAGCCGAGGTTGCATTTCACTTTAATGTCTGACCTCATCAAACAACCTTTTTGGAAATATGTGCTAACTCTGAATTTGATGGCAGCCACAACAAACTATGAAAGTTGTGGGACGCTCACAAAAAAAACAATAATCATATAAAAGATTACTACATGGACTCAGGAAAACTTCCAGCGTTCCAACTTTTCATGAATCAAAGTTGGAAAACAGAGTAAGATTAATTCCCAAAGAGCCTCCTGAGCGCGACGACACCCAGAGAAAACAACAACACACCTCTCACTGGTAGTTTTAGCGTCAGGAGTAACAATAAAGCCGAAACCCAACAGAGAAAATAGACCCAGTTTACCAGAAATAAACTGCTATGTTGCTCCTGATGCACTGAAACTTACTCCAGAATGTTTTTAGGTCATCCAAATTCTGCTCGGGAGCTACAGGGGAAAAAATACAAGAGGAGCATCATCAGAGGGGAGCGAGGAGAAGCGGTGGTACTGTAAGAGTGTGTGCCACGCTGAATATATCATACAGATTCCATACATTTATTGCTTCCATCTGCTTAATATTCACAACTGGTCTCACTGGTGGCGATGATTAAACCTAAAAACCACCGTTCACCTCCCCGTCCAACACGCAGGAGCCAATTAGCTGCAGCTGTGGCGCGTTGCTCGGGATGCTGACCGCCGCTCTCCAGGCCGAGACATGATGCCAGCCAGATTAACACTAATGACGACCCAGCTGTTAGCGGACGTTACCGAAACCTTTTATTGGGTCACATCGTCTAAACCTCCACAAACTGACGTCTCCAGACTGAAATTCCAGTGAGAAAAACTGAGTTGTGATGGCAATTAAATTCATCCAGCTCCACAAAGTAAACAGTCTCTATCCTCACTCGACTCCACATTTAAATTAGTGGGACACTGACTACAACCGAACGTTCCTGCTTTCAAAGTGAAATTACTCATCCTGGAGAATATTAAACAGTGTTTTATTATTCATGTGTTAACCCGCAGGCTGTGTTTTAATACTGTAGTCAGTCCAGGTGGACTCATTGCCTTATACTTTCAAAGGGTTAAGACCAGAAAACCTCCATCTTGGCTTTACGGGCTGCATCCTTCGAAGGACGCGGCCTTTGCAGTCTTCGACGTCGAGTCCTTCGGAGAGACCTTGGAAGGCCGCACCAACCGTTGTTAAATGGGACGGTCTTGCCTTTAGAGCACTTCCTGGTTCCACCAGATGTTTAAGTGATGATCTACGCCATGCGATGTCGCCATTTTCTTTCTTTCTTTAACTTTTTTGGGCACGCCAAGAATCTTGGGATATCAGCGGCCGTGAAGGATCATAGTGCATCCTTCAAAAATGTGCACCTTCGTGCACCATTGTGACGTAATTGGCCTCCGAAGCATGCAGACCCTGAATTGGGATACAGCCACCATCTTGGTTTTCTGGAGGCCAGACGTGACCATATTTGGAGGAGGAGGGGCCTGGAGAGGGAATCCTGATTGGATCTTACATGGTAGCATCTCATCATCCACAAGGCGGCGAAGCCTTAAATCATCCTGCGCTTATCGTCTGTTTCATGGCAGCGATCTAACACGAGTTAACACAATGATATAAAAACACAAAAGGTGTTTCCACCTAAAAATATCTTGAAACCACAATGCTGACAGTCATTGTTGCCTCCAGTTCAATAACCTGCCACTTGATTTCTCCAGTGGAATCTCTGAATCCACAGAGGGACGAATGATCCCTCGGAAACCAAAAGGATGCCATGAAAAATGTGCAACTATTTGAATGAATAAAACAGCGCGTTGCTTAAAACAGAACATGCAAGCTCAGCGAAAAACCCTCCCATGGATAAATAAAGAAAAAAAACAATCAGTGAGCCAGATTCAGACACGAAGACAGAGAAGTTAGAAGACAGGGAGACGGGTACAGGCAGAATCAGGAGAAGGATTTGCCACGGGTGATTCTGGGACTGAGAGCTCCTTCATGCCGTCTGTTGTTGTCAGGAGGCGTCTCTCGCTGTCAGAAGACAGAGGAGGAACAGCAGCAGACCTGAAGCTTTGAATAACAAGTCTCAGAAAAATAGAGCGCCGACTGAAAAGTACTCTAAACCAACACTGGGAACACACTTCATACGATATTGACATCATGAGAATCATCGACTTGCGGATACCGTTGCGTACGTGCTCACTTCCTCATTTAAGCTCAGGAGGATTGTTGGGCATCCATGTTTGTTGGATTGGATTTTCAAAATAAACCTTACTGGTTGTTTATTCAAGTAAAGTCAGAAAATAACTTGTTTTTTGTCCTTGAGTCTTTATATTACTAATTGTAATAGCAGAGCTTTTTTCTGCGGTTGGTGAAGAAACAAAAATGAATTTGACTCCAAATGCAAAACTTAAATGCAGTTTTTTATTAATATTTAAGTCACTCACGCTGCTTGATCTCATCCAATAAGTGCCGTATGAGTTAATTTAAGAATAACTGTGCTTAACTCTCTTTCTATCTCAGTTGGTGCGGTACATTAAATTACACACCTATTTAATTTTCTCTCTCCAGGAGCATCAGCAGCAGTTGTTTAATTTCAGAGCGCTATCTCACATCGACTGTTCCTTCCTCTGCAGCGCGGTTTCTCTGACCAGCCGCCCTGCAGCCGCCGAGCTCCTCCGTCGGACCGAGGACGTGAATTATTTACCTCGCACGCCAGATAATCACACCGGATCCTCTCTAATCAGGACGCAGGACACGTCCTGAATGCACACAAACTCACAAGGTCATTTTTATCTGAGGTTACAAAATGGGAGCTGTCGGCCGAGGAAACCTTGAAAACAAAACACTGAGGAGAAGATGGAGGCGAGGAGGTAAAAGCTTTGATATGCATTTTAGCTTGTGGAATGTTTTTATTGTCACAGTGATGAATGTACCGTCTTTTTGTGCCCAACCTTTGTTAACCATGTAGATGTTTTCTTGAACTTTACAGACCTTTCTTCTTCCTTTTTACGAACATTGGCAGTCAGGTGGTGTATCTGCGCTCCACAGGATATATTATTCATACCTGTGGGTTCAGTCCTGCGGTGTATATTACAGGAATGGTCAGCTGGGTCAGATGAGTAAAGTTTGAAGACCTCACCTGTCCACTCTGTTGAGTTTTTCGTCTAAGCCACCACTTGTCCACCAAGCGTCTTCTAAATCCCAGCTCAGGGGTCAGCAGGATTATTTATCTCTGGTTCACCTCAGCTGTTTATGTCCGTACTGTATGTCTGCCAACTCTTGTGCTGCCCTTCCTTTCTATAAGCCGATCACGCCAAGTCATCTCCGGTTCAGTCCTACGAGGTGAGGGCATCTCCATCCACCTTTCAATCATGTTCGCTTCCATTCAAGGGAGTGATGATGAATGAGGAAGGTCTTTAATTGGGCATTAAAACCCGCAAACTGCTGGCTGTGCACACGGTTGGCCGCCCCTGGTGTCGCAGACTCATCAAATTATATCAGGAATCAATCGCAGGGGGGAAGAGAGGGAGTGAAAGTGGATCTGAAGACATCTTTTAAAGGAGATGTCTCATGACACAGCTAGAGGAAGCGAGATTTGACAACAGTGTTAACTTGTTTATCAGATTTGAACAGTGAAATGAGATACAGTGGTTACGACTAACAAAAACTCTTTGACTTACAAAACAATGAAGCGTTAACGTACATTGATAGACGACTGTTGTACCAGATTATCTTGTTGTTGCCGTCGCTCAACAGGTTTCAGATAAACACAGTTCAGCCACAACATCATAACCACCTGCCTAATACGGTTTTGACCCATCGAGGCATCAAGACGGAAGACTGTAAGTTGCGAGGTTGGGCCTCCATGGATCTGACTTGTTTGTCCGGCACCATCCACAGATGCTAGACTGGATTGAGATCTGGGGAATTTGGAGGCAAAGTCAACACAATGATGAACCTGTTGTTGTGTTGTGGTCACGGGCACCCACGACCCTGTTGCCGGTTCACCAGTTGTCCTTCCTTCCCCTATTTTGGAGGCACTAACTGATCCCAAAAGATCTGCAGTCTGCAGTCGTCTTCCCGTCACAGTTTAATCCCTGTCAGACTCTCTCAGATCCTTCTACTTGCCCATTTTTCCTGCGTCCGTCACTTTATCTTCGAGGACATAATGTTCACGATCCCGCCCACTGACAGGTGCCTTTGAAATGTGATAATTAATGTTATTCACCTCACCTGTCAGTGGTTATAATGTTACAGCTGATCGATGTATATATTCCATTATACTGTGAGGATGATATCTTGCTGGATTCTGGCGTTGGTATACTTACTAAATCTGTCTGCAACCATTCTACCAGCCCGACATGCTGCGTATCAGTTAGTGCAAGTAAAGAACTGCAATGATTAATCAATTTAATCCATTGGTTTATCAATGCTTCTCTTTGCTACGTGATGAGTTTTGGGATTTTGGCCTGTTGGTTGGACAAAAGAAGCAATTTGAAGACGTCACTTTAGGCTGCGAGAACAACAATTAATCAGCAATTAATTGTGGAAATAAGCAGAAGATTAATTGATAATGAAAATAATCATTAGTTGCAGCTCCGGGGCGTTTGTGTCCACGTTTAAAAATTGTGGATAAAAAGCCTGACAGAAGTTGAAATATTGCAAAATACTCTGGTAACATATTGTTAGTTCATCTCATCATAATTTCCTCTGCAAGTCTTCAGTCTAGATAATTGGCACATCCAGCTTTTGTTGTTGATGGTAAACAGCTTTGGATGGAAACGTGCATCAATTCTCATTTTCTTTAGTCGATTTCACAGAAATTCAATTAAAAATCGTGCAACATTTGGACGGAAACCTGATCAGCGTCTGTATTCAGATCCCGTTATATCATATCCACCCCAGTCGATCCAAATGTGGCACACATCAGTGAGGTCACATAATATCATGTCATCCAACACCTGTAGCTCACACCTGCGTCTCGCAGATAGGAGAAGCCGTCATGGTACAGAAGCCTGAATACGCCAATCGGTGAAGCAAATGTGATACCATTCTTACTTTCCTGGAGAGGCGACGCGCTGCAGATGCTGCCAGTGTGGGATTACACAGAAACACAAAGAGCGGCGGTGTTTCGACAACTGTGACACGCTGCAGATGTGTGAATTCCTTTACAAATCCAGAGGAACATCCAGCGGTGCTTGTCGGCCGGGAGGCTCGCAGTGGTTGGCGTCTTCCTCAACAACTTCGGCCGGGTTGCTTTTGAGCGACACACTGAGCACCAAGAAGCTCCGTGACTGCAGCAACTGTTACAGCAACGTCACCTGGAGGTTCAGGTAACAGCTGACACTCATGCAACACACTTGGAAGCAAGAATAATCCGATTATTATTCACTAATAATATCACCGGAGTGCGAGGGTCAGATCAGCTGCAGGGGAAGCAAAGAAAGCAAAACCTTGGCATCCTTTTCTGCGTGTGAGCGGCAGGAAAGCCTCTGCTGTGCCTGAACGTAACGATCACAGCTGATTGATTATGCAATGCCGTTTCCATCGCCGCCTCGAGTGAACAATCGGGTGCTACTAAAGTGGGCAAAATGAGCAAATTAGAAGGGATTTAGGTAGAACTAAAGAGATCTTCTCAAGCGAATGGTGCTTATCATCCTATTAGCGTGCCGGACTGTTGGCAGATACGGGGGCATCTGCAGAAACTGCTTTGGGCAAAAGGCTGTGAAGCTGCGGAGGGAGAGGTCGGAAAATTAAATTACAGTTACGACCAACAACGTCTGCAGGAAGTCCTTTTTTTTATTCCAGCAGAAGTGAATGAATTACCGTCTCCACAGCTGCATGAACACGTGTTTCCTGCAGCGGGCCGACGCTCTGTCATACGTCAGCCGTGAACTCCAACATACATGACGTGAACAATACTGTTGTTTTTCTGTGTTTGTGTTCACGGCGGCACGGAAAGTTGTTCACGTGGTGTAAATGTCAGAGCAATTATTCACTTCTGTGGACATAAATGCCACGAGCCAGCTGTGTGGCAGCGAAAAGGGACTTTTTTATCCTACAGATTTTAATGAGTTATTATTTGTCCGTGGCAGCGTGCCATATTATCAATCTATTAGTCCGTCAGAGTGTTTACGCAGCTCCTCACAGAATAAATGATGAATATTTTATAATGCCTCAAATTAATTCAAACACTCGCACTAAAATATATTGTGAGCGTCTTCTGGTTTTTGGAATTACAACACAGTCGTACGATATATAAACACGACTTAAAATGTGTTCCAACTCCTCATTTTAGCCAGTTAATTAACAGTTTATTAAAATTGTACATTTGCTTTATTCGCTATGTAAAAACGGTGTTATTGGCTCGGCTGGAAGATGCCCTGAGCAGATCTGAAGGAACAAACTTTCCAAGCTCGCCGTCGTTTCAGGACAGACCTGCGTCCCTGTTCGCTCGTTCATTCAGACCCACAGCGCTCACTGTCTGCTGTGGCCTGTTAGCAGCTGATACAGCTGAAAGGCTTAGTGGTAATTAATCCCCGAGACCAAACAATAAATCATTTTAACAATACTACCTGTGCCGTGACATTAAAGAGAAGCCAAGAGAAATAGATGTGATTTAAGCTGTCACTTAGAATTACAATGGGAAGTGCGTCTCCGGCTCCGACTGCAGCTCAGACCTGCAGAGGAGGACAACAAAATGTCTGCACAGAAAGCTCTGAATGAAGGAACAGCCCACAGTGAAACCGAAAGATAAACTGAGCGTGGTGTCGCTCGGCTGCTGGAGAGGAAAGACTGATTTGTTGGAGGAAACCAGAGATCCAAAATACTTGGGAAGTGCATTTCTTTCGGCCGCCGGGTCCAAACAAACGTCTGGAACGCTTCTGCTTTATTTTTTCTAGCTTTAGAAAGAAGGATCGCTGCTCCGTGGTTTGACTGTCCAGAGGAACTTAAACCTTTGTTTGTCTCTGCAGAAATGTACATCTGCGTGTCATCGGCGTATGTTGACGCTGCCATCTCAACCGACCAAACATAATATTCTGATGAATCATGCCGACTGCACCTCTGAACTGTAATTACTTTCACTGCGTGCAGAGATTTCAGTCTGAACAGAATGTGCAAAACATGGAAATATAGTAATTTTCACCTTTTCAAGTAAATCACTTACAGCAGACTGAAATATAATTATACTTATTCCCACGGGCCGTTATCAAATATGCTCTTTAGCTTGACCCAAATATGGAGCTGTGGCTCCAGATAGATTTTTGTAAAAAGGTGCAGTTAATGAAGTTTTTTCCCATATTTGTCTCCGTCACTATCTACATTGTGCACATGGACATTTCAACCTTTGTGTCATTTCTTTCTTTCCATCTCCCTAATAGCACCGAGTCCTTCAAAACAGTCATTTCACCGACAGAAAGCTGCACAATTACTCAGATATACAATATAATTTGTGTGGCCCTGCAGCACCTCGGTGGGCGTCGCTGCGTCAGTGTTGTTGGCGGTTATATCGACTAATTTTAAATCACTGTGACCATTTATGAATCCCGAGATCGGCTTATCGATCTCGTTGCAAACTTAACTCTGGAAGCCGGCTGCTTATTTTTGCCTCATCTGTGTTGAGAGAAAAGAGATGAGTCTTGCTGGCAGTGACACAAATTACACCGAGTGTTTAGCTTGCCGCCGGCAAAAATTGCTGCTTTGACTTGAAAATGGATGCAGAGATCGATGCACCGAGTGCCATTAGAGGGAAGGAAGCGCACGCAGGTCTGACCACCAAAAGCTTTTTACACAAAAACTTCATTTATTTTTCTCTGCTGAAAGACAAAAAAATAAAAATCACCCTGGAACTAAAGTCTCTGTTTGTGCAGATTTGGCATCTGGTCGTGGATCGTTACCGAGAGTTCCTGCTGCATGCACTCGTTTCCAGCTCCGTCCTGCTCCTGTGGCCCGGTGTAACCACAGTCGTCCTCTGACAGCCACAGAGCAGCCGGGGGTTCAGTTCCTGCGTGCCTGCACCTCCGCGGTAGTCTTTAAGCGAGGGGGGGAAAGCGTTACTCATTCGGTTTCCCCCACTGGGCTTGTGCGTGGATTCGAACTCTGCCTAATTGACTTCATTGTATTCACTGCAACCTTGAGAGGCTGCGCGAGGCGAGGATCTCATCTGGAAGCCCTGAGCCTCTGACTGTGGGGGGAGAGTCACACAGGCGGTTTTCTCAATGGTATAACAAAAAAAAAAGAGAAGCTGCTCTAACAATATTCAGCTCGGATTTTAGGCGAGAAGGGTATTCGGGCTGGCTGCAGGCTAATAGCCTACAAAGTCAAACATGTACAGTGGCTGCAGGGTAAAAGGCAGCCGAGGCTGAGCTGAGCTGAGCTGACGGGAGGGCTGAGAAGGAAAGAAGAAGAGGCCGAGGAGGGAGGAGGAGAGTTAAAAGACAAACAATCCTCAGGTGACGCAGCGCTACAGGTGCAGGATGTCCCTCTACCTTCCTCTCTTTCCTTCTACGCTCACCACTCGCCCTCCGTTGCTCCGCGGTGCCCTTGTCTCCGAGCGCTACATCACAGGTGGGGTTACAGGTGCAGCGGACACATCCCTCCCTCCTCCGCGGACTCCAGCCGCATTAACCAGCTGATGTAGATTTCCAGCGACAGGCCGGCCCGGCGAGCCCCTGGTTAGTTCACTTCCATTCCAGAACGTTCTGCTGAATGTCCTTTTGTTTCCCCTCCTCCCCTCGTCTTCCTCCTCCTCCTCTCATATTCCACAAGCTGCTTCCTTTTTCTCACCGCCGTTTCCTTCCTTTTTGAGCCCCGACACGTTTGTTCTTCAGATATCTCATGCGGCTGCTCAGATAATCCCAAGTGAGAGATTACTGTGACACCTGACCCAGACGGTAAGAAAAACTAAAAGAGGCAGAGCGGCTCGACTCTGCACAGACCTGAGACCAGACGTCTTTCCTCTGAGAGCATCTTCTGTGTTATCTGCTGTTTAAGAAGAAGCAGCACAGCAGCAGAGTTTGTGTTTGCTGAGAAGCGTTCAGCATTATGCAGACATCATTACTTTCCCTCCATTTTTTTGTTAATAAAACAGCTTGTGTCTGTCGGTTGAGGCGCATAATGCGCCGTGTAAATGTGATGTCCCGGTTTTAAATCTGGCCCAGAAATGTTTCTGCATGTCATCCTCTCCTCTTCCCCCCCATAATCCTTCACTCCCTGTTTCTACCTTTTAAAATATGCAGCAAAGGAGAAAATACCGAAAAGAAAAATGAAACATCTCTCAGAACCTGAGAACAAGATTTTTTTGTTATTACCGCTGACGGCTTCTCTGCAATTGTTGTGAATGTGACGAACAACGAACCTGAAACTTAAACAATATGTTTGTAGGAGAAAGTGGCAGCAGATCTCAGAGGAGCTCCTTCAATAATCGATAATCATTTCTAACAGCTGCACTGATCTGTGATCTGTGAACAGCAGCAGGTGACTGAAGCAATGGCTGCTCGATCAGAGCTCCGGCTGATTGGGCGACTCAAAGGTCAAAAGGTGTCTGTGCACCAACATGATTGATTCCCAGCCTTTCTTATCCTCCCCGCAGTTGTCAGGCAGTACTTAGTGGATCTGTGGAATGGTGAGACGGCTCCTGCTTGGAGCTAAATGTCATGAAGACCGAGGAGAAGTTTATGGAACCACCAGTACGAATTCACGGCCTCCTCGTTGATGACAGGCTGAGGGCCGAAACAAACACTGTCAAGGAGGCTCAGCTCCTTCCACACCACATTTTATCACTACTTTCACATTCATCTGCTGGTTTCAGTCACAATCCATGATTCCTAACCCTAACCCTGAAAAGCCCACTCCATCCTCCAGAACCCCACTGATGTCCTACATCGGGCTTTTTTCAAATGGTAAAAAGTTTTGTTTTTAGGAAAAGGAACAATAATCAATTCACTAAACTGTGTAGATGCTGATTTCCACGATATTTATTGTTTTTAATAACCAGTAACCTTCCGACTGGCTGCAGCATCAAC
>CAEMYA010000841.1:259781-311739 GCA_903131615.1 Diplodus sargus | reverse complement strand
CAGACGGTAAGAAAAACTAAAAGAGGCAGAGCGGCTCGACTCTGCACAGACCTGAGACCAGACGTCTTTCCTCTGAGAGCATCTTCTGTGTTATCTGCTGTTTAAGAAGAAGCAGCACAGCAGCAGCAGCAGCAGAGTTTGTGTTTGCTGGGAAGCGTTCAGCATTATGCAGACATCATTACTTTCCCTCCATTTTTTTGTTAATAAAACAGCTTGTGTCTGTCGGTTGAGGCGCATAATGCGCCGTGTAAATGTGATGTCCCGGTTTTAAATCTGGCCCAGAAATGTTTCTGCATGTCATCCTCTCCTCTTCCCCCCCATAATCCTTCACTCTCTGTGTCTACCTTTTAAAATATGCAGCAAAGGAGAAAATACCGAAAAGAAAAATGCAACATCTCTCAGAACCTGAGAACAAGATTTTTTTTTGTATTACCGCTGACGGCTTCTCACCAATTGTTGTGAATGTGACGAACAACGAACCTGAAACTTAAAAATATGTTTGTAGGAGAAAGTGGCAGCAGATCTCAGAGGAGCTCCTTCAATAATCGATAATCATTTCTAACAGCTGCACTGATCTGTGATCTGTGAACAGGAGCAGGTGACTGAAGCAATGGCTGCTCGATCCGAGCTCCGGCTGATTGGGCGACTCAAAGGTCAAAAGGTGTCTGTGCACCAACATGATTGATTCCCAGCCACTCTTATCCTCCCCGCAGTTGTCAGGCAGTACTTAGTGGATCTGTGGAATGGTGAGTCGGCTCCTGCTTGGAGCTAAATGTCATCAAGACCGAGGAGAAGTTTATGGAACCACCAGTACGAATTCCCGGCCTCCTCGTTGATGACAGGCTGAGGGCCGAATCAAACACTGTCAAAGAGGCTCAACTCCTTCCACACCACATTTTATCACTACTTTCACATTCATCTGCTGGTTTCAGTCACAATCCATGATCAGCACATGTTCTGAAAAGCCCACTCCGTCCTCCAGAACCCCACTGATGTCCTACATCTGGCTTTTTTCGAATGGTAAATAGTTTTGTTTTTAGAAAAAGGAACAATAATCAATTCACTAAACTGTGTAGATGCTGATTTCCACGATATTTATTGTTTTTAATAACCAGTAACCTTCCGACTGGCTGCAGCATCAACATACTTTCAGATGCATAAACACAAAAGCCCAGATAAACCCACTGGACCCATCCAGCACCGATCAGAAGACAAAGACGGCGACTCGCTTGTGAACATTGTGGAGCGTTTAGCAGGTAAACAGACAGATTTTCTCCTCAGGAGTTGGTGAAAAAACAAAACAGAGCTCAAAGGAGATGTGAACATCGGATGTCAGCAGATGGACAGAACCAGAACTATAACGTTGATGTGAATCTGGACACATCATGATACACCTGATGCGAGTGAACATAGAAGAAGTTAAAGACAATCGACTGTGGAGGTGACGAATACGACAGAAACAAAGTTGTGATGCTGATCAGTGACGAGCACGTTCGTCCAGACCGCCGTGTTCAGACTTTATCAAATCAATCGCGTCTGCGGCGTCAAATCAAGGAGCAGATTTAATTAACCCCCGTTTGAATCCACGGCTCGTTAGATACAAGGCGTAAAGATTCATGTCCGTCTCACATGAACTCCTTCATGAGAGGAGAAAAGAGGCCGGTCATGTGTGTTTCCCTCTCCAGTGTGTTTTTTTTCAGCCTCCAACTGAGTCCACGCCTGCTGGAAACACACACACACACACACACACACACACTCCTGACATTGTACTGCCTCCACCAAATGGCATATGTTAACTCTGCATGCATCGATTAACTTTGACACTGCAGCATCTTGTCTCACACAGTTCGCAGCCACTGGCTTCTTTCCACCATCTCCTCGCTCCATCTCTCCTCCTTCCCGTCTTCCTCTTTTATTCCACCCTCATCCTTTTGTTCCCCTCCACAATTTAGCCATTCCTCTTTCCTTTACCTTCTCCTGGATACCTTCTACCTTTAATCCTACATCCCCCTTCCCTCTTTGTTCTTCCTCCTTCACCTTAATACCAATCTCTGCTGATCTGACACTGCAGGCTCCACTTAGTTTCCTCTCCACGCTGTTGAAACTGGCCTGAGATCTGCTGAAGGAGAGTGTGTGTGTGTGTGTGTGTGTGTGTGTGTGTGTGTGTGTGTGTGTGTGTGTGTGTGTGTGTGTGTGTGTGTGGGCGGGACAGAGGGGGAGGAGGAGGGGAGTCATGTCCAAGCGTGATGAAACACACCTAGAGATGAATGCAAGTCCATTCATCTCCCTGTTCTCAGGCATCCATTCACAGAGGCTGATGGAGCGTGCCGATAAAGAGGGAGAATGAAAAGAGAAGAAAAAAGCAGAAGATATGAATGGTCTGACCGTGGGAGGAGGAGAGGAAGAGGAGGAGAGATGGATATAAGAGGGAGGGAGGGAGGAAATGGAGGTGTAGAGGACAGCGATGTGGAGGAAGGAAGGAGATATGGATCCAAACTGGGAGGGAAGAAGGAGAAGAGGAGGGATTTATATAAAGAGGTGAGGAAGGATAAAAGAGGAAAGAGGGGTTAGGAGGAAACAATGTTAAGAAGCACTGGAGGAGAAACGCTATGTGAAAAAGCAACAGCATAAGTTAGGAAGAAAAAGGTGAAAGAGACGGAATAAAGGAAACAAAGAGGAGAGGAAATGGAAGAAATAGTGGAAATATGAAGGTTACAGGGACGTAAAGAGAATCCAAAATGAAGAACAGCAAAAAAGATACTAGAGGGAGAGAGAACAGGACATAAAAGAAAGAAGAGTGGAAAGCAGGACGGACAGAGGAAGTACGGAAGGAAAGATAAAAGGAAAACAGGAAGTACAGGGAGACACAAGATGAAAAGAAGGAAGTAAGGAAAACACAAGACGGAGGAAAGGAAGGAGAGACTAAAAAGACTGAAGAGAGAGGAACAGTAGAAGGAGGGTAGGAAGGAGGAATGAAAGGCCGGAGTAAGACAGGAAACAGGAAAGAAAGGGGAAGGAAGAGCCTAGGGAACTAGAGTTCAAAAGGAAATGGAAATAGACAGGAAGGAAAAGAGAAACATGGAGGATGGGAAAGGCTGAAAGATGAAGGAAGTTATTTGGGAGAAGGATGGAAGGAAGGTGGGAAGTTACCAAAAGACAATGGAGGAAGAAGGAAGTAAAAGGGTAAAGGTACAAGGTTGTGGAGGGAAAAGACAAAAGGACGAAGAGGAAATACAGGCTGGGGCCGAGGAGGGAAGAGAGGAAGCTCACAGGAAGCGAATAAACAAAATGAAACCAGAATAAAGTCCAGCCGACTCCTGAAAAACGACCCAAAATGGCTGAACTCATTTAGCCTGCCGCAGCCCTTCAGTGGATATGATGTCACTCTCTCTCCCTCACACACACACACACACATGAAAGACGAGAGTGTGTTTCAACAACACTTGGGGATTATGTGAATGAAATGAAGTATTCAGACGGCTTAGTGTCACAATTAAATGTGTGTGATTGTGTCGAGGAGACAGAGACAAAGAGGCGAGAGAGGAAGACTGACAGCAGGAAGACGAGAGAGCGAGAGAGGGACGCAGACGGGCAGCGTCAGCCTTCAGTCGCTCTGTCTGCCCGCCTGTCGCTCTGCCTCGCCACTCGCTACGCTGTGATGGATTGTGGGAAGTGATGACACATGACAACTTCCACTGCTGTATTCAAACACGGGGAGAGACACAGCAGAGCGGCCGGCAGGTTTCACACAGCGGGCGCCTCTTCGTTCCACCTCTCCTTCCATCTCGTGTCATGACTCCTCGCCCTCCTTCCCGCCTTCTTTTCTCACACTGTTGCTTCTCACAGAAAACACCGAGGCATTTTTAAAGAAGCAGCACACTCACATCAAAAACTAATTTCTTACAATCTGTTGACACGATCTACCCAGAAGTCTCAGCGGCCTCGAGGCGGTTTAAAACAATTCCACTTGTTAAACATTGCATTGGCCCTCGGTTTCTATCAGCTCTGATGACATTTTAAAATAAGTGCCAACAACACTAGAAGAAAGCGTGAAGTGGCGAGACACATGACAACAACTGGCTCAGTCCAACACAGCTTCACACCAAAACTACGTATGTTTGCGTCTGTTGAGGTCGATGTCCTCGCTCTCCTGAGAGTCCTGTTTTTGTTCAACACAACTCTCCAACCGTCTTCCTCTCTGTGCCAACATCATCGCCTCACTCCCTCCTTTGCAGACGTAATAATCACTACGGCCACAAGAGGACGCTGCAAAGAAAAGTAACGTAAACATTGTTTGTAATAAACTGTTGGAACTATTCAGTCCTTTTTCTGATGATGACGTGTGAGCCCCGAAATCTTAAATCAGTTTTTACGTGAACACACGTCCGTGCAAAATCAAATATCAGACAGCAGAGATGGCAAACTTCCACACATTCTTCACTCAAGTGGAAGTACAGATACTGTAAGAAACAAAGTCTCTGGTGAAAGCAGAAATAATGGCCTCTGAAGGACATTTCTACCAGACATTTCTGTGCTAAGCTAACTGAACCTCGTGTCATCTTTTACGTTGTCTCGTCTCGCTACGTCTTCAAAGCTTTATGTGTACTGATTGGTTGACATCAGTCTTGTGATGTCAGGAAGGCGCCAAATAAAAATAATCCATAATTCACCTCAAATGCATCAAACTACTGAAAATGTGAAAAGAGAAAGTTCAGATTCTTGTGTTCAGATGCAGGAAGCAAAAGTCAAATGTCAGTAAAACAAATAAATACGCCTGCGTCTTACAGATACCTGAAGTAAAGTAATGAAGTACAGCACAGTCTGCTTTATTTCTCTCTTCCACATACATTTGGCTCATCTGCTCCCTGATCATCTAACTGACTGGGACTGTGCTGCTGCCTCAGCAGTTGACGTGGTGTGTAAAATGTTATTTGGATCGATGGAACAATCAGACAAAACCACACAAATGAAGACCGAGGCTGTGATAAGCCGCTGACGTACCACTCAAACACGTCTGTAATCCTGTTTACTATCATTTACATGTGCACATGGCAACAGTGTTTCCTACAGGACTGCACACAGGAAGTGAACATTGTAAATACAAACCAAGAATATAAGAAAATCAACTGCAACTGATATCAGACGCATGTAGATTGAAGCAGTTTCTGCAGGATCTGCTGAGATGATTCAGTCGAGTGTGACAGCAGGAAAACAAAAATCTGCAATCCACCTGAGCAGAGGTTCAGTCAGCCTCCTCATATAGACCTGGATATTATGTAAATGTAGAATATAACAGCATTAATGCTTCTGTTGTCAGCAGGGGAGCCGACAGGTGGGTGTCGCCGTGGAGGCGGGAGCTCTTCAAAAGAACGCTGGCAGCATTAATGAAGTATAGATAATCTAATATGTTCAACAATCACATCGTTCTCTAATTATACATGCGTATAATCAAGTTCATGTTCCCGTCTGACTCACTATTACCGCGTCAGCACGAGCGATGCAAAGGTGGACGAGTTTATACGTTGTTTATTTGACACCAGCAGACTCAGAGACGAGCAGCTTCACTCCAATAATCCTTAAAACTCGAGTTTAAACGACTGTTTTGTTTACAGCGTCCCTGAAAGCATCCTGTACGGTTAAACAGACACCATTACTTTGCCGTCTGTGGACACGTACTGTAAATTTTAATGCTCTGCTGCATTGAATGTTGTAGGAATGAATGATGGCGTTAATTTGTAGCGGCTGAACTTTATGGCAGCGCGGAGCAGTGTCGTCCCACAGCTGAAGACAAGCTGTTGGTTTCAGTCGCCTCATTTTTCGGGAAATCTGTCTGCAGCGACTGGCTTCATCTTTCAAAAACAGAGAACGAGTATCTTGCTCATAACCATACCTTCTAGTGCTCCATATGGATAATTGATTGAGGGAAATATACAGATTAGGAACCAATTAAGGGAAAAAAAAACAGGAAATAATGTGAGCAGTGAAGGTTTCTGCAAACCACAGATATGCACTTTTTACATCAGGAGGTGGAGGGAAGGAGGCGGGTTATTAAAGTCTGTGGGGACGTTTCCAAATGTTTCCAGGCGTTTTCTTGAAAATATTTATTTTAAGCCAATTCATGATGTTTTCCTGAACCTAACCAAGTGATGTTTGTGCCTAAACCCGACCAGAGAATGAGCACAGGGTTGTGACAAGAGAGGAACGGAAAACTGAACTTAAACAACCCCAAACTTATCTGTGGGTTTGCAGTAAGGTACTTAGCTAACGTTTATTCTGCCGATTGGGTAGAAAAACCAACATGAAGTGTCTCGATGAGTCGTGGTGTCAACAGGAGCCTCCTGAACAGCTCCAGGACTCAGAGACCAGATACGAACATCATTCTTTAAACATATTCCTTAATTTAGTGCCATTCTGTAAGACTATTCTCACAGATGTCCCTGTTTTTAAGACTATAACGCCAATAAAGGTGCTTCAGGTGATTCCAGTGAAGTTAACGTTCACTGCATTGATGTCACGTTTATTTCTAAACTGCCTCTGTTAATGTTTGAGAAGCACAGTTGAGGAATCGATGCATAAAATATGTGAATATATATGTTGATATTGGAATCTTTTACTCTGTAATAACTGTGTCAGCGTGCCAACAGCTCGTATGGACCTGCTGACTGTGAAGGCCACAGCATCTGATCCACATAATCACATACATTAACCCACAAACAGGAAGTCAAACACGAGATTTAAAGACTTAAAGAAAAGAAGGAAACATGCTGCTGCTGCACGACGTGTTGAAGCTGACAAAGGTTCCACTCTAATCAAATTTCTTCTGATGTTCACGAGCTCGAGCGACAACCTGAAAACAACCAGCCGTCCCGTCTTTTGAATCCCCGAGGGGAAACAGAAGTCGAGCTGGTTTCTGCTGCAAGAACTTCAATTAAATGTGGAAAAAACCAGCACGTGGAATGAAAAAGTTCGACAAAAACAACTGTCCATCATGAACTTCAATACTGGATGATGCAGCAAAATCTCAGGCAAACTTTCACGATATCTGCACGTTATGATTACATTTAATACCAATGTGAGCATTAACTGCAGGTCTGTGATTGGACGAGAGCTCTGGGCTGCTGCCTGAATCTCCACAGCATGTAAAGAGAATCAGCATTCGATGTTTCTTCGCTCACTGCTTCAGATTCCTCCTTTAAATTGTCACCCATCTCTGCTTTTTGAGTAGGAAACCACCAATCTCACACTTTCACAGCATTTTTGTTTGGTATTAAATGTCAGAAAATGGTGAAAAATGTTGATCAGAGTTTCCAGAATGACGTCCACAAACCAAAAGTATCAGAAAACATCCACATTTAAGAAACTAGCTTAAAGATTATCAGACTAGTGGAGCCACATCCTGTATCTCAGCTGAAATCTATTCATGGTGACCGGTGCTGGTTCTGTTCACCGGCTGCTCTCAGGTAATAAACTCAGCAGCTTCGAGAGAACAAGACAGATTCAGGATCTGTAAAATGCCATCATCGTGACCAACATGTGCAGCTCCAGTCGTGTTTCACTTCTCCTCCTGTTGAACCACTTTGTCTATCACAGTCAGCGCCACAGTGAGTCTGACAGCAGCTCTAGTCGCCATCTTTATCCTTTCATTTCATTTTAAAAGGCGCCTGACATGAAGAGAGCCATCCGGATCCGCATCACTCGGTTTTTTTATAAGAAAGACGGCGTGGTTGACCCGAGGGCTGTACAGACGGCCTCAACAAAAAAAAAGGTAAGAGAAAGCGAGAGTGAATATTGAATAAGCCTCGCAGCCTTTGACGGTCTCAGCCAGGAAGCCACCGTCTTTATCCATCACACCTTGTCCGGCTCAAGTATCTAACAAGAGATAAAAAATGCTCGGATCGAGCCAAACAGTCCGCCGGCCTCCGGAGCAGCACCACCAGAACTCTGCTGCCTCAGCAGTCTGCGGCCTCAAAATGGTGGAGGCAGGAAAACAGTGCAGCCAAGATGCTGTTTTTTTTTTCCTTCTACTACTAGCAGGGGCACAAGGTCACACCAACATGTCCAAAATGTCAATCAACGCAGAATTCAGATGGTCGGCATGGTTACTATCAGCTGAGATGGAGAGCAACGCACAGCTGCTGACGCAAAAAGAGAGAAACAGTAGTTTATATTTCAGAGACGCTGGATGTCAGAAATCCGAGCAGGTGGTATTTCTCAGAAGAGGGAAGTCGGAGAGCATCCGCAGCACTTAACAGGTGAGCAGAACGAGAAAATAAGAGTGTTTTTCTGCTAATTTCACACACTGACCGGCAGCTCCCACTCTGCCATGTAACTCCATTACAGGCTCCACCGTAAATCAGCAGGAAACACTCATACAGGCCGAAGAACACTACATGACTGGAAATCCAATTCAAACTGTTGAATCACTCACACACACACACACACACACACACACACACACACACACACAGAGAGAGAAAGAGAGAGACTGATCCTGGATCTGATAGCTGCCCTACAGCTAATAATACTGAAAGGGGGAGGAAGAGGGGGGAGGTTTGGGGAGGAGGTGAGGAGGAGGAGGAGGGGAGATGTGCGGTCAAGGCAGCCGCTGGAGAGGGCAGAACGCACATATGCGCAACAACCGGTTGGGAAATTGCAGAATGCAAATGCCTGCACGCTGCAGTCACGTCTGCGGCTGCTCGCACAAAATGTCACATCCGAACCAGAACCACATCTGGCTGCAAGTTGTGTTCTGACTTGGAGCGCGACAGACGGACAGATGCGAGGCGGGATGGAGGGGATTGCGCACCGGTCCGCACATGTCTGTGTGTGTGCGCGTCAGGGTGAAAAAGACAGCCACACACACACACACACACACACGCAGCCATGTCGGCACGCACGCGCATCAATGACAGAGGGGTCAAAGCCTCGCGCACCGGCCCGGCTGCGTCCTGTCCGTGACAGCGCGAGCCCCGGGTGAGGGAGCCCGGCGGCGCACATACATGCTCGGCCGGCCCCTCCGAGGGATGCAGCGGCGGCAGCCCCGGGATGTGAAGGGCACCGCCGGAGACAGTTTGTCTGAGACGCGGCGCAACATTTTCACCTTCAGCGTGAGACACAGAGCAGGAGACGAGCGGAGGGTCCAGGATGAGACAGGGGAAACATTGTACTCACTGTGTTCAGGAGCCCGGCTGCACTCTTCTTCCTCTTCTTCCTCTCTTTTTGCTCTCCGCGTCTTGTGTCCGTGCACCACAATCCATCCGTCCATCATCCTCCCTCCGCTGGACATTTCCTGCGGCATAAGAGCCCTGATCGATTCTAATGTTGCGGGGTAACGTCCTCGGGATGAAACGAAAACATGTCACCACCTTCCTCCCTCCTCTTCTTCACCAAAAAAAAAAAAAAAAGAAGAAGAAGAAGAAGAAGAAGAAGAAGAAGAAGAAGAAAAAAAAGGGGGGCAGATAATCACGCGCGCAGCACAGTTTGGACCTTTTGCTCCACTCGGAGAGGCTACATGTTGCTGCCTGCTGCCTCTCTGTCCCTCTCACTCACTCTCTCCTCTCCCCTTATTTTGTTAAAATTCAGTATGTACGCTCTGTCACCTAGCAACGTCTCTCTACCTCTCTCTCTCTTTCTCCCTCCCTCCCTCCATCTCTCTCTCTCCCCTCATCACTTCCTCGCGACACGTGTTGAATGCTAAACTGAGTTGCCCGTGGTGGGATGGTTCCTCCTCCACCTTTACGCACACGCTCCTTTATTATTTCCCTCCCTCTGTCACTCGTCGTCTCTCCTCGCCCACCTTGTCCCCCTTCTCCTCGCGTCCTCTCCCACCTCCCTCTCTCCTCATCCCCTCCCCGGAGCCTGCCCTTCCTTCTCTCCTCTCTCCTCCTCTCCCTCCTTTTCCTCCCCATCTTTCTCTGCTCATCCACTTCATCTCCTGCTTTCCTCTCTCAGATCTGATAGTGTGTTTGACATCAGAGTCTTGTGCACTTAATGCTCAGGTACACTGGAAACAATAAGCTCATTAATCAATCAGCTGGTCACCTAGAAACTGACTCTAATCTTTAAAACAGTCCATGACTCATTGTTACAGTTTGAACACTTGCTGACTGCTCGGCTGAATTTGTTAATCTTTTATTTGTGAACAATTATGAAAAAAACAAACTCTTGGCAGCTCATTAACCCGCAGCAGAAACACGTCAAGCTCTTTTGTTTGGATTCTCTGCATAGTTACATAATGCGTACAGAGTTCATGTATAAGCTTGGAAAATATTTTTACTTTAAAGTTTTAGAGACTCGAAGACGCATCATCAGTCGGCTGTGTAATGAAGTTAAAGGTGCATTGTGTAGTTTTAGGGAAGCGATGAATAACTTAACTTAATAAACTAAATAAACAAAAGAAGAATGTTTTCATACCTGAGTGAACAAACTGACCTGTAAAGGACGACACAGTTAAAACTGTTTTACTGTGTTTGTATGTGGCGGACCCTGCCAACTTTCCAGCTTCAAACAGTGTTCTGGGACCTAGTTTTCCTCTGAGAGCAGCTCATTTATCCACTTATGGAAAGAATAAAACCACCTGCAGTGCTATTTATTCATCTGTCTGAGCGATGGGCCATCCAGGAATCAGGCGCTCGGAGCAGAGTTCAGTGTCTTGCTCAAGGGCATCTCAGCAGTGGCCAGCAGGTGAACTGGCACCTCTACAGCACCCAGTACACACTCTGTACTGACCGGTCCAAGAAGGTCTTCAACAGTCCACCATCCAGCCCGAAAGCCAAGTCCGTACAGACCGAGCTACTGCCGCCAAATTGGGCTTTGGACCTTTACTGGATTACCACTAAAAGTTGAGGTTTATTCAAACATTAGATGTTAAACTCACATTTGTTCAAGCGTTGTGGCACTGCCGTAAAAGAAATTGATGTTGTGAAACTGTGTTCTTGTGTCGTAGAAGATTAATCTGTGGTCAGAAAGTGTTTCCAACCTTATTTTCAGCTTTCAAATACAGACTGAGTTAGTGTCCTTTCACAGAAAAACAGAAAAAAACCTGTCTGTTTTATAAATTGGGAGTAAAGCTGCTCAGGGGAGTAAAGCTGCTGTGGGGAGTAAAGCTGCTGTGGGGAGCGAAGCTGCTGTGGGGAGTAAAGCTGCTGTGGGGAGCGAAGCTGCTGTGGGGAGTGAAGCTGCTCTGGGGAGTGAAGCTGCTGTATAGTCTGGTGGTACAGCAGCTGATATTTCTGTATCTGTTGTCAGATGGCAGCTGGGTGAACAGACTGTAGGTGGGTGGGTGCTGTTGTTTAGTATATCTGTGCAGACATCTCACTTGACCGATGACTATGGTGGTCTGTAGATGGTACCAGCGATGTTCTGGGTGGTTTTTAATCCCTCGCTGTAGAGTCCTGTCCTGGACCGTGATCAACCACACCAGCTTCTGTTGTTCCTCTGTAAAAGTTAACACAAATCTGGCTCCAGCATTTCATCTCCTGAAGAAGTAGAGCCTTGTCTATGCTCCTCTAGCCAGATTGTTGATGTGTGATGACCGCGATCGGTTCTCTGTGATGGTAAATCAGGAAACACCTCAGCTACACTGATGTAGAGACTTTGTTGAGGGGATTACGTCCTTTTAAATTAGATTCCATCAGGGCCATAATACATTTAAAATGCTGCTAACAGATTTAGTTTTATAATCCAGTCAGAGAGCAGATAGTAAAACAATGAAAGGACACTTTTCATAATCAGTACTCACTCACTATCTTTTGATACTTTGAGCTCATTTTGATGCCAATTCTGCACCTTAACAATAAAACTTTAAAAGAACCATATTAACTTGACGGATGTGACGTTCTGTCACCGCTGACCATGTGTGGTTGAACAAGGCGTGTCACTGACGGGACTCCGTTAAAATATAAATTAGTCATTTTAAAGGGGCAATGCAAAACTTGTGTGTGCTGGAAGTCTGTTTATAACTTCATGTACTCTGACTCCGTTTCTAAACCAACGTTAGCCACCGTTGGTCTCTCTCAAAGAAATCCACAGTCCATCAGCAATAAACCACTTAAACAAATCGTCCACAGTCTTGTATTCTCAACAGAGAGACGGGGGTGGTCTCATTTATTCCCGTCAAGGTAAAATCCACTCACACGTGGCCTTTAAGAAAGTGCGTCATACATTAAAATTGCAAACTAATACACTGAGCCTCTTTAATGACTCACTGAAACCAATTATATGTTTATTGTCAAAAAGAAATGCAGCATTATATAACTGTTTGTTGTTAGAGGCTAAAAATATGTTAAAAGATAGTTTCGTCTCTTATTCGTCAGTTGAAAATGATTTCTCTTCTCTCCTGTTTACCTCCACTTCACCTTGCTCTCCCTCCTCCTCCTCCATCTTCACCACACTGTCGTAAAAAAATGAGAACAATTCATGTCCCACTTTGAATCAGCATCCAGCGCCTCTGAAGATGAGTAATGAACCGCTGTGAATAAACATGTACTTCACTCCTCTCGCTGTAGCTCGAATCCACATTTCGTAATTTCTCCTCCTAATTGTGGCAAACAGCAAAACTTTTCATTTCCCGCCGCCTCCCTCTGCTGCCCAGAGGGGGATGGATGATAATTACCGCTGGGGTTTGTTCTTCACAAATGTGTCTGCCAACTTTTTTTCCTTCCCCTCCTCCTCCTCCTCCTCCTCCTCCTCAACACACATACTCCATTCACACATTCTCCCACTAAAGTTAATGACAGTTTCAGATTGAGCTCTCAAAAGAGGAAACTCTCTGGCCAATTAGACTTAATCTAAAATCATTTGTATCTCCACAAATTATTACCTTCCTCCGTTGTCAAAATGACTCTCCGCCACGTGTAATTACTGCAGAGCGTTCTCATCAGAAGACATCTGCATGGAAAGCGCGTCGCCGTTATCGCTTACATGATCGTCGGAGTGCTGGAGAGCCGCTGCTTTTTAAGATGTCGAGTAATCGTCAGTGCTGGAGTTTATTTTTAGTGCTCTGCAAAGAGACAGACAGCAGTAATTTTTAGCTCTAAAAAAGGGTGAGAAACGTGCTTTCATCTATCTTTATCTGACTCAAATCCTCCTTGTTCAGGACAGCAGAGTGTATGAAATGATCTCTCAGCGCTTTTATCTTCCACCAGCCCGTCATCGTTAATGGACCTGTGTGTGTCTGTGAGAGTGTGTGAGCGACCCACAAAGATGAAGACAAGACGAGATTGTTGTTGTTGGTGTGTGAGTTTCCTTCCTCTCTCCTTTAAAACACTTGTTCCTCCCGCTGCTGCCGTGGTACATGTTGTTTTCCCAGGAATAAATATAGAAAAGGCAAGCGGCGGCAGCAGCAGCAGGTCCGGCCAGCCGCTCGCCCGGCCAGTCAGAGGGATCCGAGACATTTAAAAATAGGTCCCTAATTATCAGAGAAAGCCTCGGACAGACAGACAGGCGGCCATCTTGGTTCTTGTTTACGCTGCGGTGCTGCTGTTGTAAATTTGGACGCTGGGAATCGACTTCTGGGCTCTAAAAAGCCTGCCTGCCAGAGTCCTAATGCACTGGAGAGAGAGACTGGTGAGGGGAAAATACAAAGAGGGTGCACACACACACACACACACACACACACACACACACACACACACACACTGCAGATTAAGATGCAGCACATAGTGGCAGGCATGCAAACACATCAGAGTATGCGTGCGCTCATTTATTTCCATCGACCAACAGAACTCACACTGACACATGCACAAGCATTTCACACACGAATACATCTCCTTTGTAGTGTGATTACTTTAAAAATTACTTAAGGATCCAGTAAAAGTGATCCCTTCTCGGGTCACGTACACAATCATACACAGTGCAGGAAGTCACACATCCTGTCCTGTCATTTGTCAGCTGTTGGTTAGTATTAAAGATCAAACACAAGACAGAAGGCGGAGTAAGTTTGTGGGATGATGACGGGGAACAAATCATGGCAGAGGGCTGGTGAGGCGTGAGCGTGGCGCAGCAGGGGAACTGAGGGTTGGAGGCAGGTTGTGTTAGCGCTAGCAAGCATTAAACATGAGGCGGCATGAGGAGAAGATGCTAGATTTTGGCCCTGACTTGTAAAGGTAAAGATTCTGGTGGTCTGGGCGGTTTGGGAGCTTCACTGCAGGCTGATGGACTGATGAGGAGCTGGTGTGCAGGTGAGAGGAGCCATGATGTGATTGCAGACAGGTGTGTTCACTAATCAGAGCTGTGGGCCCGGAGCTGCTGCAACAACTCCCACATTCAAATGTCTAGAAAACAAAGCAAAAGACAGCTGGGTACTTGTGTTGTCCCAAAAGTTCTTAACGACTGTCAAAGGAAGGAAGGAAGGTGGTGAATTAAATAGATTTTCATCAGCAGGGATGGTTGTTTAACAAGGAAGGCAGCAACTCCCATGATTCCACTTTGTGAAACACAGGATTGTATTAAATATTGTATTAAATATAAAATACTGTTGCCACTGAACAGATTGTTTCGATCATCACAACCTTTTTGGAACAACACTCCAATATGAAAAACACTCACTGAGATCCTGGAAACACACAGGAAATCCTCACAGACTTCACACTGGTTCACAGGTTTCCAACAGGTAGAACAAAACTCACTGTGTGTGTGTGTGTGTGTGTGTGTGTGTGTGTGTGTGTGTGTGTTTTCCTCTCCTGCGTTCATTCAGCAGCTGTGAGAAACAACTGTGAGAAAAAATCTCCACCGCAGCCGAAGGCGATGTGAGAATAAATCAGACTCAGCTTTAAATCTCCTTCCAGCGTCGACGACACACGAGGAGCTGAGGCCAAAGTTTGGAACTGATGTGAGTTTCTTAAATATCAGCGTTTTAGTGCTCCGACTGCTGCAGGAAACGAAACCAGCGGTGTATATGTCAGAAACGCTAATGTGACGGGAATCAGCGCTTTCATTTGGACTGGCTGATGTCCGCTGTGTGTGTGTGTGTGTGTGTGTGTGTGTGTGTGTGTGTGTGTGTGTGTGTGTGTGTGTGTGTGTGTTTGTGCTCTAAGTTCACTTCTCCACCACTGACGTAGTGTGTGTTGATGGGCGATCACCTCGCTCTGAAAATAGAGCTTCCCTCTGACCTGCAGGATGGTTTCGTAATAACATAGTACGCTGCCGTCACACTCCTGCAGATGATGTATCAGTGGCTGTCGGCAGAGGAAAAGGTTCTGGAGAACCTTTTTTTTAGGTTTTATGGACGGTCAGAACGGAGGCCAGCGGGGAGATGTATCATCAGCCAGAGATACGACGGTTCAAGGGGTTGTTCCCTCGTTGTGACTCTGAGGATGTCGTAGAGATTTTCGTAGGTCTGACGTCAGTGGAGCACAGACGCTCTGTAGGTCAAATAAATGTTTGGCAGTGACTAACTAGATAAATGTGTAGTTAAGACAGGAATGCACTGAGGCCAGAAGATGGTTCGGACTCAACATGAGGTGAGCTGGTACCTTATTGCCGGAGGAGCTTTACGACTGAAAAGTTTTTATTGGAGCATTACCTGTATGGCCACCATGACGTTGTGGGTTTTAATGCCTCAACAACTCTCAGATGAACTTTGGTCCGAAAGGTTTTGTCACCTTCGGGATGATGTTTTCAAAGTTTTTACTTCTTTGTTTTTTTACTAAATACCTGTAAGATGTGACGACATTCTCTTAATTCTTGGCTGTATTCTCGTATAAGCAGATTGCTTAACTAAAATGTTTCATATCGTAAACCTGCTAAACATTGACATGCTGTCAGCGGCAGGAAAATATCAAATCTCAGATGGATCACAATTCTCTCTTGAAAGATTATGTCTCAGTGCAGAAACATCAAGAGTTCTCAACATTATAATCGCCTGAAACAATGTTGTTTAACCACTCGGTACATTTCTGATGGCGAAACATAATTCTACCACACTCTAATCTGACCACTTTTTTCAATAACGAGTAATTTAACGAGTTAATATTTCCAAACCAGTAATCAGATTCAAGTTACTTATTCAAGTCACTGTGCGTTACTATCATTTTTGTCATTTTCCTCAGAAAAGATATATATTTTTGCTTTCTTCTTGCATCTCGGGGAGTGACGTCACATGCGCGACAAGTCACGTTTTCAGCACGAGGACAACTCATGTTACACCACACAGCTACACAAACACAACAATGGAGGGAGGACAGAGATACGCGTTTTCTAGCTGTAAATACAGTCATTATTTTGAGTCCGTGTCAGCTAAAGATGAGTATATAAAGGTTGGTTGTACACTCTGTGCTGGCGACAAAGTGCTATCAAGCTTCAAAAACACAACGTCAAATTTGGAGTCGCAGCACAGTTTACAGAGCGAGTCCCAGCAGGTGGTGTTCAGCAGAGAGCTGCGAGCAAAGCCACGACCTCGACTTCTGCAGGAGGTCCCCAGCACCCAAACAACAAAAGCTGGACTTTGGTGCGAAACAAGTAAGTGGGGGAGAGTTGAAGAAGTTGGTTGTGCAGTATGTTGTAGAGGAAATGCTGCACTTAAACACGGTTGACTCGCCCTCATTTAGATCTCTGCTACTATCAATGCATGCTGCCTCACAGAACATCTTTTCTTCCTGCCTGGAGAAGGAGTGTGCAGAGATGGAGAGAAATCTGAAGGCCACACTGAATAAAATTCAACTGTATTTACCAAAATCCTATCACAGTGCATCAGTATTCAGTTGGTAATCACGTCCTAGCTCTCAGAATTGTGATGTGCGGTCATGTAGAAGTAGCCACGACACTTTGAGGGAGAGCTGATCCACCGAGAAGTTGAAGTACAACATTTCGTGAAGTATTCATCACCATCACAGACCGCTGACATGATATTTAACAGTGTTCATGATGATCTGAGGATGTTTAAATTTGTATTCTGAGCCTGAAACCATCAGGCCGGGTCAGAGTCGTGTTCCCTGAGGCTCCATCAGGTCAAGTCTCATTTTTATTCATTTTATATTTCATTATTTTATTTTTAAGTCAGGAGATGTGAGCGTGTGAAATCACGGTGTCAAGTAAGTGGCACATGGCTCCGCCTCCGGCCCCTCGCCAGCGCTCAGTGTGACATTTAGGAGTTGTCAGCTCGCTCCCCCTCTGTGGACTGGAAATGAAGTGAAGAGGAAATTAGCACCGTGAGAATTGTCCTCGCGGCGGGGGAAGTCTGCGGTATGGAGCAACTTTTGACATTAGTGCCGGTGGTGACAGGGCGGCCACGGGGTCTGTGAAATGTCAACAGGGTGAAAACCTGCTATTAAAAAGAGTAAGTCTGCAGAAGCATATGTGACAGAAAGTATTTAAGTTTTATTCACATTCAGGCTCATTACACGTCGCTTCAGTCTGTCCTGATCTTTATATATATATGATTTTATTACCGTGAACTTGTCGACGTTAACAGGAGACAAACATTTGCACAGTTGAGCTTCTTTGGCTTTGCAAGTTTCCATCCGCTGATGTGTGAAATGTGTATCATATATTTACATATTAATGCATATAAAGTTATGAAGCGCCCTGACAGAGTGAGCAGGATGAAACAAAGCCGGCTGCTGACGGAAACGTAAATAACATGAACAAACGAGATGAGCGTGAGAGAAGTCTTTACATGTGAGGCTGAACAAACTTCTCAGTGTTCAGAGAGTCAGCAGGTAAACAGTAACTTCAACCCAACGATGTGAAAAATAATCTTTTCTGTACCAACATGAAATACTGCTGACAGTCTGTTAAATCAACACACACTACATATTCCTCTTGTAGCAGCACAAATATACTTTCTTTTCTCTTTAAGCTGAATTTCTGGGCTGACTGCAGTGGACTCACCTGTGTGCAGGCTGTGCAGGCCGGCTGCTGATTAATGAATGAAAGCAGCTTGGGGTCGTTCCTCTCTCAGCCAATCAGGGTGTGACGACGCCCTTTAGTGCAGGCTTAAGAGAGGTGGATAACGGGGCACCTGGGTAATCCTGAATTCTGAACTCTTCTGTTCCTGACGCACTGCAGACCTCGTCCAAAAACGGAGATTTCTTTGCTGTCCTTGTTCTTCTTAATTGACGGAAACTGTGTATCAGAGTGTCGCTTTTTTTAAAAAGTCTGATGCCTGCAGGTTTCTTTTGTTTTCTGACTTAACTGAACCATTTAAAGTCTGTGTAAAGCAGCAATAAATGTGTTATGAGTTTGTCACACCACAGAAACATGTGTCATTGACCACTGAGCCAAATTTGAAAGACTAAAAAAATATCGCTATATAGAACTAGGTTTCAAAATCTTGGAAAAACGAGCACTTCTCACTGCTGTGAAACGCTGGGGGCGTGTCAGTCAGAAGCGCTGGAGCCACGCCCACACAGGAGGGGAGCCGCCTCCGTGTTCTGTACAATAACCTACAGTAACAATGTAAGCTAGCAGCGTCATCGGACGGACCCAGCCGGACCTGTTTAAGCCATCAGAGCCAGAAACTGACTTGAGTCAGACACTGATAGTGCTCAGCCTCGTTCCTCACAGTCCATGTTTTACATTACACACAAACGTAAAACCCCAGTCTACGTATAATTCCTTGTCATAGCTATACTGGTGCACATAAAATATTACCTGTGGATTATCATTGTGCTGTCAGATGGACTCCGCTCAGGGAATGTGGCCAAATCATGTCATGATTACATGCAATAACATTTGCTAACATTACATGGGCATGACAGGATGCACGATGTAAAATCACTTTCAGGTTTTGCACCTTCAGCAAAATGCATTTAATTGCCCAAATGGACAATATTTATAACAGAAGCACACACTTCAGTGCAGAGACGGAGTTGGTGGTGATTTTAAACTCTCCACAGTAGCTCCTCTTGACAAAATTGATCCACCGTGTCCTTACGTTGTCGAACGTAGGAAACTTAAATAAGCTAACGGCGCCGTTGCCCTGCACACTGTGGCATCCAGGAAAGATGCACGAGCTGACTGGTTAGCTAGCTGCACACTATCGTGAGAGATTCGATGCGAGACTTGACAGCGAGCGGAAAAACCACCAACGCTAATGCGCTGAATGTATTTCTACCACCTCCGCAGCAGAGTGGGGTTTATGCTAATCATAGCCGCGTTACGTAACGTGGCCTGAACACAGAAATTTTGAAACAGTTTGTAAAGCCTAGCTCCAAAATTAAATTCTAAATGGTTGAATAGCTTTTTACATGTTTTAAGGAAATACATTTGACCTATTTAATGTGTTTAGAAGAAAATGGCTGAATTTGCTTTACACAACTTTAATGTCCAGGCCTCTATACACCCAATTTCAATCCATTGGGAATTTTAGATGCAATAAAAGACATATCTTTCAGTTTCATTATCCCCTGAGGAGACACTGAGTGACTGACATTCCTTGTAAATATATTTTATTAATATTTGTACGTGGTCTGGAGGTATTTTCTTGCTCTTACTGCGTTACGATCGTCCTTGCTTGCATCCTTTTTAATCACAGCAGAGCGCTTCACAAGAACGGATTTATTATTAACACCTTACACAAGGAATGTTTAAGTGGTTATGAAACTGTTTAAAATGTATCAATGTGACCTACATAACTATCTTAATTCTATAGAGTTATTCAAATGCCCGTCACCAGGTTGGATTCCCACTTATCCGGACGGCATAAGTCATAAAATGTCAAGGTATTTTTACAGCAGAGTGCTGAGGAGGTAATGTGGACGCTCACAGCCTGAAGGAGGAAGCTGCTACGTGTTGCAGTGTTTCACCACATGTCATATTACAGTTTAGAAAGTAATTTTGTGGGGGGGTTTTTTAATCTCTTGCATCTTAATCTTAGTTGCTTCCATAACAAATGCACACACTAGCCAGATCCAGGATCTTTACAACAATGGGAGGCTGCACTCACACCAATTTTGTCCACAGAATCAACAAAATAAGCTCAATGTTGCAGCTTTAACATGATTGAAATCACAAAGGACAGTTTGAATAAATGATCAAAATCGATGCAACCAAACCTCGACCACCAAAAAGTCAGATTAGGGTGTGTTACTCTCTTAGCACCTATATTACGTCTCAGGCACAAATACGCAGGACTTCTATTCCTGGCGGATGCCGGAGCACGACGTGGCAATTCAGCTGAATTTAGCAATGAGCAGACAGGAAGTCAGGCACAGAATCAACAATATAACATCTGGTTACTTCCATTCCGTTTTCTTTCCGCTTATCCGTGAGGGTCGAGAGGATGTTGCCGCTTTCTTCCCTCTTAAGGGGTTGCTGGGCTTACTGGGGCCAAATCCAGTTTGCTCATGGGCGAAGGCCAGGGTACACACTGGATGAGTCGCCAGCTCATAGCAGGACCCTTACTGATGGCAGTGGCCGCCACACAAGGTGCCAACTGCACATCAGGAGCAATTTTGGGGTTCAGTATCTTGCTCAAGGACACTTCGACATGTGGCTCAGTCCCGCCCAAAGGGGAACTGGGGTTTGAACCAGCGACCTTCAAATCACTAGTCCACCAGCTATACCCACATCTTGTTACTTTTCAAAATAAAACACTCCACGTTGACACCAGCGCAGAACTCTCAAAAAAGAGACAAACACAAGCTCTTCTGCTAATCTTTTGGTCGGGAACACTTGTTGTTGTTTGGGAACTCCTCGGTTTCACGACGCCAGCTGTCATGACCGTGCTGCACCGTGTCGGACTCAAAACGCAACCGGTGGGAGTTCCCGGATGGCGGACAACGGAGCAAAAGCGGATCGGAGCTGTAACACAGCGGACACCTATCAGGTGGAATCGCAAGGTTATAGCCTCTGGTCTGGTAACGCCAAACTAGCCCATGAAGCCGCCTGTTGTCAGTCCCTGCTGTGCTGAGTTCGGTGTTTCCCTGCAGGCAGTGAGGAGGTCAAAGCCTAAGCCTTCACTTAATAACCCATTCGATGCAGGTTGGCTTACGCTGTAAAACACAGGGAGAACAGTGTGGTGATGCTGCATTTTGGAGAACTCACCAGGCTGAGCAAGAATTCAGCCAGTTTGTCAGAACTCAAATTGAAGATGACCGAAACATTTAGGCTTCTGCGGGGGGGGACGCCTAGCGAGGAGGGGAGCTGCTTTCTGGAAGTGTAATTCAGTGAAACAACTCATAGGTAGTATCTGAATCCTCTGTAACACAATAGGAACTGGGCTCAAATAAATCAGCGTGTGTGTGTGTGTGTGTGTGTGTGTGTGTGTGTGTGTGTGTGTGTGTGTGTTCTCTGCGCCTGATGAATAAAAGCATCACATTACCATAAGCTAATCCTAAAGCTGCACATTTATCATCTGGAAAATTTAGACAGCAAAGCGAAAGTCAAAACAATCTATTCAACTAAAGGGGGAAATGAATTACTTTGGAACTCTGCCACAGAAACATGAATGCCTCCGTGGCCTATTTTTTAAAAGATTTTTTTCAATCTATATGGAGGATTACGGAGGACAAATTAAAACAAACATTTGCATTTTTTTCACTTATAACAAGCCTCTTTGAACACCGTCGATATTACAACGTGGTGCAGCTACAGAACATCTGTTTTTAGTCTCGAGCTGTTTTGTTTCTGCTTTACTAACAATGTAAACATCTTGGCTGGAGAAGTCAGATGAGTAACAGAATCCATCTATATTAAACTGGAACGACCGTCATTACTTGATCACCCGCCTACAATGCAGTTCTGAGTTCCCTCTACAGACGGCTTAACAACCATTCACACCTGGGCTCACCTCGCCCCAGCAACCCACATGAAGGCCAGCTGGGTCACCGACCTACATGCGGCCCTAACGACCCTGTAAGGATGCTCCCACACAGATTAAAACCTCGCTGGGTCTCAATTCAGGGTCTGCATCCTTAGAACAACCCGGCCTTTGAGGCAAGTCCTTCATTTTTTTGCCTTTCCTGGTTGCGTTTTACCCTTATGTTACGATTTCTGCCGCCCAGGCCTGCGAAAGTTACATACTACACCTCGCGACATCGCCATTTTCTCTTTCTTCTTTTTTGGCCGTGCAAAGAATCTTGGGATATGTGAGGCTACGAAGGATAGTAGCAGTGCATCCTTCAAAAAGAGGGAAAAGGAGGAGCATTTGGAGGAGCCTGTGAATTGGAACAGCCTTCGTGTGGCGTTGTGACGTAATTGGCCTTCGAATCCTCATTTTAGCTAATGTGTTTCCAGTCCAGTTAATTAGTACTGAAGAAGCTTCTTGGATGAGAGTCGAGTCGTCTTCAAGAAACCAAAACCAGTCCAGTTGACTACGATACAGCACATAGAACTACCATGACCTGGATGACTGAGATCCTTAATCAACACGAACTCTATTCTGTTTCCATTTCGGGGGAAGTCATGAGTTGTTTTATTTCTAAATATTACAGATTTTGATGCTGCTGTGGAGGCAGAAATGATCGCTGAGACGTAATAATTGGTTTGGAGTTAAACAGAGGGGCAGTTGCCAGTAAACACAGTGATGGAATGAAGTCCTGCGTGCTCCGTTATTGGTACCTTGTGGAGTTTTTGTAACCAACGAGCCAGTTCCTTGAAAGAAAAGTGCATCCTGGTGCCAAGTGGTTAAGATGTTTATTATATACCTGCAACGTCCTGGATAGAGCCAATGTGAAATGAATGTTATCGTCCTCTTCCGAGCAAACTCTACCAAAAAGAAAACGACTCAAATAAATGGTGCGTTTATCAGTTTTCAGCCACCTTCCAGTTCACATTTTGGTGTTCTAGTGAGCATTTGTCAGCAGTACAGTGTATGTAGGGCTGAGTCAAAACAAGCTAACGGTGTTTGTGTGTTCATAATGAAGGAACACGGCACCCAGTGCAACAGCGGTGGCTCACTGATGTGTCTTTAATAAGTTTGGAGCAACAACAACAGCAGCTCTGTGGAACAGAAGATTTATCTTTGGATGCACACAGAATGATTGCTAAAAATTCACAGGGCTGTAAAATAACCAAACAGACGGCATACGACGTCCGGTGCACCTGTCGCTGGAGCGGTCATGATGTTTTTGGGAGTGATTGGAAACCGATCAGTCCTTTTTTTTCAAGTTATAAGGATGAGTTGACGACATCAGCCAACAGCCGATGTTGCCATCTGTGGTGGATCTAAAATCATCCTCACACTTCTTCACAGATGGTTTGCAGTCATGATTATCTCTACAGAACAACTGCGTAGTCTCCCACACGTTTCATGAATGAGGGGACAGCAATTGACTATTTTATTGAGAAAGCAACAGGAGTGATTTATTTTTACATTTTAAAACCAGCCCACAGGAGTACACGACACAACCTGCTGCACGTTTTCATTTTCCAGTGATCAGATTTCAAATTAAAAGTGACAGCCCGAGGAAACGCTGTTGCATCCCGATCACAGTGCCACTGTCGACCCAAAACTCCCAAGGAGACCTTTTTTAATTTGCCCTCTAAGAAATTCTTCTAATGTGAAAATGTGGTAGTTTGCGTTGACTTAACTCTGGGGTCGTATTTGAGTTATTGAAAAGTCAGAAACACAAACTAAAGTGACAACGAACTCGGAGCATTTAGCATATCAGATATTTTTGCTGTGTTGCATCACAAATTTTTGTGGCGATTGAGTATTCATTATTTTTATTTTCTCCAGAGTAGTTTTTATTGGGATGATAAGTGCTTGAGCTGTTTTAAAACCTCTCAGCACAGCTTTAATTATTTAGAGTACAGCAGGAATCCCTTTTTTATCAGATAAAAGTAACTTTAGATCAAATTTTAACTTTAAAAATAGGATGTCGAGTGATTATTCCAGGTTTTTACATCCTCGCACGCAACAATTCGAGTAAAAATAACGAGGGTCATTTCATCCTCCATTCTTGGTGCTTCCTCTTGAGTGTGAACGTCTTCGTCCAGACACACTTGGCTAAGAAATCGATGACAGAAAACCATTTGTGAAAACAGCATGTCAGCATTCGGAGAGGCGGCGGCGGCGACAGCAGGGCAGAATGAAGCCGAAGTAAGTCCCAGCCAAACCAAACACGGGCAGATTCTCATCGAGTCTGCCTCGAGATCCTTCATAATCACTTTAAACTCACCACGGGAGCATCTCCAAGAATACCACCATCGCTAACATGCTTATTCACCAGATCATCTCCCATACAGCTCTGATCTACAGAGTGTCAACAGTGTGAGTGAAATGTCAGTTTGCTGCCGGTTGATGGATTGTACATTTTATTCCTGCTCCTCAGTACTTTGGTTATCAGCTGCTGTGATGAACGGCGACTCCGGCTTTCCTCTTTTGTCTTGTCAATAGTTAATGTGGTTTGAAGTGATGTTACTGTTAAGTGGATGTCGGCTTCAAATCTGCAGCTGATAAAAGACAACAGGCGTTCAACTCTGATGTCCGTTTGGTCCGTCAGGGGAAAAATCCTGTTGTCCTCAAATCTTAAATCTGTCGTCAACAAATTCTGATGTTTGGTTGACGAAACTGACCCGAAACATCCAGTAAGTGGATGATCAATGGACCGATCTTGTTGTCCATATCTATTTTTTTGTAATATAAAAAAACAAAACATGCAAATTAGGTCCTTGCAACATTCGGAGTTGGTTTGAGATGCAACATAAATCAAGTTTCCACAGATGTGTCCGTTCGGATCGAATTTGAGACACAACTTTGATTTGTTGGCAGACTGAACAAAGCTTCAGTCTGTCAGACATTTGAACAGCGCTTGACTTTGAGCGGCATCACTTCAAATTAAGACTGACTGACAAATGTTGAGCGTTGGACCCACATCTGCTTGACAACTCAGCCATCGTGAAACTTGATCCACTGTGGGATTCCAACTTCCTTTTTGAGGTTTGATCTCAACGAGTAGACGCAGACCATTCTGGCCTTTCACTCCACTTGCTATGAGGTTTTTAGTTTTTAAATATGCAATTTCAGATTAACATATTTCTCATTCTCAAGTTAAACAAGCGGCTGTTGCAGACCGGTTTGTATGCAGTTTGTGTCTCACGAGCAACTGGTGAATTAAAGGTCATCAAGCAGATGGCTTGAAGTACACACACTTCACATAAGGAACTTTAGAGCCATAAATATGCTTCGTATAATAAAAGCACAGGAGTCTGTCTGGGTGGAATTGGCAGACCTTCATCCAACATGCCTTCACACATACTATAACTGTACATACACTATAAACAGAAGCACACACAGTTTCTGTTTAAGCTGCAATGTGACGCACTCCAGAAATCTGCGCTGCGAATGAGATATTTGTTTTTTAATGTTCAGTTTCCTCGAGCGAGTGAATTAATGACTTCTGCTGCATGAAAACTGTAGTTTGATGTTGTTATATAATCAGCTCAGCTCTGTAAATTAGAATCCCTGTAGCACGTACCACAATGTTTAGTAATAATAGAATACATGAATAATTAAAACCAAATCTGATCTCATGAGCTCACAAACTATCACGTGATCGTAAACACGGCTGCTTCAAACGGACTTAACTTTCTTATTGTGCGTCAGATCATCGACCGAAAGTTCAGATTTGCATGTAGGTGACACGCCGGTCCTTCCCATTAAGTCCTGTTCAAATACCAGCCATTAAAAATGTCAGGTGATGTAGTTCAAAGAGCTAAAAAGCCCAAGCGGTGTGGAGGTTGGGGTTGATGGACGGGTTAGACACCTCAAAGACCAGCGTCCATCAACACCGACCTGCTGCAAACATTTCCCTTTTTAGATTTAACATTTAACATCAAAGTTCAAGAGTTGCGTGTTTATTTCTGTTATGACACCAACGAAAACTTTGCCTGTGAAAATGAACGCCGCAGAATCAGAATTGTTCATGTCGTTGGTGTTAAACATGAGCCACTGTGCCACTAGTTCTCAGGAGGAGAGCGAACATGTATCTTTACTTTTCATCGCAGTGCGTTATTTCATCCAGCCGAGCTGTTCACAGGCGTGACTGCATGTACCTGCGTTAGAGTGAAGCAGGGCGCTACGCTGGAAAAGTAAATATATGCTCAGTCAATCCCCCTCAGATAAATGAAGGATAATAAAAAAAAAAATCTATCTGCAGTCTGACCATAAAGTACCTGTGAATAATCAGCGTTATTCAACGCAGTCAGACCCAGGAGAGAATCTGTAATTCAGCCAACTTTGATGTGGACCCATGACCGGCGCGCTAAATGAGATTCCCTCCAGGCAAAAAAGGAGATTTTTGGCCTCCTGGATCCTCAGACGGGGTTACGGCGCTGCTACAAGTCAACACGGATCAACACGGATCAATCGCTGTGGGCGGATGACAAGCGCGCATCTAGTAAAAGTGTGTTTTTCAGCAATCGCCAAAGGAATTCTTCCACTTTCTCTCACAGACGCCTGTGTGTGTTTTTAGTAAATTTTCCCGGTGAGGTTTTGTTTCACGGCTCTGAGGATCATAAAATCTGGTGTTGGAGGAGTTTTTTAGGTCCTTTTTATGATGCCACAGGTAGTGCAGTACGTTTTTCTGAATCTTCCAGCCTCGGAGGACGTTTCGTGCTTCTGGTTTGCACGCCAAGGCGTCTCTAATGAGGCAGATGGCTTCAACAACTCTCTCCAGCTTGACTGTGATTTCACCATGTGGACGGGGCTCAGAGATACTTTAATCACAGAACATGACAAGGTCCTGGAGCACAAACGCTGTGGGTTGTGAAAGCGAGCTGTCAGATTTCTAACTTCAATGTGAATTTTTAACTTGTTAATTGTATCGTTCCTCCTTCCTTTCCCTCCATTCTTAAATTCTCCTGTAATTACTTTTCTCTTCTGTTCCTCTTCTTACTTTCTGATTAAACTTTTCCTTTTGTTTGTTCTTTTATATCCCTCCTCTATATATCTTTATCTGTCTGTGAGGGGAAACTGCACCGGCTCCATGAGTTTTAATTTATAAATTTCTCTTTGGTCTAAGAAAAACAAATTATATGTAAATTACTTCTTGGTGTGTGTTTGTTTAAAGGCCTTTTTACATTTCCAACATGCATATGCACTCATTGAAAGTGTAATTCAGTCGATTGGGAAACCAACTATGAAAATTAAATCCACTGCGTTTTTGATTTGTGTGCTTTGCAGGGAACAGTGTTTCTTACCTTCAGATTGAGGACTCTTTCGGAAAGTGAGTACATTTTGTTTTGACCTCACTCTATCGAAAAGGGCTGTTTAGAAAATGAAGATGTGGTTTAAGAGTTAAGATGCTGAGCTTAGATGATGATGGCTGAAAGTCATTTTTACAAGTATCATCCAAGTAAAATGTGTCAGTATTCCTACTTAGGATGAAGCAAAACCCTCAGTGGGTCGCTGGCTGAAGTTCATTCATTTACGTTTTATAAAAAATGTATCAGAAGCTCAGTGGTTTTCTAATGAATTATAAATATTGCAACTTCAAGCCCGTACGACGATGCAACACCAGCATTATTCTGAAAATTAAACCTGTGAGAACATTTTAATTCAAACGCCAAACGTGTAGTCACATGGTTGAAGATGGTGGTTGATTGGCACGATCAACCAATATCCGTTTCAGGGTTAAACACCACCTGGTCAAACCCGTCCAAGTCCCAGGTAACGATAGATAATTAAGTCGAAACAGAAAAATGGTGTACATTCTCTAATCAACTGTTCTCACAGTCATATTTTGGGGACTCATTTATCATCCAGGGACGAAAATAAGGCTATTAATAATTTTAACACTGAAATTAGAATCTAGCTGTTACAGTTGGGTTTGCACCAAGGTTAGAGAGAGGTTGGGGGGTTTTCGTGATGTACTTGAGGGTTAGTGGCCAGGAAATAATGATGTAAAAGTGTCTGATTAAGATGTGGGATGCTGCAAAAAAAAATAACCGGTTTGAGAATTATGCTGCGAGCAAACTCCATCAATGTCTGTCAATTAACCAATAGCGCTGCCTCTTCTTTAATGAAACTCTCCATTTCCCCTCCAGCCAGCGTCAGGGATGATGGATCTGATTTCCAATGAAGTGGTTGTGTGCCTGACAGATTGGCTCCAACGCTTTTTTTTTTTTTGTAGTACTCTGGCCAAGATATGGTCACAGATGTGCATCTAGTCCAGACTCGGGCGAAAATGCACTTGCATGCGTTTTGAATTAAACATGAAGTCATGCTTGATTTGTTTTATCTAGTATGCAGACACATGCACGTTATGAAGCGGTTCTGGACTTGGCCAGAGTCGGGGGAGAAATGTTAGTGATGCTTTCCTTGTATTGATTTGTACGGTCTTTGCATAATTAAAGTCTTACTTGTTTTTCAAGGCTTAATATCCCTCTTGTAACGGATCGGCTGCTTTTATCTGAATAAGCGAGAATCACAGATTTTACCAGAAAACACCAGATAGGTTAAAACAATTTGAGACTACAGCAGTGTTTCATTTACAAAACTACACCATAAACAATCACAGCTTCTCCTGTTTTAATGTTTACCTTTTAAAAAAGACTGACTGAAGTCAAAATGTTGGGACGGTAGTTTTTCTTTATTCACAGGACAATTTGTGGTCGTGAAGTAAGAAACTGCAGAGCAACTTCAGTTCACCTTCAACCTGTCATACCGTCTTTCAGTTTTAGTTCAGAGACTCATAACTGAGCAAATTAAAAAAAAAGAATAATAGTCTGAGATCTCTAAGCAGGTAGTTCCACAATGATGACAATGGTGCTCAAACAATTAGCATCGTCCTGGTTCTGGTGATTTTTTTTTTTTAGGCATAAATGAAAATGCCAGAAGTAAAAAGCGAATGTTCGGCTATAAACGGACCACACTGTGTCCAACTCCACTATATTGTACATTTTACTACTTTTGGCTTGATCAGTTTATAGTAAAGTTTGAGGTAGAATAGTTTCCAGTTAAATTGGCTCGTAAAAATAAACTAGTGAGTTTACGGAGTCTCGCTTTGGGATTGCAGGACGGGTTGGCCGCCATCCCAAAGCATCAGTTTTTGACAACTTGGGAAACCAAGAGTGTAATTATTTGACGAGAAGTGAATGAGACTGAAATGATGTTTTTCTTACGAATGGCACCTTTTAACGTCCCCCGACAACCTTGGTAGTCTCATTCAGGCACTTGTTGGGCACATCAACGCTTTAAAATTTGTTTGTGGGGTATTTACTGACATATTTTGTAGAACAAAATGTGAAAATCTCTTAAACCTTTATTTCAGGCGTTCAACCCAAACAATACGTTCAAAAGACCCCAAACCAGATAATGTCCTCAACGACGTCCTCACAGACAACTTTGTCAGTTCCCAGTAACTGAAAGAAACTGCTGGTTAATTGGGATACTAACAAAAACTTGATTTTATCCAATTCTTACACTAAACTATACTTCCACAAGAGTGTTAAGTACCACATGATGTTAATATCACCATGTTCTTATCCCCATCATGACTCCACATCTTTCCCTGGTGCATATAGACCATGTAGGGATTGTATTTATCCAGTGAAGAGTGTGTGTGTGTGCACTCAGTACAAACTGACGTCCTCTGAGCAGTCTGGGTTCACTGCGCCGCTCAGCAGCACTGTGGCAGCTTTTCATTGTGAATAACCTACATTCTCATGACTGCTCTGGGACTCAAATGGACTCTTTCAGTCATGAGTTTGCCTCTCTAACCTCTGTGACAACTTAACAAAGATGAATTGAGCAGGAAAGAACAAAGGGACTCCAAAAAAAACCCTCTTCATTTCCCTTAAGGAACATGTGTCTCTGCCATTTCGTTCCTGCAGTCTCACTTGGTTCCTCCTCGTGGAAAAGAAAAAGGTACCCGTCACTGTTCTCTTCTCCGGTCTTTGGTTGCTCGCTCCCTTGACGCCGCTGCTCAGGATGTTTATAGATCTGAGGGGATCTGAGGGGACTGTGTGGAGCTGACAGCCATGAGGGGATTCAGACTGCAATGGAGAAGTCCCGACTGGAGCGACGGCTATAATGAAATCAGTCACTGTCTCCGTGGAATAATGATCGCAATTAGCGGTGAATAAAGGAGATTACTGAAGGAGCTGCAGCTCTTAAGACGATGGCTCATTTTCAGCAGACTTCTGTGAGTTCAACACCCAAACGTGATGAATCAAGTCCAAATGTCCTCAAAGTATTTTGGGTAGAGTGTCACAGATTAATTCCTCAGTTTAAAGTCCGGCGGTGTTCTTCACTTCTCTGACCAGTAAGAAATTAGTCTAAACGCTGAACACTCCACATCAAAAAAAACAAACCCCCCGAGGGGAAAGAGATGCTGCTGGATGAAGCATCAAAAACCAAGCGCAGAGTATTGAAGTTAATTTTCAAACAGTTGCTCCTCGCTGCCACCTGGAGCTGCTAGCGTGTGAAGCTACTGCGTATCCCCAATCCACTCAGCCCCAGTGGATCAACAGTGGTAAACTCAACACATCAAATAAAAGAGGTTAAATCTCGAGTAAAAGTGCATAAAACTCACTCTTTAGAGCGTTTGATGTGATGGTGCATCCTAGCAGAGGTCTAGGCTTACTGGTCAATATCTGGTTTGTGCTAATTTAACTGGAAGTGTGCTTACAAATAAATGAAAAGGGCCTTAAGATAAACCTTGTTTTATTGCCTGGTCTGTTAGTTTCATGCTTGCTGTCGAGGAGGACATGAGGGGGTCGGTGATGGTGCAGGACTTTCATATAGGAAACCACCATTTTGGTTTGAAACTGGGTCCGTTTGCTGCAGCAGTGACTCAGTGATTCTGGGCCAAACCATGCTGTTTTGTTCCAAACCTCACCAAGCGCTTTTCTTACCAAAACTGCGACCATACGACAAAGGTCAGGTACATGTGACGCTGTAACGCTGCGACGGCCATGTTGTGTTGGTAACGATGATATAGGTCGTCTTCTTCTTCTATATGATATTTTGGAAAAGATCGACCTATTTGATTGTCGAGAGGATGTGTTGTCCAGCACAACACCCAGGTATTTATATGATGGCACATATTCCACAGTTACACTTTTGAGGCATATTTTGGACAATTTTAAAGCAAAGATGAATAAAATCCAGCCATGACCTCTTCTTTGGAACTGGGTCCCCGACATCAGGTCCTGCTGCGCCTCCCGAAGTCTCAGCAGTGAGCAGAGTGATGACATTATTTACTGGTTTTCTGACATCTCTTCTAAAAGATTTTAAGATTCAAATTCTTTTTTTCCCACTTTATATCCAGGCAGCTGCAGGCACTGAGAGCAGAGGAAAACCCCGCAGCTGTGTGGGGGGATGAAAATGTCAAATGTGCACGGTGACGTCTGTACAGCAGTTTCTTTTTCTGGCTCATAATTTCACTTTCTCTGCTGATATAATTTCCTTTGGTTACTACGACAACACAAATGAAATATTCCGTATGTGGAGAAACATGCATCTTTGGCACCAAACCTTCTATAGATTGAGCAAGGCGATATAAATTGAAACTCACAAACGTTCATAGCATATAAATGTCTTTTTTTCCCATCAGAATTGATCTTTTGAGATTGATCAGACTCATCATCCATCATACTAATGATCTATGGTCATAAAGGAAGGTTACTAGCATCTTATCCTCAGGTTTAGCCTTTGCATTGAACCCAAACACCTTCAAGAGATGTCCTTTACAGAGCATTGATCGCCTGCTCCGCAAAGACACAAGCACCTAATTCATAGTTTATTCATGTTCAGTCAATACAGAGCACATGAGGATGTATCAGAGGAACGAGCAACACTGGATTAAAATGGCAAAACAGCTCAATAACTCAGGAATAATAATACAATTCTACATTGAAATGTCTAAAAAACAAAAAGACCTTTGTTATGTATTTTGTTGGGTTGCATTTACTTTCATTGTCCCAAATGTTTCCAACAGAATTAAAACCAGAGAAATCCACAAGTTTGCTCAAAGTAACGTTGCTTCATGAGGTCGCTACATTCAACTTTAAAACATTACCTCGTCAATCACATCATATATAAATTAATCTGCAATGGTGAAGCAGGTTGATGGTGGTTGAGATTACAGAAGATAAAACACCCAACGAAGGAGGTCAGCTCTGCGACTCACTGCTGCAGTCAGGTTGATAAACAGGAGTGAAGATAAATTTACCTTTCAACTTTTGAGATTGAAAAAGTAAACGCTGGGCTGACCCCAGGTGTTTATTCTCCAGAAGGTCTGGTTCTATTCCAGAATCTCGAGCCGGCGTTTAGAAGCTGAGCAGTGGTTCCTCGCTCCACCCAGCGCTCCACAAAACTCTGTAATCATCTCCTGTTTTGTTCCATATTCTGAACTATTCAATTTAAAATCAGTTGCAGAAGTTAATCCGTTACATCATCATTTTCTTCATCAGCACTTTAGCACCAAGGTATTTACTGTGAATAGAAGGCAGAAAAGGTAAAGAATGAATATTCATTTAATCAATAAAGTCATCAGCGTAGCCTACAGAGTAATCAAAAATGGCTTAAAAATAAATTAAAAAAAGAATAAGGTGGTGATTGAACGGAGCACACACCGGTTTGTGATGAGGGCTAATAGAATGAGCGACTCTCGGGCATTTAGACGAGCCGCGTCTTTAATCAGAGTACGAACTAATAACACGTCTTCTGCTAAAGACACAGGAGGATGAAAGCCACAACACCAACCTCCTTTTTGTTTTATTCCATCACTCATCTCGTCCCCCGGCACATTAAGGCACTCGACATCCCTAACAAGCTCTCCCACGACATTTACTTGGGCTAAATGGATAAAAAAATGCAGCGCTTGTGTGTTTGCTTCCCTCTAATAGAGAAGAGAAGCCTGGTTTACCTTAATACACTACAAGGAACATCTTTTAAAAGAAAAATTAAGGTGTTTGAATTATCATCAGACGACCTTTTGATGTGCACATAACAGGCGCTACTGATGGTACATTTAGTCCTAATATGTAGGGAAGACTACTACTGAATCCACGTGTTTTTAATATGTGAATCAACAGTAAATTCAGGAAAACGTAGCAGATATTGTTCCATTAGAATGTCGTTTTTACATGTAGCTTATGAATACTTCACACAGCGAGTGGTCTTCACGAAAGGTTTTCTTTTGTGTTTTTATATCATGTTTTGGGAAATACAGAAGGCCAACAAGAATGTATTTTATTTGCACATTATATCTTGTGTTCTTTTTAAGTTGTTTCTTGAAAAGCAGCTGAACCAAGCGACCACATGTGACGTTTTCTCTCTGAGGAGTTGCCAGATTTGCACATTTTAGTAAGCCTGAACAAAATCCATAAAAGACACAAGACACAGCAGAGTCGAAAATCCTCTAACACTGGGTTATGAAAAACATGCATGGTTTGTCTTGAAAATACCTGTTTTCATAGATTAATATGCCACTTTTTGTCGCCAAAAAACAGCTGGAAATGTCCCCAGGTGTCCTTAAATATATCCAGTGATGTGACTCCAAGTGCAGTCTGCTGTCTGGCAGCCGTGTTGGTGGTAATAACACCACCACCATCTCCTCCACCTCCATGATGTGAAAGTCAGCTAATACACAAATAGTGTGAGTTTAGTACAAATGTCAACCTCTGGTTTGCAGAAACGTTCACCGCTGACATTACATCCCGGAGAGTGGGCCATTATTATTCCCAGATTTTTGATGAAAGCTAAGCTAATTGTTTCCTCTGCCTTTAGGCAAGGTTAAACACATTCCAGACTAACTGCATGTCGCAACTTTTTCAGACTCAAAGTTTGCTTAATAAGAAGAAAAAAAGGATGAAAGTGGCCTTCATTGACCCCAATCTATACAAAAAAGAAACCTATTCTCAAAGGTACCCAAGAGCAGGTACAGCTAATTATAAGAGAGACCGAAAGGTAAATAAATTAGACTGTAGCCAAACTGTGTTCAACCCAAACACAGGAGGAATACCAACACTTTGCAGGATGTGCCATCAAAAAACACGCTCCATCCGGATTTACTCAGGCTCAGCAACTTCATTGATTTTTGTGAATATGCTGTTTTCAAATCAGGTAGACCAGGATTGTGTTGAGTCTTTGGAACATGTTGCTGGCATCAAATACCAACAAGTTGAGACGAAGGGCAACAAAAGACTGGGAAAGTGTTGAAATGCACAAAAACACCTTGGATTTTTCCACAGGTGAACAGGTTCTTTGGTAACAGACGATGGTATGAAATGGGCGTCCTCGACTTTTGTTAAAAACCATTGTCTAAACACAGTTTCGATTGCGTTCTGTTTTTATTCAAGTTTTAGAGTGTCCCAGAGTTTGGGAATTTGGGATAGCATATATCGATTAAGATGGCAGGTTGGGTGAGTGTCGATCATGTGAAACCACAAACACCTCGACTATTGAGATGAATATCAACCATCTTCTACGTCTATGTCGAAACTTCAATCAATCAAGCTAATTTTCTCACCGTTTGTTGACTGTTCCCATAAAAGAAATCTCCACCAATTTGCAAGAATTCGACACCAGCTAACCACGATACCTTTGACGGAGCCTCAGAGCTTCATATTGTAAAGTACAGTGATGTAGACTCTTGGTGTTTGAGTAACAACCTTTTATTACTGAAGAAATGTGGAGCTAATGTCTGAAACTCAAGTCAGATGTGAGAACTGCAACACTACTACTAAAGTGTGACAATAGCTGTGTAAACCTTACGATTTCAATATCCATCACATTTTCGTGTCAAGCCAACAAACCCCATCTGACTGAGGCTTACAAAGCATTTGACACATTGTAATGGCAGCTTGTGCGCCATGGCGTGTGGAAACATCATTTCTTTTCATTCACAAAGACTTCCAGCTGGCAAAGCCGCCAGTGAGAAATGTAATTTTCCAAACCTCCCAATCTGAGATCTGCTATCAGCCGGTGATAAGCTGGAAAGCTGTTTTCTAGGATCCCCATTCAGGAATAGACGTTCTGGCTCCCGATTAATCACTTTCTGCTCCCTCAGATGGCCGGTGATAAAAAAACAAACCAACAAATTCAAATTTCTCTCTCTGTGCCGTGAGAAATCCCGGAGTTTGTGAATTAAATATGCTCAAAATCTGCCCATAAGGACAGACGAGTGGGCTGAGGAGTTGGAGTTGTGGACAGTCAGACAGGAAGACATTAACGGGGGAGAGAGGGAAACCAGCAGAGCGACACCCAGACGATGGAGCAGCGGGGGGGAGGCAGACAGTTTGACAGACTCAGAGAGACGGACAGGCAGAGAGACAGCTGCGAAGGTCGACAGGTTCGCCTACAGTGAGACCGCATTACCCCGGCAACGGACAACCGATCATTCATTCGCAGACCGCAGAGTCCAGTTCAGTCAATCTTTATTGTCCCCAGGGGATAATTAGGAAGGGCAAACAGGCAGAGAGACGGCGAGGACGGACAGGACGACGAGGACAGACGGCGTCTCGACGCACTGCTGGACTCTCAACACACAGTCCGCCTGCTGCAGCCACGCAGCACGCCACGCTGCTGCCAGCACAACGACTGAAACTTAAATTGGCTTTTAAATTCTACCCATGTACAGTTTTGTGTACATTAGAAGTGAACAGTCTGAATACTTATTTATGTGCTAAGTGCTCCTCTCAGCCACTTTGTACTCGCCCCCTCAAAACATTCTGTTGCCTAAACAACTGAAGAAGCTCGAGGCTAAGCTGTAAAAATCACATCGGAGTAATCACATTGATTTAAAAAGACATTATTTACACCCATTTCAGACAGGATGCAGGTTAAGGCTTTTAGCTTAGCAGCTACTGTGAATGTTTTGGCTGATAAATGGGTCTAAATAACATCTTTTAAAATCCGTTTTGGGTCTCGGGGCGTGCAGAGACTCATAGTGTCACCTGGAGCGCTGGAGGTGCATTAAGGAGCCATTTTGCAGTGTTTTTTTATTTGTGCAGTTGTTTAACGTTTTAAAGAAGCTCCCCATCTACCTCCGTTGTTTAGGACTATAAAACACGAAGTAGCTGAAGCAGAAGAGGAGTTCTCTGTGCAGCCAAAGCAACAGAACCAAACACATCTGGAACTGAACCACAGGCGAAACATAAATTGGTTGACAAACTGCTGCCATGTTGGCAAGCGTGGCTGTAGGGATGTCAGTCTGCTTGTCCACTTAAATATTTCAACAACTATTGGATGGATTGCGATTTAATATTGTACAGACATTTATGGCGCCTGGAGGATGTTACTATAACTTCAGTGATCCTCTCACGATTAAGAGTAAAACATCTCGACAACTATTTAATGGATTGCTGTGAAATTTGCTACAGATATTCAAGGTCCCTTCAGGATGAATGCTAAAGACTTTGGTGGTCCCCAGAAGATGTATTCTAATGACTTTGGGGATTTCTGACTTTACCTGTAGCTCCACCATGAGGTTGTTTTATTGATAGATTAACTATTGGGTGCATTGGCCTTCAATGCATTGTGTCTCATCTTCGTGTCCTGTGGAGTTCTTATAGCTCAATGTCATTGTTCATTACAAGGACTCCCTGTGGACATATGCCACTTTAGTAAGCATCACCCAGCCCTATTGTCCACTCATGCAAAGGTCAGTAGTATTGATTTCCAGCTACATGTTAAACTGTCCTTGGTAAAGATACTGAACCCCACATTGTGCCTGATGGCTGTTCTGTTGGTGTGTGACTGTTCGAGCATCGTGATATCATCGGTTGGTTAGGATGGGATTTGCTGTACCGCTCTTGATGAGCAGGTCGGCGCCTTGCGTGGCGGCTTCTGCCATCAGTTCAGTGATGTGCGTGTGAATGCATATATGTGGCGAGGGTTATCAGCACTTGGTCGGTATATAAATGCAGGTACATGTGCCATTTACCGTCACCAGGCTTCAGAGCTGAGAGGTGAATCTCGTGCATACTGTAGACTTAAAAAAGAAAAATAACTGTGCCCATGAAGGTTTAGGCTCCTCAACAAAAAAAACGTGTTAAGCCCACAAAGGCCAGCGCACTTATAATCAAACATGTCCATGAATATGTGCAGATGCAGAGAGGTCGGAGGGTTAATGTGGGACCTGACAGGCGAGACAAGTCGATGCCATCGACAACCACAATGAACAACCCGCTGTAAATACCCAGCCTGACCTTTGACCCCGGCTGCCTGTGAGTGTCCGTGTCATCTTAATGCAGCATGGAAATGTGATCCCTCTCATTAGCAGACTGCTAACACACACACACACACAAGAACGTAGCTGAATTTAAGTGGATGTGTGATGTGACGCACGCGGAGGAATACTTCCACACTAACATTTGGAGGAAGCGCACACAGATGGTTCAACTAAACACACACAAGCAAAGGCATAACTGCAGACGCACACACACAAACACTACACACTCTTTCCCACTTGATTAGCATGAGCACCTGTCCGCCTACAGCAGCACACGCGCCGACGTCCATGTTTACTGCTGCCATACGGACAATACACAGAGCTATTACAGCAGCTCGCTGACGAGCGACAAGGTAATTTCCTCCTCCCTCAGGCCTCCTGTGAAGGGAAAAATAAACAATGCATGGACGCCTCAGGGAGCGGCACAATAGACCGGAAACAGTGTCTCATTCCATTCGCTGCTTGTTTTCAACATGCAATTGAGTTTGGATGGTTCTTTTTCAAACTCTCTTTTCAATTTTGATCGTATCACTGGCTTTGACGTTGAAGTTATCATTGCAGAGTTCTTCGTATCCATTCAGAGGACAAAAACAAGATGTGCGCCACCAATCTCAGCTCAGGACAGATGCAAAATTACACAACTAGAATTTGCAGGGCAACAAAATGCAAAGAAGATGGAGATTAAATTCATTACACTGGCGATGTGTGCATATTCAGTGGGGTCCAAAGCTAAAATATAAGTGTTGTTCTGAGCAAGAAGGGGCTCAAACCGTAGCTGGACTCAGTTTCCAAGGAGGAACTCTGAAATGCTTTGCAGAAACTGGATCAGGAGTATCCAGAGTACGATCAGGCAGACCCATAGTGGACGATACACCAGGTTTAGTTCCCAGAGAGACAGAATAGACACGTCATCACAGAAACAGAACAGAGTCCAATCAGCAGCCGTCCTGTCAGAACCAGACTGTGCATCTCTACAGCTCCTGTGGGCTGTTCCTCTCCTCGCTGATATGTTTCTGTGTGAAAGATTTAAAATAATCCCTTTTTAAAAGTGCTGCAAATCCCTTATTTCTGATGTTTCTTAGGAGCTGGGGAGAGAGAAGTCTCATCTGTCCATGGTGCATCAGGGATTCTCCTCAGCTGGGTCGTAACAAATGAAATGTCACCAGCAAGTTGAAGATTTTAACATTTATTCAGCATTTGAACAGATTGTTATTGGAGGTCATGTGGACATTTTTATGTCCGTGTCTTTTTTCCTTCTTTGCAGTGAAACTCAATTCCATTGAAGTGGCTCTTCAGCCAGAACGTTGCAGGGAGTACAGTGGGGATTATTTCCCTTGGAACAAAACTGTCTACCCTTCTCCACTGTGTTGGTGTTACAAAAACAGATGAGGATTGGTTTGGTACAAAAAGCTTCAATAAAAGACAGATCCAGTTGCATCTTGTGGGTTTATAACAGGAGAGGAAGCAGATATTTTAGTTTCAGTTTCCCCATTATTATATATAATTTTGAGTTTGATATCTCTGATGGACCCAAACTTGACAAACGGATATATCTTGCCTCAGTCATCCAGAAGGTGCCATATTGCCACCTCAGTTGGAAAACAGATTTACACACTCCGTCAAGCGACAGTCCATGATTCTTGAAATCCAGGAGGGGTGTCAGCACGTCCGTCCTTGGCTGGCCAAACTCCCCCGCCGAGCGACTCTGCGTGGACTTTGTGCCGAGGCCGACGTTTGCTACGCCTGGTCGGTTCGCTCTATTGTCAGGCACCACTGCCTTCTGGCCCTTCTCTCTCGTTAATCTTGATTAACATTCTGCTGGAAGTCTTTCATTACCAGCTACCTCTCAAACACCTGTGGTTCTGGACCCCTGACACATCTCCGTCAATTCCCTCCTGGCTAACAGAGAGGATGAAAGGAAGCGAGAACAGAGAAAGAGATAAAAGAGGGGGAAGTCATCGCACATCATTTTTAGCTTGTTACAGTGACAGAGTAAAGGTTGACTAAACTTTAGCTTTAAAGTTGTTTTTTTTTCCGTCATGAACAAACGTGGGAAGAATTTCACCACAGATGTTGGACTTCACTGTTTTCCCACAACTGTTTTTTTTTTCTTGTCAGAGTGGAAAATCCTCTGAACACGTCTGTCGTGGGATCAAAACTGTGCGCTGAAACCCTGATGAAAGAACATCTGGAAGCAAATTTAAAACTCATTAGCATTTTACAGAAATCTGAATTTGTCCGAGTGGACAATTGTGCCTTCATGGATATAAGTACATTTTCTGAGTCGTTCTCCGGCATTTCACTGTTGCCACCTCTTCCCTCCTACATGTATATAAAAAAACCATCCTCTGTCTATTCAGTCGGTTTTTAAATGATGCTGCACATTCACAGTCAGTTTAATTGGCAGTTGTGTTTGAGGTGTTGAGGTGCGAGAAACACAGTTTGACACCGACTCACAGAATGATGGATTGCAACAAAATTCTCAGGGACACTTTGAAAATGTTTTGTTCTATACGTGGGAGATGCAGACTCATAACGTCAGGTCAGGGTTTTTAACTGTGCGAGAGAGCATTTGTGAGAATCTGTATTTTGTCTGACTTGATTTGTTTTTGGCGAGAACATTTTCTATAGCGTGTCTGCAGCTGAATATTGAGATAATGCCAGACAAGAAGACTAACCAAGGCTTTTTTATTCCATCCATCCATCCATCTTTAATCAATTTTTAATGCTTCTTGTCGGGGCCACAGTCGCAGCAGGGCAGGCAGATCAGCAGGCGCCCTCTTCCCCCTGCAGCCTCCACCGGCTCCTCCACCTAATACATTATACAACGTATACAATAAACACTGCAACACAAACTGACAGCACAGATATATTTTGAGTTGAGCGGGAATGTGCCGAGGTTTGCACTTCTCGGATGAAAAGAAGTTCCTGACAACAGCACGTCACTTTTGTTCTTTCATTTTAAAAAAACAAGTTCAACACACTCGCTCGCCTCGTGGCGTTCACAAGACGATACGAATCTCTCGTTTGCGATGCATCCCGGAGCCCAGTATTGGCTCTCAGCGGTAAACCAAATGAGACACATTCCCGTACAAACCCGTTTAATCTTTGGGAAGAGCGATGGGAAGAAAGTGCTGATGTGGAGAACTAAATGAATCCGATACACACCAGCTCTCCAGCCTCTGAAGGATGTCGTGTTTTGTGCCAGGAATAATAACTTCTAAGGAAAAGATTGTCTATAACCTCATAACCCCTTGCAACAAAACTTATAAAACTCATGCACATAAATCTGCAACAGTCTTCTCATTAAGTTAACGGAGAGCAGGAGGAAGTCTCACGGATCGTCAGGCAGGGGAAGAGCTACACTGTCTGGGTTGTTGCTTCACTTTAAACGACTGCAGTAACGCCACAGAGAATTGTTGGCTTGGCTATTTTCTGATTAAAATATGGACCCACAGAAGTCCGAAAGCAGCTACACATTGGTGGACTGATCCTGTTAATTTATTGATACCAATGCTAGTATCAATTCTGCCTGTTCTTTACTGACTGCCTTATTGATTCCTGGTCAGTTTTCAATGTGGTGCTGATGCTCAGAATGGTAAGAAAAGTATGCAAATGTCATAATTGAGTAAAAGATCTGAATGTCATAACGTCATGTCAGATCAATTTCAACTTCTATCAGAAGTCTTATGTAGTCATCAAGTCCATCTTTCTGAAACCGGACCTGAACCCACATCTGACTTAAAGCTGCTGTAAGCGTTGTCATTATTTTAGTTAACTTCCTGTCTGTTTTGCAGTTGACATTCTCCTCCCTCATCTCGACGTCAGCACATGAAGGCTCAGTGGTAATCGCCAGACATGCAGTGTGGATCGTGTCTCAACATTTCAGATTTTTAGAACACGAAAAACCTAAATTATAAGTCAACAGTCAGAGCTTCAATATCCTTTTACTGTAGTTATGACCGATGCAGTACGTAAAAAATCTAATGAGTTTTGTAATCAATAAAGCCACATTTTCAAAAGAGGGAAAGCGTGTAGGTGGGAACTAAAGGAAGGTCTAGAGGTAATTTATCACCACTTTTTAAGGCAGAAATGTCCAGTTGTAAAGCAGAAACTTTATTTGAATTGCACATTTAATCTTTGGTGTTTTACATTATAACACTAAGGTGTAGAAACTTGATGAGGGGGAAAACAAAATCGAGCAGTGAAATAAGATCAAATAAAGGAATACAGCAGTAATAGAGTAATTAAACGCTCCAAGTTTAACAATAAAATAAATAAAAACACCCTCTCGTCATTGAAAACACCAGCTGGAGCGAGAAGTTGACTCCAAAATAATAAAAAAAGACCCAAAGGCTCTGAATTCCATCACACCCCATGGATGCGGCCATTTTGTTTGTTGCTAAGGGGCAGTTTAAACAGTTTTTATTGCTCTTTTATTTCCTGTCGACATTCTTGAGTGGACGTTTTCTGTGGCGGGAGGCGGTCGTGCCCGGCGCTCTGCATACTTGTGATAAAGGGAAAATGCCTCCGAGGGGACTCCACCATTTGCAGCAGATATGGGAATTCCAGTTAAAGTGGATGGGCAGGTGTGTGTGTGTGTGTGTGTGTGTGTTTGTGTTTGTGTCTGTCTATGTGTGTGTGTGAGTGTGTGTGCGCGCGTTGTAATGAGTGCAGCTGCCCCGGGCCCGGAGCCCAGAGGAGCACACGACGCAGAATCAAAATCACTTGATTCGACAAGCACGACTAATGAAGAGTTTCACTGCAAAGGAAAGACATCTGTCGTCTGAATTAGCGCGAGCGCTTTGCTCGTTCTGCACACATTAGTAAATCTGTTGAACAGGCACACGGCTACAACGCGGCACACTTGATCCAATCATTTCCACTTTAGCCACCCTGAAAAACTTTCAAGACCCAATAAGGAAAGGAAAGTTTGTAAAATCCCCACTATTGACACTTTATTACCAAAAATGTGAAATCTCCCTCTTCCTCATCCAGTTTCCAAGGAGAGCACAGATTAAGTTTCACTTCGGATGAGAGATTCCTTGTGTGGACAGTTTAAGTCTTCATGTTTAAATGACCACACCGAATGTGTACAGTATCAACTGACATAAATGTGAAAGATGTTGGCAAATGTTTAGCTTCTGTTCACAGCCCAATCAGATGTAAGACATGCTTCCCCTGCTGTATTGAATATGACGATCTTCTGTCATTTATCATCTTAATGTCACTACAGTCGATCTCGCTGCACAGCTCTCATTAACCTGTACTTTTGTTTATTTTGTCTGACGACTTTGTGATCGTTAAATAATGATTTTATGTGCAGCTCAGCAGTTCGGTAATGACTGCTGGCCGACATGGTATTTATGAGCCGTGAATGGATTTCATACTGCAGAGTGAGAGAGATGGAGCAGGAGAGGCCGTCACCCTCCATGTAACATTTCTCTCAGTTACCATTAAATACCTCAAACATTCAACTTGATGAAGAAGAATGAGAGTGCAACATAACGACGCATGTAAGATTCTGTTTATCTTGTTTAGAGTGTCGATCAGTGCCCACAAAATGAATCTATTCATCAGATATTACCCTGTTGTGCTTTAACATAACTGTGTTGAAGTAATCAGCAGTTAATGGTAAAATTGGCTTTTGCAATTTATTTAATAATTAAATTATGTACAGATATTAATGGTGCATTCAGCTCACGAATCATTACATGTTCCTCCCCAACATAATGTTAGCTGCTTCCAATGCTGCTAAAATGAATATCTCTAGCAGGGTTGATGATTCTTGCTTGGTACTATTTGGTATTGAATCAAAACCAGTTCAAGAGTGCTGGCCAAGTCACTCAGGAAGTGGAGTGCATGCTGCTTCCATTACACCGGTGGGTTTTCACGTTGCTGTTCTGTCGTATCAGACGCTTCAGTAATTGATATGTTGCATTTATTGAGGTTGAAAGTTTGTAACAGACATCTGTGTTCTTTGCATCTCTGAGACAAGCTCACAGAAACAGACCTCTCTACCTCACCCACCATCTTTCTTTGGATAGTTGCTGACTCGATCTTCCCTGACTGACCACACATACACATTATTGTAATGTGACAGCCAACCTTGGACAAGAATACAAATCGCATTATATTACTATTACTCAGTTTGAAATTGTAATCCCTTACGCTACTACTACTTCTGCTACTGGCATGGTTCAACACAGCCCAGGACAGCAGGGCTCTACAGCAGGTGATTAAAACCACCAAGAACATCACTGGTACCAACCGGTGAAGTGAGGCATCTGCACAGAGCCCGACACAATAAGACGACACCCACACAGATACAGTCTGTCCATCCTGCTGCCATCTGACAAAAGATACAGAAGTATCCGCTGCTGTAACATCAGACTACACAGCAGCTTCCCTCCCCAGAGCAGCTTCACTCCCCACAGCAGCTTCACTCCCCAGAGCAGCTTCACTCCCCAGAGCAGCTTCACTCCTCACAGCAGCTTCACTCCTCACAGCAGCTTCACTCCCCAGAGCAGCTTCACTCCCCACAGCAGCTTCACTCCCCAGAGCAGCTTCACTCCCAACAGCAGCTTCACTCCTCACAGCAGCTTCACTCCCCAGGCAGTGAGATTGTCCAAAATGGATGTAGCAGGACTCAAACATTGTTTTGTTCTTTAAAATCCTAGTGGTTTAAAAAAAAGTACAATAAATGTGCCTTTACATTGTTTTTTTTAAGCAATGATGTATCACTGCATAATAGTTTGAGTAGAGCTGCAACGATTAGTCAATGAACTGGTTAAATGATCGAAAGGGAATCATTTTGATTCACAACTGATTCATCAATTGTCAAACATTTGTTGGTTGTGCGGCTTTTTTGTGATATTTATAACAGTAAATGAATAATCTTTGGATTTTAGAGTGTTGGTTGGATGAGCCAACACATCCTCATACATAAATGATTGAGTAGGTCGATTGCCAGTGGTTTTAAAACATTTATCAACCTTCAACACGACTGTAGCAGCGAGAGCAATTGCTAGTTGCAGCCCCCAATTTAAGATCATTAAACTTCTTGGTAAAAACTGTTTGAGGCTCATTTTAAGCTTGTTAACAAACAACGGATGCTGTTGTTCATCTGCACTGACAGTCTCAAACCCACCGGTGTCTCTCGTACTTCGGCTCAGCCTCCCAGCTCTGCTTCTTCCTCTCCCGGTTGTATTTCCCTGCACACCTGTAGCAGTGAGTCGTGCTCAGAGTCCTTGTCCTACCTGCTGTATTTACCACCAGTGTTGATTTACAAGGACATCAATACTCCACAGCATGCTAATGCTCTCAGCAGAGATTTACACTGATGTCAATACACAATGCTAATGAGCTTGGGTGATTGTTTGCCGACAGCGTGTCATGACGGCTCGCAGGAGATTATTTCAGGGGCAATTTATCAAGGTGTCCTCTGCAGCTAACCAGGTGAAGCTCGACAGTAACACTGCAGGAGTGTAAGCTTTAATTCCCTCTGTGGCTCAAATGTTACTGTATTTTCTCCCACTGCCGAGCTGAGTGTGTGCGGATGTGCCTGGCGAGGCTGCAGAGTTTCCATTAAGCACTACTTGAACTGTACATCGAAAATGGCTGAGAAATTAATTTCTAAAGGTCAGCAAATGGTCCCAATTTGCTTCTCCTGCAGATACTTTTCAATTCAGTTTCAGCGGAAGATTGATTTTTCCATTTCACGTTTCCTCCAACAGGGACTGATGCTGGAAACTTTCTCTCTCGTTAGTAGAATTACTTCACCGGTTTTCCTCTGAGAGCTTCTCATTTCCATATGTATAATGTATGGTTACATCAAGAGTATTACTACCATTAAAAAGAACGTTTTTTAAAAAGAGATTTGGATTAGCTTCTTGAACATCTTTGGCATGTAGAAATATTTTAATGAACTATATTTCGAGCGCAGGAGTTCTCAAACTTAAAGATGATGACATTTTGGGCCAATTTAGGCAAAGTACACGCTGCACCTGACAGGATGTCAGTCCGCAGGAGGAGTTTACTCATTCCTACCCGACTCCCCCAACCCTCATCTATTAAGCTGAGGGCTGAGCAGACAGGCGGACAGTCCCATCTCCACCAAGTCTTTGGCATAATTTGGTAATGCTTCCATTTTTGGCCAATGTCAGTACATGTGCTGTACGTTAGACAGTTACTTTAAAGTTACTGTCGGAGATGAACACGTGTCAGTCTTCCTACACAGACTCAAATGTGTCAGGCATCTCAGCGCTCACGGATTGGATACTCAGACTGAAATATGAATTCTGCTCAAGCACAGACAAACTAAAGCAGCTTCATAAGTATATTTTTCGATTTCTCAAAAGGGGACAAACTGGTTTTGGATACATTTGCAGAAACGGTGTCAAAGCTTCAAGTTTTAAGAGGACCTTGGCAGTGATGTGACATCTGAACGGGAGCACATTAGTCCTATTCACACAGGCATAGAATCACCAGGGGACCTCCTGATTTAGATATGATCAACCTGTATCTGTGTTTACTGAAATTATCTTGTTGATATGATGTCAAGGCTCCACGAAACAGCAGTTTTGAGATGTGAAGCATCTGTTCTTCAGCAGCCACATTGTTAATATAGCAACCCACTCGCCAGAATAACTGTTGGCTGAGTACATTTCTCCGAGAAGCTACAATTGAATGTTTCTTTATGTTGCAATGTAAAGTCTAGGAATAAAATCACTAGTTTAGGGTCAGAAAAACATCATGTTTTGGCTTAAAATACCTTTTCTGATCGCCACAATCACGGTTGGAGATGGTCCGCCTTTCCGTGAAAAATAGCCGGTTTCAGTCGGCACAGAAAGTGCTGGAAATGTCTCCAGGTGTCCTTAAAAATATCCTCTGATGTTATTTGTACTGCTGTAATAACCTTTTTGTAACTGGAGGCCCCCAGATAATACTAGTCCTGTGCACACATGGCTATAATATTGATAATCAACCGCAAGCAGTCCTTCCTTTTATAACATTCATCTTACTGTAACCTCAAGTCCGTATTTCACTCATAAAGGTGAAACTAGCGAGCTTGGCTAACCACCTAGTTACCAATCTAAAGCAGTGAGTGTTACATTGTCTCATCAAGGATTTCCCAACTGGCGTTTGATTTTTCTTGGCTTCGACTATTTATTGCTTTAAAAACGGAGAAGGGATGACGACATGGATTCAGAGGAGGAACAGGAAGCCACCATTTGTCCGTAAATGTAAATGAAACCCTCTCGGAGGCACTCGACTCGCCACAATTTGGCACTTTTAAACTGGTAATGGAAAGACAAATCAGCATGGCGTGACTCGGTGCAGCCAAAAGTACCAGTGGAAAAGCCAAACTGGCAGCTCGCTGCTGCCTTCATCCAAAGAGTGGGAGTCCAGCTAGCATCAGCTGTGTCTTACATGGGTCCAGATGTATTTTTTTTTTCAGAAACAAGCAAAGGAAATCTGAATTATTTGTCAAACTTAAAGCTGTGATGTTTTTAAAGCTTTAGTGCCCTCAGCGATCTGAACAAGACATCAGTGTCATTAGTATTCAGAGAGCACGGAGGATAATTACCTCAATCATTTGGTCCAAAAGTTATGTTCACGAGTAACACACACACACACACACACACACTATCCTGTGGCGACAGCCTAATTCAAATATTAAATCTCACACGTAGTTCCTCACACACCCACACACACACATTCCCCGGCTGCGGTCCTCTGGTAAACAAAGCCATCATCTCCCATTAGCATCCTGTTGACCTGCTCATATCTGATATTAATCAGGTGATGATTATGTGATCAAGTGAAGAGCGCTCGCCTGCCAAAACAAAAAACAAACCAAAAAAAACTCCCCACAGCTCCTTTGGGGTTTTGAAGGTTTATCAAATGTTATCTGTTTCTATATTATTGACCCGCCACAGGCTGCTGACTGTGCTCTTTTTTTCAGCACCACGCAGTTTAGTTTAACAGTTTTGCAGTTACAGTTTTACACATTTACACATGGATGCTTTCCAGCAGAACCACAGTTAAAATGATGTGCACGACCCAGTGGTGGAAAGTAACTTTTACATTTAATCTTGTTCTGTCCTCATGTACAGTTTTAAGGTGCTTGTACTGCAGTATTTCCATTTCCTGCTACTTCTAACAGCTGTTAATTTATCTTTCAGCTACTGGTTACTAGATTAAGATCATCATGTTGCCTCTGTACAATCTTATCATATTAAACCCAACCAGAACAAATGTTTTATGTATTAATTGATACAAGTTTTAGAAAACCACAGATATGTTGGAGCTTTATCTCTCTTTAAGTCCAATGTTATGTTGTGACACCACTTAAAAATAAAATCCCTTGTTCAGGTTCAGGAGTAGATGAGATATTGGCATAAATTCCTGGTGTTGTTGCCACAAACATGTCTGGGAAATGTGTCTTTAACGTTCCCTTAAAATACCTAAACATAAATACTTTCACGCTTACAAATGTTGAAACCCCCACACAGACGTGTGACGTGAACGTGGCAATATACGTATTATGCAAGTTATGACACTCACCAATTTGAACATTGGTTTGTAGAAATCCAAATCGGTAACATCCGTGTCAGCCGGGCTGGACTTCTAACAAGAAGATGAATCTACTTCTGGCTCCTGTTATCTGTTTTATGAAACTGCTTTGAACTCAGAGATCAGTGACTCCGGTAATGATCTGATCACCTCACAGATTTATCTTGTGACCCCTTTAAAAAACTAATTTATGCTCAGTGTTGGATACAGATACAGACAGAGCTTCCCCCGACTGACTTTATATTTTGAGCATGTTTTCAGAAAGCTTACGGATGTGGATGAAATGGAGCAGCAACAAAGGAAATTGCGACGATTTTAGAACAATTGTGGATGTCTGAAAGCAGTGGAAATGACATTAGCCGTCAGTTTCTCTCATCCGTGATGTAGTCAAGAGAATGTTTCATGTTGTCAGTACTTCCTAACTCTTGGGTTTCCTCTAGTGTGTATGTCTGTGTGCTACGAATGTTTTGCCGAATATCCGTGCCAACGTGACGATCGCATGAACGTATGTGGGCAGTAACTGTTTTTTCTTCAAGATGGAAATAAAGTTCATTGTTATCTTGGTGCTTTTATCAAAGTGAATGGATTTGAATACTTCTTCTGCCTCCGACAATCACAGAACAACTTCCCAAAGTGTCTCAACACTTGTGTTTATAATGTGGAGTAATAACCAACTGTAATTTCATGACTAAAAAACGCTTTCATCGCACAATCACACACTTTTTGTTCTGTATTTTTCATAAATCCTTTTTTTCCTGTAACGTGATTACGGGTATAATCACGTTAGATGCGATCCGCTGCTCGACGACGCGGAGAGCTCTTTGTGTTTCACTGATTCATCAAAACACAACTGGGAAAGAAACGCCACTCGTGAGAGCGTGCAGCTCTTTATTCCTTGTTTTAAAGGGCCGTAACTTATTTACCGTAATATAATCAGTGTCTGGATCAGCTGGGACAAAAAGTCTAGTGTGGTTCTGTTATTGTTTTTAGAGTTTTACGGTTTCTATCAATGCACCAAACCTGAACTTGGATGAAGAACACCTAACATATTAAAATTTAATCATTTCTGCTGAATTTGCACCTTCGCTGTGAGAAATATGCACATTTCAGGGTGATGTTTTAATGTTTTTCTGTCCTGTATCAGCCTTAATCAATGCAGGATATCAGTTCAATGCAGCGTATAACAATCCAATAATTCATCTCATGAGGAAAACTGTTACTGATCTTTTTAAATATCCTAAACTTGATAATATTACCACGAACCACAGTCCTGCTCATCACATTGATTCTTGACATATAACATGTTGATATATAACCGTTAAATATTAGATCACGGGTCTTTCCATCTTACAGTCAGCACAGTTGCACACTGTACAGCCTCCACTTAAATTTTTGAATACCAAAAATAAAATAAAATAAGATCCCAGAGCTCCCTCAGCCTTCTATTATTAATTCTTCCCTCGGCTGCAGGAATCCTCCTCTTTTTCTTCTCTGAAGCAGATTCTCGTTCCACCAGGCCGTCTGTCGGCAGGAGTTGCGGCCGCTCCTCCGTGTAGCTCAGGCGGACTGCAGAGAGTCCAAATCGATGTTTTTATAGAACAAAGTTAAAGAAGCACCTGCCCGGGGGCTCAGTCGGGACGGGGCTTGTTTTTTATCAGCATGGTGCACTTTTTCTGTAAGAAAACACAAGCAGCCGAGAAGAAATAACAACTCAGTGCTTCGGTCGGCTCACATTCAACCCTCTCAGTTACAGAATATTAGCGCCTTACATCAATATTGCATCACCCACAAAAATCATTCTGGGATTGGGAATAAGGTTTGGCGTTTTTTTGCTTCAAGTTCTGGTGAGCACACTAGTAATAAATATTCATGGACACAACATTCGTGCTGTAATATGGTTGGAACGCTGTTACCGTCCTGCAAATATATAAATATGAGCCCAAAGCAATTTGTTTGGGACGGAAAGGGAATAAACTCTGGGCATTTATCCACAGTTATATTAACAACAGTATATCAGAGCATCGACCCAAAAATCTTGGATCGGTAAAACACCTCAAGCTTTTCAGGAACTGAGAAAAAAAACGTGGAGAAGGTTCCTGGTTGTGTAAAGGGTCAGTTCACCCAAAAAATGTAATTAAAACATCATTTCACCTCCACGCTGATGGAAAGTCAGGCGCAGTCTGACACATTTCTCCTAAACAACTGAACTAGAAGAGGATTTGCATTTCTACTTCTGGATATTGATTTTACTTTCAAAGACAAAGTTTTGAGAGCCGTCTTGTGTGTTCTGGTTGTAAGAACAGTCCGACCGCGGCTCCAAGCTACAAATAAATAGGCTGATTTTAAATGTATGCTGCAAAAAAATCAAAAATAAAAGTGCTTTATTCATCTTGCACTGGAAAAGAGTTTATTAATACTTTATTCGTTTACTCTGAATAAATCAGTTTAGTGGAGGAGAGTCAAAAATCACTTTATTGTCCCACACTGTACAACTGAGTTTGTATTCTATACGTCTGTCCTGGTCGTGTTTATCTTACTGGTTTCATGTTGGTCTTGCTGTTCTTGCACTTTTTATATTTCTAACTTCACGCTTTCCTCTGTTTTGCTGCAGCTGATTCTTTGTTTTATGTTAGTTTATCCTCATGCGTCATGTTTTAGTTTCCACTTCCTGTGTACACTTGTGTTTAACTTGCTTATTAAATTTGGCTTTATGGTTTGTCCTCTATTTGTGTTACAATTTTAGCATTCTGGCGTCTCCTTATTGCTTTTTTGTTACTGATATTTTGAACTGTGACACACAGATGCCAGAGTGAAGGCGAAGCAAGAATTTCAATGTGCAGAGAAACTTTTTTACTTGTTTTTTCAGCTGTGCATATGACGATACAGGCTTCGACTTTGACTTGAAATGATTTCCCTACATGGAGTCTTTGTCAATATCTCTTGTTTCCAGCTGTTTAAAGATGCAAAGAATGACAGGTTGTTGCACTAGAATCAAAACACGAGAATTGTTTTCAGACAATAGAACAAGTTTTGCATCCAAAGTAAATTACTCACTGCACTCTCTTCCACTTGCAAATGGATTTTCACGTGCAAAAGGACTAAAATTACAGACAGAAATGACCTGATGGAAATAAAGTTTCTGGAGTGGATTTCCAAACAAAACTAGCCCAGATATTTGGACTAATGTGCAGCATATTATTATAAATAGTTGGAGATGTGTGTTCGACTGTATTGGAGAGACTGTGCAGTGGCGAGAGGACACCAGAGGGTGGCAACACTGTGCTGCAGAGCCACCAGAAGATATGATCCACAGGCTGTCGTCTCCTGTGGTTTCATTAGTTTAAGTGTGTGTGTGTGTGTGTGTGTGTGTGTGGAGAGAGATTTTGACAGATATAAAGGCAAGTTTATTTTCCAACCGTTCCAACTTTCTCCCACCTGCAGTGTCTCTTTCTTATACAAACACACTATTGTATATGTATCCCCCTGTGTGTGTGTGTGTGTGTGTGTGTGTGTGTGTGTGTGTGTGTGTGATGTCTATACTCCATGTGGGCAGGTGTGCTGGGATTTATGCACCTCCAGTCATACATATTCCTGCATAGACGTGAATACCTAACCGAGCCCCCTCCTGCAGGATTGATCCGATACAGGTGGACTGGTTCTGTTCCACATCGCTGTGAGTGACTCTTTACACCCCGACACATCCACATCTGTGGACTCTGGCAGCAAACTGACACCAGCACACAACCACGATACGCACTCCCCTCTATATGTGTGTGTGTGTGTGTGTGTGTGTGTCAGCTGCCTTCCCTCTAACAGATGGGATGATGGGATGCGGTCGTTTGCCAGATTCAGCTTCCAAGCTGAAGCCTGACAATCATATAGGTGTAAGAGATGAGAAATATGGTTGTCAGAGACGAGACAGAGTGACAAAGTAGACGAACGACGGAGAAAGTAGAGTTAGATGGAACGAGAAGGTTATTTTAGAGGTTTGAAGGTAACTCGCTGCGTGTTTGCTTCCCTCATTTTTGAAGCATTTTGTTTTTTTTCTAAATCGCATCATCCGTAAAGTACATGCTGATGTTCACCAACCTGGCAACCTCATGATTCCAGGTGACTCTGAAGGTTTCTCCAGTTTTTCAATTTGTAAACTTTCGATTTTTCACTTCCAGCGGGCGCAGGTAATTTCCCACCAGCGCCCAGACTTTGACGTCAGCGTTTAATTTGGGCAAACAGAGCAAATCCACAGGGTCTCAATTACTTCAGAATGGACAATCGTTGCTGCTGGAGCAACAGCCTGTGATTTACGCCGATGGGAT
>CAEMYA010000841.1:203829-247218 GCA_903131615.1 Diplodus sargus | reverse complement strand
CACATCAAAGAAAACACATCAAGCAAGAAAATTGGCTTGTTATCCTCCGACTGATAACATTTTTAACCACCGAATGTTTTCACCCCGCAACGACGACGACAAGCACATTAGATCTGGAGATCTTTTGTCACAACAGAAGTCTTGACCTGCGTCGCCACTCGTTCATAACGTGGCTGTAATTAGCCACGGAGCACAATGCGGTGATGTAGTCGAGGCCAACGACTCTCTCGGAGGCAACGCAACGTTAATTAGCGCGTGTGTGTGGAAAAGAAACAACACGATACACTGAGAGACACGGATCAGCGGGCAAATGAGACGGCAAATGGGGCGAACCAAACTGGATGAGGGATACTCGGCATCTGTGTGTGTGAGTGTGTGTGTGTGTGTGAGAGAGAATTTCCCTCTTGGTGATTTCTTTAAGAAAATTTAAAAGGACACATTTGAAGTAATAAGGAGTATTGTTTTTTTTTCCAAATTGGCCAGAAACACGCGTCCCCTTTTAGGCCCCGTCCAGACGACAACGCCGTTTTGCGAAAATGCACATGTATTGCATCGTTTTGGCCGACCGGATCCTGAAAACGCAGCGCTTTCAATCACACTTTTTTGAAAACGGGTCTCAGGGTGAAAACGCAGCCCTCCCGTTTTCATGTGGACGGTGAATCCGCATACTTTCCAAAACGATGACGCCATCGCCCCACCCCGCAACGTCTCACAACAACAATGGCGGACTACATGCTTGTGTTTGTGTTTCTTGCAACTTACTCGCCTTGTAGTCGAGTGTGAGTCGCAGCAGCAGTTCGACCTCATTCACGGTCCTCACAAACGATTCTGATTTCCTTGCACTCGCCATTTACATCTTCTTCTTGTTCTGTTCAGTTTCTCCGTCTAGTGTCTGTTAACAGCGCGCAAGCTTAATGCGCATGCTTCGTGTCTTCCTCTCCGTTTTTGGTGAATGTCAAGCGCCACCTATAGGCTGGAATATGAACTACAGCGTTTTTGGTCGTTGTCAGTGGAGCCGTGTGGACGCAAATATTCTTAAAACGATGACGAGGAAGACGGAGAAAAAAAAGATCATTTTCGCCCGTCTGGACGGGGCCTAAGATAGTGGAGACATGTGGTGCCCTGTTGGCCATATAGACGTGTTTACGTGTGTGGGGGGGTTTTTTGCGGTAGGGAGGCGTGTGTGTGTGTGTGTCAATTTAAAATTCAAGCATCCGTATGCATGTAGCTCATGTTATCTGTGTGGATGCAAAACATGTAACATTATGTACTGTGTATATTCCTCATTTATGTGTGTGTGTGTGTGTGCGTAAAAAATTAAAGAACACATTTGAAGTAATGTATTGTTTAAAAGACCTTAAAAACTTCTGTATTTTGTTTTTTTCCAAAATGACCAGAAACACACATCCCCTCTTATATACTAAGAGATGTAGTGCTCTGTTGGCCATATAGATGTGAATGTATGTGTTTGTCCAGGAGGGAAGTGTGTGTGCGTGTGTGTCGATTTTAAATTCAAGCATCTGTATGCATGTAGCTCACGTTATCTGTGAGGATATGAAAAAAAGGAACATAACGTACCGTACATGCTCCTCATTTATATATAATGTGTGTGTGTGTGAGGGGTAAAAGCCGAGCTGTGCTCTTGTGTGAGAGCCCTCGTGCTTATAGGAGCTTCTTCAAAAAGCTTTTCCCAGAAAGTCATTAACATTCATTCACACAGGCAGCCTTCCATAAACAGTCATTAGAGGAGGAACACTTAGTGTAACGCCGGATCACTGAGCCTCTTCACGCTTCACATCACCGCCTTATTCCTCAGTCACCAATTTAATTTGAAAATCTATCAAACGCTAGAAGAACGAAATGAAGACTTTCAGTCCGGGTGGTGGCGGGCGGGGCACGAGTTTGCAAACTTTGTTTTTCTGAAGAAAAAAAAAGAAGAAGAAGCCGACGTCTCCGCTCCTGCACGGAGACATTTCACGGTGCGATCACACAGCTTGTGTTCTTTGTTTATTCCAGAAGGGAAACATTTATTTTGTTGCGTTTCTGTTTTTAGGCTCGTTAGTCTAATTACTCCCTAATTTAGAGCTTGTAAACAGAGATTTGGTGATCTCTCATCGTGTCAGATTTCAGCTATGACTGATCTTCTGAGGTCTTTTCTCCTCTGGTGTTTTTATATCCCGTTAAACTTTAGGAATAATAAAAATTTTTCTTGTTGTCATTAAATCCCACGAGGAGGCAAAAACCATCCATGAATTCACGCTAACAAATATTGAGTGAAGCCAAAGACTGATATATCTTCTTCCTCTGTGCCAGGGAGATCCATTGTTTGCCCAGAAACTATTAAAAACACATTAATGATCCACACTCAACACACACACTTCTGTTAATTTTGACTCAATCTCACACACACTGCTGCCCCAGATACTCACCAGAGCACCAAATGCGAATTAATATGCTGCAAAAAATAGTCTCCAACACATTTTGCTATTTCCTTCCTGTTTTTATCGTTCTCCTGTCTCACACTTGCTAAAACTACAGCGTGCAGCTGTTTTACTGGACGTTAGAAAAGAAAGAAAACACCACAGGGGTTGAATGTGATCGAGCTTCAGGCCAGATTATCTTTATTCTGCTCGGCTCTCTGAACATAAAGACTAAAGAGTGTCAATAATCTCTTTTTATCCTGAAACTCTTTTCCTGCAGATGGTCTGGATTTTATTACTGTACCTAACAACGAACTCCAAAGTTGTACTGTTGGAAGGCTTCTTCTGCCCTCAGGTACTTCACCTTAACTTTAACATTTATAATGTTTACGAGTTGGATATCATCAAACAAATGTTTTATTAATGACAAAATGAAAACCTAAAGCCTTCGAGGCCCCGGGGCAGTTTCCTCCTTAAACCAGGAAGTAATCCAACTTTGAAAAATGCAACCAGTTCACTGATGGAGATCAAAAATAAGAAAGTTTGCAAGCTAACAAAAGTTAGCCCGAACGTAGCATATCGACATTTCTACAAAAGGTTTCAGCTAAGCGAGATTGATGCCAGGACAGCGTTTCAAGGTTTTTTTGAGGAGTCGTCTGGATGTTTTCAAGCCATGTTCCTGAAAACAAAACTGGACATCTTTAATATGACATCCAGACATGTTTGCGGTGACAGAACCATATGTCGCAACATTTTCCAGCAATGTTACTGCAAACAAAACATGATCTTTCTCTCAGTTAAACCAAGTGGTTTTTGGGCCTAAACCTAACTAGACCACAGTGGAAATGGTCAAGTTTTCAGTTTTCCACTGCCGAGTAATCACAATTTGACCCAGATGCCCTGATGTCAGTGTTTTATTGAGTATGGAGGTTTTGTTACGTACTAATCTAGTAGAACAAGTGCTGTTAATGACCGGAGACTTGTAGAGAACAAACATTACTCAATCAATCGGTATTTTCCTCAGAATTAGCAGAAGCAAAAAAAGTTTTATATTGCCGGTTTGAATCAATTCCATTATCCCTCCAAGAGGAAAATATCACATCCAAACATGGAGGTAATTAGTTTAGTGCATCGTCTATAATTGTTGATATAAACAAATAACATTTAATTAAGTGTTTTATAAGCAACATCAGCCTCGGATAAAAAACATAATGCGTAAGTGTCAACTGAAATACATAAAAGTTTTTTCTTTCTCACTCATCTGTCTCAAATTAAGCTTCTCTTGGGTGTGATTACATAATTTAAGATATTGAAAACTTCTCCCACAGCCTCCGTTTGCTTCGATCTGAGCTGAGATTCAAGGAAACACTTTTACTGTTCTCAGAAGGAAGAAGAAGCCAAATTCAACACCTCCCCCAGCACCATAAACCGGCCCCTGTGAGCCCCTCTCAGCATTGTTAAAGCAGGTGAGTGTTTTTAAAAGATGTTAGAGGCTCCTCTGTTTTTCCTAAAGCTGGTTTAAAGGTCTCCTTTTCCACATGAAGCGCCCTCGGCTGCTCCCAGCAGACCAATTAGACTCCAACTTTGGGGAGAGTGTCCTCCCTCTCTGCTCGGAGCGATCCCACCAGTCCCGTTTACTTCCACTTTATTTAACCCGGATAATCCAGTTGGTGTTAAATCGTTTTTCCCAGGGAGAGCCGGTCGGCTTGAACTGAGAATCTGCAGATGTGGTAAACAGGAAAATATTGATGTGTTAAATCTTTCTGCTGGATAAACGTTCATCTGTCATTATATCAGTTTATCACCTTTTCTTTGGGATGCAGAGTTTGTAACACAGTGACCCATCGTTCACTGATCCACGCACCAAATATTTGCTTATTACAACATCATTAAATATAGTTAAAGTTTACAACATACTCCTTTATTTTCATATTTCATATATAACCTAAAACCCAACAGTGTGCACCACAGACAGTATTTTTTTATAAAGATTAGTCACTTTATCAGACCGACTTTGTCCTGAGCATTCGAGCTAACAGTTAGCATACTGACACACAACACATTGATTAATATACCTGAGGTGAAAAACAAGGACATTTTAGTGTTTTTATATGTATTTTCCATGTCAGCATCTGTCTATGAATTACATAAAGAAAACAGTTGCAAAAATGATTGGGAACGCACCCCGACCCTGTCTAATTAATTAAAAATAACAATATTTATGAATTGGTTAACAATTAAAGCTACTCTAATCAGTTTTTGTATTAACAATGCATCAAATGACAATGCTGAAAGAAAGAGGCGTCGCTCAGAGGGATGAAACCACAGAAAAGTATTTTAGTTTTTAGTGTTTCAGCTCATAGTTTTGATTCTCAAGCTCACAACTTTGCTTTTTTGGCTTTCATGTGTGTTGTTTCCAGCTCCAGTTGAACCACTGAATACCAAAACCATATGGATAAAGTTAGTGAAGTTAGCAAAGTGACATTTTGCTCCTAAGTTGGTGACGACCAAACACACGCTAAAAGGACAGTAAACTGTTTGTACTATGTCGTTCTCGGCATTTAAACTTTAAAAACGTGCTACTATATCAGTGTTTTGTTTGTTTAACTGCCCTGAAGTGACCCAAAAAATCTGGTAAAACACATTTAAATGATAGGATTCAGTCCGTCTCCTTAAATCTTTTTAAATTCCCCTTTTTCGATATTCTGCTTAATATTTCTAAATCAAGCATTTATTATCCATCTTGCTGACACTGACCTGGTCATCAGAGGTCTTCAAATCTTTTTAAAGTTAAATTCCTTCAAGTTTTCATTCTCACTGCAGAAGTTAATTGAGTTTTGTGAAAGGGTGGATTTCCACAGCAGCCCCACTCTATTATACTCACTCTATTATATTTAATTACACTGTATATGGCTTAAACCAGCCTTAATTCAATACACTCTAATAGAGAAAAGTGAAGCTAATTAAAGAGCTCCTCGCTGCTGGTTATTTGCACACGTGTACTTCGACGCGCTTGATTTACCCGGATATTTTCTATGTATAATAACTCATGTTGACAACCAATATTGGCAATATTCACTGTATATTTGGAAATGTTCAGCCGCGGTATTTCCGCAGTGCACCTAATGAGGATAAATCATGCAGAACGAAGCCTCCCACAGTTCCAGCGGCCCCACAAGTGAGCGCTCCATCACATCGTTAGCGGTCTCCAAGTCACACCGAGTCAACGTCGTCATCAGGCTCAGGGGCAAAAAGTTAGAGAGCAGGAGAGACGGGGACAATTGATTTATCTGTGGTTACATGGACGGACAGTATAGGGACTATTGACTGCATGAGACTGTATGTACGGGTCAGTTTGATTCACTGTATGAGTGTCCGACCCAGCTGAAGCCCTAATGAGCTGTGGATGAAACCTCCAGGGAAAGTAAAACTGATCTCTTCTTGAGCCATGGTAACTTTCATCTTTGCCGACTCTTTTAAGGTGGCTGACTTTTGACCCGGGTTAAATCACCACGTTAGCGTGGCTATCCTGCTTTGGATAGCTCAGTTCAGGGATCAGATCTGTGCTTGGACTGGAATAAAAAAGTCAGAGTCGAACATGCAGCATTTTGGGGGTATGAATCCAGTTTTAAAGTTTTAATTGGAGGACACGAACTGACGATTTAAATTGCAAAATTCAGAATGAATGTGAAAATGTCATCAAAACAAATGTCACCTTTTATACATTTCAACCATCAACTGGAGTGTTTGAGCAGAAATCTCTTCTCTTATCGAACAGATAACCAATAATGATGTTTTTCTACCCCAAAATGTGCCTGTGGGACCGAGCTATAAGACAAGAGGAGCCACAGGTGGACTTTATTCACCCAATAAGGAAAATAAATTAAGGGAAGTCTTGATTCAAAGTCCCCCCCCCTCAGTCTGTGAGGCAATGCTGTCAACACTGTTTAAACTTTCAGGTCCACGCTTTCTAGCTTTCAGGCCAGCGTTGTTTTGGAAAATCAAAATTCATGACCCATTCTAATTTTGAGACACAGACGCTCCCCAGAGTCGGACTGCAGCTGAGAGCATCCGGAACAATGTTTACGAATCATAATGAAACAGCACAAACATGTAAAACTGAGTTAAAACTGTGTAACATCCCTGAAGTTAAATGAAGTGTAAATTGCATTAATGTAGCTACAAAGGCCACATTTCCTTCAGGCTGCTCTGTCAAAACGAACCACAGCGATCACATCCGTCTCCTTCTTCTGCACATTAGCTCCGACGCTCTGCTCTTTCAGGTTCACCCCCGCGCCCTCATCACCGCTGCCACCCACATCCGTCCATCTTCTCATTAATCACGCTTCACCTTTTCCGTTAACTCTCGTCCCCACAGGAGGAAGGAACCAGGAAATGTCAGCCGGCCCTGACGAGGCCACATCATTGCAGGCGGAGAACGAGAATTACTGGACCGAATCACAGGGCAGTTAGGACGCTTAAAAGCTGAAATTTCACTCTGACAGGATGTTTATATTGTCAAGATCTGAGCTAAGAAAGGTTTATTACACCTAGGACCTTACTTTTATTAAATTGGGGCAGTTGTAGCCACAGATTCTGTCAGTTATGATAACATTTTAAGCCCCAGGCACCTATTTGATCTCAGACAACACTCAATCAGTTCAATTTCTTTAAGAGTTTCCTAAAGCGGCACTTAAGAGCAGGAGTACTGGCTGGTGCTGGCGATGATGCTGGACTTGTGAGTGAAGCTGCTGTTCATGACAGCAACAGCCACCCTCCTTCTCCTGACCACTCACAGGTCAACACAGGTACACTTTAAAATGATTGCCCAATTTATTTATACCCATGGGATGTAACCAGCCTCATGCCGACAGGCTAGGCTCTATTTGGACTTCTCATAGAAGCATCACAAACTGGCAGCGTTCATCACGGCCCGGGACAGAAGGGCTGATTAAAACTGCCCACAGCATCACTGGAACCTCATCTACACCTGACATCGTGCAGACACCTGTCTGCACAGAGCCCAAACTGATTTACTGATACTGAAAGACAACACACACCACAACCACAGTCTGTTCACCCTGCTGCCATCTGACAAAAGATACAGAGGTGTTCACTGCCGTAACACCAGACCAAACAGCAGCTTCACTCCAAAGGCGGGGATCCTCAACGACAACGCTAAACACTCATAACCTGTTCAAAATGTATGACAAAGAATTGAATTTGCTTATTAAGATTCAGGGAAATAAACATCATCAAACATAAACGAAAAAGAACTTCTTGAATCTAACCCTTTAATTCCTTCTAAATCTAAAAACAACTAGAAACTAAACTGAAAACTCAAAGACGATTCTCAAGTCATTTATTTTTTTGTCAAATCAAGTTGCAAGTCGTCAAAACAGAGGCTTGAGTCCACTTAAGTCCGAGTCCCCCTTGAGAAATCTGTGCTGTTGAAATTTGGATAAAAAACTCCTGAAAACTAAATCAAGTGTTCAAATATTCTCATTTTTACTTGTCCCCCAAATAAATTACGTAAAAAGTCTGGACCAACTTCTGGTTCACCCATCAGACTCATTTGCATCGATGTTGCTTTGTTCACTGATCTCAGAGTGTTTTCATTACACAGAGAAATAAAGAAATAATAATAGTAATTAACCACAATTGTTCTGAAAATATCTTCTACATCTTGAACTTGCTGCTTGGTCGTTGCTTTGAATTAAAGTGCTTGTTTTTGTGGTTTGGACTCTACCTGTTTCAAATTGGAGCAAACTATTTAATGTTAACCCAGTTTTTATCGTCGTCTCTTCAAATTAATTCAGATTCAAGTCTTTATTGTGCAAAACAATGAACCGGCGAAGCATCTCCCTGAGCTGCGTGGTGCAGAATATGAGATAAAAGTAATTAGAAAATAGAATAAACTCAAATAAAATTGTGCTGACGAGGACGCCGAAGATAAAAATGTTACTGAGAATAAAATAGACATCAAAAAGGTTGTCAGCACCGATCAGCTCCGTCTTAAAACATGAAAACAACCGATAACAAGAAGAATTAAATGGATTTTATGTAACCTGTCAATAAGCACCACGAACAGTACAGCACATTACCTCACTCGGTCTGTGACGCCGAACACATCGCGGCATTTATCAGACAGATATTGGTGTTGGAGCGCCACACTGAAATCGCCGCGATCGAGGCCCCACAATGCATTTCTGTCTAATAGAGACCCCGCAGAACCTCAGCAGCAGCAGCCTGGAGACAATTAGATCAGATCGCCTGATTCTCTCATCAGTATGCTGCCGCTGACATTTCACTGCCCGCCTCATCACACACACACACACACCAAAACACCAGAGCTGTCAGGTGTGGAGGAAGGTGTGTGTGTGTGTTTTAGAGGTGAAGTGATGCTATTCTGTCTGCCAGCTACTTGCACACAAAAAAATGACTTTCTACCAGCTACTTGCAGTCGCAGCAAACTGAAGCTCGCGTCATATTAATAGAATTCAAAGACTATTAAAGTTAAAGGTAGAATCAGTAGGATTTGTCCCAGCTGTTCCTGAACGCACCACAAAGACAGTTGATTGTTGAGTCTCATTCCCAGGACGTCAAACAGACACATGTTGGGTTGGTAAAGCGTCCCGAGCAGCAACAACGTCTTTGTCTAGTCTTGCTGCGTCTGCCAGGCGTGATGTGCTCTGATAGGTCCACATCAGTCTGCTGATGTTGGGAATCGATAACCAATAATTCCCCTCAAATGCATCAAACTAAAGTAACAAGTCTGTTTTATAATGTGAGGAGCAGAAGGTTCAGATATTTGTTCTCAGATGTAGAGAAGGAAAATAAATACCTAAGTGAATATCTCCTTGAGTACGCGATCAAAGTATTTGGGCTGAAAAGTTGTTCACCTTGTCGCTCACTTCTGAAATGGTTATACAGTTATATTTCTAGGAGAGTATCTCTGCTCCTGAACTGAGAACAATTCCCCTCCTAATCAACACATTCATGAATATAACAGCTACATTTGCCATGAATTTCCACACCAGGCGGAGGTTATTTTGTGCAGGAAACTGCGGCGACGCCATGAGAGCAATCAACAGAGTAACAGTGATGATAAGTATCAGTCAAAATATTGAAAGTATCTGGATACAAGGGAAGTATTCTCCAACTAAAATGACTATAATAGAGAGTAGAGACTCTTTTGTAAGCGAGGCTGTCTCTCCTATGAAAAGATAAGCACTTAAACAGATAAGATTCTATTATGATATGAACAACCATAAACCAAGTTTCGGGTGATGATCGAAACATTTTGCACGATGTAATATAAACTCACCCCCGAGCTCAGTACGAGCCACCGGAGGAGAAATCAAATTTATCACTCTGGACGTTATCAACAACACCAGCAGATGCAGGAAAAAAAAAAAACACTGCAAGAAAATTATCTCTGCTGCTTGATTTGTTTTTTTTTTCATTTGAATGCAAATGAATACACAGATTGGAAAAAGAATGTAGAGGTTGAAGCGGTGATAGTCACAAACTGGGCAGCCGGCGGCAAGAACACCTGCAAGCGTGCAGAAAGCGTAAATGCGAGTGATTCATGTTGAACAGCAGCGAGGACGGACTGAGAAACAGACAATGTAGCCTCGTACTGACACTGCCAAGCAAACACAGCCAAGAAACATGTGATGCCACCAGCCATGAAACAGAAGCGGCACAGCAGCCTGAGTGTTCGAGGTCCAACAGAAAAACACAGGAGTCAGTTTAACAACCAGCTGACAGCCGAGAACAGCACCGGGATTATTCACTCCGTCTTTAAGTCGTCCAAAAAAGAGAATTGTGCGATCGTCACACAGCTCGGACACCAGGATATAATGTAGGCAGTAAACATCTCTGCAAACCGCAGATACGTCCAAGGTTGACTTTTGTGTCGCAATCACGTTATGTGGTTATTAGCCACCTGTCGCAGATGGAGGTAGAGTTACTCCATTTCTTCTTTGTTGCAACCAAAACAATCTGCGATCGTGGCGACCAAAACAGCATTTTTCAGACAAACTTCTATGTTTTCCTAACGTTAACCAAGAGGTGTGTGCGGCTAAACCTAAACAGAGCATAAATGCAGCGTTGTGACTTGAAACAGAACATTTAAAGGTCCCATATTATGAAAAACACGCTTTCTCTGGTCTCTACATATATAAGCTGGTCCTCCCTGAGCCTTCCAACTCCCAGAATGAGGAAAGCAAGTGATTCCTGCATGTTCTCTGCAGCCCACACACTGGTAACACGGCGCCCCTACAGGCTGTTCAGATTCAGCTCCTTTCGTTATGTAATGAAAGGAGTCATTATCATAGTCCCGCCTCCTCCATGCGGTGATAGGAGATATCCGAGAGGGCGTTCATCCCCAAGGTGAAGTTCGGTGTGTCCAGCTGTGAGAAAGCTGGACATGCAAATTGCTCTGTTGTTGGTAGCAAAAATCAACATCAGTGTCTATATTCTGTCCCAGCTACAGAACAACAGGAGAGACTGTCGTTGTGTTTCATATTTTAATGACAACGTGCCGGCTGCGGTTCATGCTAGCTTGTATGTGTGTGCTAAAGCCACTTCACATCACATCGGACTGCTTCAGTAAGGAGGATCAGTACAAAGCTGGCTTTGCCTCAACACTGACCCTCGTTAAAGGATCAGTCCCACCCATACCGGACCCAGCACCTGCACCTGGGCCACAGGTAAGTGTCTCCGCGGTTTGATAGTATTCACAGTTGCCTTCGAGTGTGGAGCAGTCCGCTGGAAATGAGCTAACTAGTTAGCTCCGCTTCGGTCCGCTATGCAATGGCATTTGAAGAGAGTTTGATGTTAATAATATTCCAATGGAGCTTGGTTGTCACAGTGAAGAGTCTGGAAACATGTGCAGACTGGAGACAGAGACGATGCGAACAGTGTCCAAGAGTTTGGAGACAGCTTTTCGCTAGCTGTTAGCCATTAGCTACCTGGCAGTAACTGTAACAACACATACAAACAAACTAACATTATTCAGGCACACTAACCATTCTGAAACATCCTGCTGCAGCCACAGAGTCTGTACTTCTTCAGGAGCCTCTCCTTCTGGGTCCGATTCTGGGTCAAACTGGTTCGGTTGAACGAAAAAATCTCTGTGAGCCATAGCGTTACATCCACCGTAAACATTAGCGCATGCTACAGCTAGCGCAATGGGAATTCTCTCCCTGAGAATGACGTAGCAGGAAGGGCTCTCCAAGTAGGCGTGGACAGACGGAGCTCATTAGCATTTAAAGGTGCAGGCACAGAAACAGACTGCTCTGAATAGAGTTCTGTAGAGATACTTTTAGACAGCTGGAATTCAGGACCACAGATGGGTTTGGGGTAATGCATATAGAATACAGAGTTTTTGGACTTCTGACAGCTGTGTGAAATTGATGAAAAACAATATGATACGGGACCTTTTAACCTAAAGAAATGTGATGTTGATGTAAAACCAGGGAATGAGGGGGATAACACAGTTAATGTCTCGCAGAACGTTACATCTGTCAGCTGTCCGCCGGTCGCCGCAGCATTTTTAAAACCACCAGGTCCAAATGATGAGCGAGATCAGGCGTGCACCTCCACCAGCAGGCAAGGAGGAGGTGGAGGAAGGCCGCACCTGAGGGAAGAGATGAAGGCCGTGGAATCAAACATAAAGGAGTAGGATTTTTATTATTATTAGTATTATAATTTACAGGAACTTTCCTCAGTCACCATCCACAGGTAACAGTGGAACAACTAGAGTAACCAGGAGAGAGTGAAGATGTAGAGCGCTGTTGTGCTCTGAGACTCAGGATGGAAGTAAAAAGCACAATCTTTCCCTCTGGTACTGGAGAAGATGTACAAGTTCCTTCAATTCAGTAAAGTGGAAATTAGCTATATTTCACTACAGGTCACACTTCATAGTCATAATGTGTAATTCTACGTAAAAATGACCCCAGTTGTAATAAATCCTTTAATAAAACGTGCTTCACCTTGACAGACTGAGACAGTACAACATGTTTTATTTGTATAGAAATCAATAAATGAAGCTCTGACAGAAGACGAGGTTAGTTCAAGGTTTGTGGGGTTTTTTTTATATTCCCTCTCTGATTCATCTTTCTGTTTGTGGGGAGTGAATACAAATACAAACACACACACACACACACACACACACACACACACACAGAGCTGCTGTTCTGTGGACCTCAGTGGGTCGGAGGAGGCGGTGTGTGATTGACAGCTGGTCGGGATCAGGTGGAGCCGCGGCGCTGAAGGTTTTTGAGGGCAAACGGAGCCTCGGAGAGACATTTAGAGTGGCGACGTCACGGAGAGACGGACAGCGACGCCGCGACAGATGTGACAGTAAAACCTCGATGTGACCTGTTGCTCACACACACACACACACACACCTAATGGTGTTTTTGATAATACCCATTAATGATTCAGGAGTATCTCGTCCTCTCGCTCCCTGTGTTCAACAGATCAACACTCGCAGACATGTTTACCAGCAGCATCACAACCTTTGTTTACTCGAGAAAAACAGGAAAAGATAACAACGGTTTGTGGGAATTAAAGACGACCTTGAAGTGCCTCGTTCAGGTTTGTCGCCTTAACAGAAAAACACAACTGAGTTAAGTCTCAAAAGACCTTGAACATTAATAACATAAAAAGCAATCAGCAGAAAGATTTACATTTGTCTTGTTTAGTAAGAAGTCACAGCATTTCTGCAAAATGTTTACTCTGACAAAATCAAGTTGGGAAAGGCTTAAATGTTATTGCTTGGTGCGAACATGTTGTTTGCAGATTAACACACAGATGCTGCTCTTTGCTAGCTATCCGTGACCGTAGCTAGCTTCCGTTAGCTAGCCGTGGGGCCAGTGGATCTGGAGTTTGTCTGGACCGGTTCTGCTGAGTGAACACAGCTGGTCAACGGCCCCGGAGCTGAACTCCAAAACCAATTAGTCCAGTTTGACAGTTATAATTACAGGTTGTTGTTCCGCTGCCACGAAGTCTCTCACAAAATCTGCTCACGTTGCCTCGAGCTGAAAACGAGTGGTGCAAATTATCTCCACACTTGTCTTTAAAACATCGGAACTACATTCATTTTATTAATGAGAAAACAGTATTTCATTCATGTGTTTGGAGTAAAAAGTTGTTTTGGTTGGTAAATATCGAGCAAAAACAATTAGACTCTGGTTAACGACAACAGTTAAGGATGTGCGTTAATCATTTTAATTTGTAATTGAGTTGATAACACAATTACTGCTGCTGAAAGTGTCTTTTATTTCACTTTAATTACTGGTTTATTAGTGTAGTTTAGTAGATCTTCTTAAAAGAGACATCCAGTTTGTCAAAACACACAGTGACTGATTAAATCATCACTGAGCAACAACAGAAGGTTATTAAAGTTTCTTCTTAATTCAGCGTTACAGATAAATGTGTGTTTCCACCAGGAGGCGCTGCAGCTTCCTCTGCAGGATTTGATAAATCCACGCTGACGATGAGACTTTTCTGTGGAGGTTCAGTGGAAAACTGGAGGGGAAGCTGTTTCTAAGAATTGGAGGGACACACACACACACAGAAACACACACACATACCTGTGTTGCCTGCGTGGTTGTCAAGGCAACCGGGCAGACTAAAGGGATGACAGCGGCGTGTCAAGGAGGCAGGAAGAGGACGAGTGTGTGTGTGTTTTTCTGCATCTCAGCGACAATCTTTGAAACAATTACAGGCTTTATTAGAGTCCAGAGTCTCAGGTAAATCTTCTTCACGGCCTGTTTATGTCAAATTCTCCCTGAATATATTCAGATTAGTCCAATAAAAGTAATGAAGTCACAGCCGGAGAGAGAATGATTGTCAAAATAAACCTTTAGTTAGATTCGTGTGTGTGTCACAGTGAGATATATCGGCCATCTGGTTCCCATTGAGACTCGAGGTGGAACACTGAACTCACCTTTCACCCAGTTCTCCTCTGGGTCTGAAGACGACACACACACACACACTCTCACACACACACACACACACACACACACACCTTCATCACACTCTCCTCTCAAGTTGATCAACACGACTTGGTGTCAGAATAAAAGTCACCTGTGACCAGTTTTCTTCACAACAAGTGAAGTGCGACTGTGTCCACAACAGGGTTGTGTATCACCTGGCATGGCCCGGCACGCCGCTCGGCGACAGTGTGGCGTGCAGCGGGCCCGCCGATGTCACGCGTTTTGGCATCCGAGTATCTGCCACCAGCTTGTGCAGATGGTCTGCGTGGCGTGGCGTTACGAGGGTGGGGGAGGAGCTGGTGACGCAAACATCAACCGAACAGCTGAAACAACCCACCAGATACAGGTGGTGAGGTGATCCACTCCCACACACACACACACACACACACATGCCCACAGACCGGGTTGGTGTGTGTGTGTGTGTGTGTTACATAACTGAGGTTGAGGTGCTTCACTGTGGAACGGGGGGGACCCATGACTCATGGCAGTTGTCATGGAAACGCATGCATGGAGGGACCCACGTGTTCAGTTTGAAAGCACGTAACACATGTAAGTTACTGTACTGTGCACATGGAGGTGATGACACACACACACACACACACACACTCACACTCTGTCACTGTGGATCTGATGTCTGAGCAGAGAAAAGCTGTCAGAAGCGTCCGAGTGCCTCCCAACGGTCCGCTGCTGCACTTTCTGTCTGAAACATTTCATTTTATTATTCAGCATCTCACACATGAAGGCAGATATGACACCAGAGGAAGCTACTCAAAATCATGTGTATACATCGTGAATGAGACCTCAGATAAAGCAGTAAACAGAGAAAGGAAATGACCACCTGATCAAAAACCATCTGACCTTCGACTGTTCCCACCAGTGTGTTAGCCAGAGGGAATGAGCTTCACATTTCAGGGTGGATATGGATGGTAATGTCCGTGATGTCACCTGGTTTCTGAAGGATTTGGATTTACCCTTTAACCGTATGACTAGCTTATGGAACCAGGAAGATCCATTGCGAGTGGCAGCCACGACAGCTGATTGGATGAGGTGCCGATCGAGACACCAATCAAAGCAAAACACATGCCAACGTGGTCTTACAGACAAAAACTAGCACTGTGTCGGTCCATCGCTCAAGACATAAATGCTAACAAGTTAAAAAGCTTTTTTTTTTTTTTTTTTAAAAGAGGCTCAGTAGTTTTCTGAGACCGCGAGGCACGAGCAAAAGTTAATCAAGCATCAGGAAATTGCGAATTTGCTGGGGACTATTTTTAGCGGTGGATTAATACGCATCTGCTGCCCCGGTGAGTATTTGAGGCAGCAGGATGGTGTTTGTGGGAGAAAGACACTCAATATTTGAAAGCAGCATCAAGACTTTGTTGGTTTTGGGGCTTTTTTGACAAGAGGAACCAGCCTCATCTTTTTTTTAAGTGCCTTTTCTTTAAGCCATAATATCTTCCGGGCTGTGATGCATTTTTTAAAACCATCAGAAAAAGAAGACGAGGTGAACTATTGAGAATCTAACCTCTTACATTTTTTATTCGTATTATTTGAGTCCTTGATGGTTTTTGTGTGTGTGCACCTTTTCAAACTGCTAGAAAACGACGACCAGAATAAATGTTGGGAATGAACATTTCTTCAGCTCAATTTCTTTAATTTATATTGTGACAACGGTGTGCTTATTGTCTGGTTAACTTCAGGGACAAAAACCACTTAGGTTAGGGTCGGGAAAAGATCGAATTCTGGCTGAAACAACTGGTTTAATTGCCACAAACTGTGTTGTTGTCTCGTCCTAGTTTCGTCGCAACAAACATGGTTGAAAATATCTTGACATCTCATTGGAAATGTCAGGTTTTGACGCCTCAAAAACAAATGAAGATGTGCCAAAGTCTTGTCAAAACTGTCCCAGTTCTGTTGCCACGAACATGCCTAATGGACTTCCTGGCACCTTGTTAAAGATGTCCAGTGGTTTTACACATACAGATGTTTAACACCAGTATAATGCCACCAGCATCCCTCTCTACGCTCACGTTGGCACATCCAAATACAAATTATACAACTTATTCTGGTTGTTTGACTGCTAGAAGTCTCTCGCTGACCTTGTTATTGTCCATTTTGTCTGTAGCGACAGTTTCGAATGGCCAGGTAGAAGAAACTGAACTTTTGTTTTTGAGTTTCACACAGCAAGACACCAGAAAAGCTCCGTCTGTGAGTAAGTATAAGCTTTTATTGGTGTTTGGAGGGAAAAAAGCCAGACCACATTATGCCATCATCCCCGTGGACAGCACACAAATACCGGTGAGGAGTCGGGGATGTGTTGCGCCCTTGGGACTTGTAGTTCATAACAGTCAGTCACAACATGGAGATAGTTAGCTGAGAATCCACAGAATTGAAGGAGAAAGAACATGGCTGTGTACATTATTGTTTCATCGTTATTATTGTCTTTATTACCCGCAATGCTGTGTGATCAATAAAGCAGCGATGTTCACTGCCACCAGGTGTAGAGCGAGCCTCGGACACCCGCCAGGAAAAAAAGTTGTACCACGCTCAACAACACGGTTACATAGAAAAATAGCAAAGTCAAAAAAGTTTTTGTAACACGTCTGTGAAGAAATCCAAAAATCCCAGGTATCAAAAAAGAAAAACAACACATGGCTTTCTTCTTCCATCGACAGATGGACACATAAGAAGCTCTGAGACGTTTCTTCCAGGGATTTAAATTCAAAAGTTTGTGTCTGTGTGTCAGGTTTAAACATAATCCCAGAAAAACAAGAAAAGAAGACGAGAAAATGGGAAAAAATACATATGTCAAGGATAGAACTACAGCTCCCATGATACACCTGGGGTTCACTTTAGTCCCTGTGGATGGTGTGGACTCAAAGAAATCAAGTGAAAGTTGTTCTTGGGCATCAAAAAGGGGGATTTATGTGAGATCTGAACACAGATTCAAGCCGTTTCATGAGACGACTGATAAGAAATTTATATCAACAACAACGTTTTTATTATACCAGCAGCAATGGCTGAAATGGCTAAAAATAAGGTTTAGGTACCATCTAAATAAAGACAAGACAGCTCGGAATGAACCGTTCACTAAACCCCTCCCCCCAAAACAGCAGGTAGCCAATCATCTGTTTCTAAAACTGAAAACACGAAAGCACGAGTGAAGAAATGGATAAAACGGTGTGTCATCTGCGTAGAGAGACACGCTGAACAAGAAAAAGTAGTAATTTATTGGTATTTCCGAAGCCAAGAGATGGCATGTGATGAACTGACTGCATTAATATGATGGTTTACTTAAGATGAAGCCTCATTCGGATTCGGCAAGTCCACTGAGTAGCACCTGCTATATTCTTGAACACTACTGGCTATAAAGCAAACTGCTGCAATAGATCAATACCAATCAGGATATGGATTAGTGAGCATGCTGACATTCTGCTTCGGACATGTCGCCTGATTTCTTGTTTTAAAACGAGTGAGCTTGAAACAAAATGTCAGCCGGAGGAAGGTTTTTTCACAGGATGGTGTTAGCTTGATTAGCTAGCCACAGCTTATCAAATCTAACAGCTGTAGCCTCGTTGTTTTTTGCTCCTTGTGTTTACTCCTAACCCTTGTGTTGCTTCTTCATTTGCATGATGCAAAATATCAAATAAAACAGTTTCGCAGTCTCCAGCAAAGTTTTTAATGTTACAGCTAGGTTTTTGCACTGAATTCGTTAGTTTGCCTTGCTAATATTATCTGCCAAGACAGTGCACTGTGTTAGGTGTCCTACACACTATGTATGTAGCACAACGTACATAATGGAATGGAAAGAGTTGTTTAAACATGACATTTACTTTACTGTCCATTAATCTAAAAACCACAAATGTCAGAAAAATGTGCCACTGGACCGCAGACCAAAAACAAACACTCATTGCTCCAGCCTTTGCTAGCTTAGCATAGCTAAAATACTTGGGCAGTGACCATTTCACTTTGTTACCCACATATTTATCTAAGTTACAGTGACAACAAAAGTCATCTGACACTAAAATATAAAGGTTTAGTGGACATATATTCGAAACAACGTGCCTTCAGAGCAGTGGGCATTTGTTTTTAGGGATAAACAACCAGGCTATCGATCCATTGAGACAATTTTTGGAACAATGGGCTTTGGGAGTGACTTCGGACACAGTAATTAAGTTGCTAATTAGCGGATAAAACCCACTAGTGATAGATATTTTGGCCAGTGGACTAAGAAATAAACCCTGACTTAAATGATGGTAATGGCGTCCACATCGTCACAATACTTTCCAGGTGAGTGACATGAAAGGAAACCACTGAGCGACCCACCATAAATCAGGTTTATGTGTGAAGGACCAATGTTTTAGAAAATAGTGGAATTTCAAGTTGTAAAGCCGCCACAGTCGACACAGTTAAACGTAAACATAAAGTTCTGCAATGCAAAGATTAACGACGGTGACTGATGGAGTGGGGTTTAGTGAACGAGGAGAAAAGTCTTCCCTCCCACAGTGAGCTAGTAATAAACAGAATCATAACAATAAAACCCAACAGCTCTATAAAAAAACAAACATAAACAACCAAACCAACAAACTCTGTGACCAAACCTTTTTTGTGTTTTCTCTTTTTTTAATACGTGTATTTAATACCTCAGACAAAAACACCTGAGAAAAAACTGACAAAATGATTCAGATGGGTTTCTCCGTAATATATTCAATTATGTATATTACAACTATAATCACATAATTCAAGCATATATCATATACATATATATCTAGTGAGAGAATAGTTTAATATTCAATAGTACAGTTTGTATGGTACAGTAGCAGTAGGGTGCATTTCTCGTTTCTCATTGGGTAAAAGTTTTTAAAAGGAGAGGTATAGACAAGTGTTGGTGTGTAAATCTATAATACGATTTATCGATACAATATGCAACAAAAGGAAGAAAAAAATGAACTAAAAAGAAGGAATAAAAGACAAAGAAAGGGTTTAGGCAGTTCAGTACTGTGTTTGAGATGGTGGATGTGTGTGTGGATGTTTGTCAGTGTGTGTGTGTCAGGTGAAGGATCAGATCAGCACCATAGAAGTCCATAACAACATCAACAACAACGATAAGGGTTAAAAACCTGGGTGAGGAGGCGTGTGTGTGTGTTATGTGTTTGTTGTGTGTCTGCATGCTGAAGGTTTTTATTTTTTCAGTCACTGTTCAATCCGGGGCGAGTCGACCCTGAACCAGTAGAGTGTTTTCATTTTTGCACTTCCTGGACACAAAAAAACTGAAGGAGCCAATAGAGAGAGAGAGAACAGACAACAACAACCAAAATTGCGTGTCTCGTCATTAGTGTGTGTGTGTGTGTGTGTGTGTGTGTGTGAGCGAGACACCAAAAAACTTTTTAAATGCAAAAAAAACAACAAAAAAAACAACCTGCCAGCGAAATCCTCCACCGTGTTTTATTCCAAGCATCTGCTCACATCCAGACGCTCTGATGGCTTAATGACTTCCTGTTTCTCCCCCCTCCCTCCCTCCCTCCCTCTCTTTTATTTCCGCCTTCCAAGAAAATAAAATAAAAAATAAAAAGCCCTGCGATTTTTTGTTTTTTAATCGGACACGGAATCAAAGAGAAGATAACAAAAAAAAGAACAAAAATCAAGTGCTTTGAACGAGCCCACGAAGAAGAAAAAAGAAACGAAACGAAACACAAAAATTTCATAAAACTATACAATTGTTGTTTCACCGTCCTCCTTTTTTTTAAACGCCGCCCGTGCCAAAAACAATCGTTACTAAGATTTACCTTCCCCCCACGCGCCCTTCGTCGTCTCGCACCATGTGAAATACCTGATTCAACCGTGATACATTCTCTGTTTCGCCTTCGACTAACCAGCCCCCCGTGAAATCGAAAATAGATTATTTGTTGTTTTAGCAATAAACAGCTGGGAGGAAAAGCGCTTTGTGTGGCCCCGTGACCGTCCAGCTAACAGCCCCTCCCCGCCCCATATATAAAATATACAAAAGATTATCTCCAAAATCCTCCTCCTGACTATCTCTGCTAATAGAAAAATATACAATAATCCTATGTCAAAATCTCTTTGCGTTATGGACGTAAAACCCTGCACCACCTCCACCTCCTCCTCCTCCTCCACCTCTTTCTCTTTGCTGGACTAGTCTCGCCTTTCCTGCCCAGTTCAAAAATATACATGTTTGTTTTTTTGTCCTATTTATAGAAAAAAATGACACATCTGACCTCTCCTGGCTTGAATCCGTGCCTTGAGCTTAAAAAGTGAGATTTCACTGGCATAATGTGAATCCAACACCCTGTTTGAACCGGCCGGAGCAGCGGCCGGAACGCACTACCTGCAAAAAACGCCGTGCGACACCGGCCGTAAGCACACAGCACCGAGGGGGGCGGGGTGGGTGACGTAAAGCTGCCGAGGTGACACAAGGTGATACAGTACGTCGTGTGGGTTCAACTAAGCAGCATGTACAAAGAGAGTCAAACTGGGGGGAAATGGCGCCGCTGTGCTTTCCTGTGACATCCTGAAACACAGCGAGCACGCTGAAAACACACGTTACTGTTTACGCCTGGTGTCGCACAGCGCTTACTGCAGATCTACGCCGGCCTCCCGCCTCGCCACTTCAACTAAAGTGCTGCTGTTGTTGGGTTGCCTTTGTACCCTTTTCTCATTTCCTCCTCCCCTTTCCCGCCCCCTTCCTCCTTCATCTTCATCGTCGTCGCCGTCTTCATCGTCCTCCGCCGCCTCACAAGTCTCCGTGTCGACTCTCGTACTTGTTGATGATGTTCCTGCAGCGGCCCAGCTCTTTCCTCATGTCGGCCACCTCCAGGCGGAGGGCGGCGTTCTCCCGCTCCAGGAAGGCGGCGCGCACCGAGATCTGGTTCTCCTTCAGCCGCCGGGCGTCCCGCGAGCGCTTTGCCGCCTCGTTGTTCTTGACGCGCCGGCTCCAGTACTTCTCATCCTGTCGTCCACGGCGGTGTGGTATGTTGGGGTGTGTGGGAAGGAAAAGGTAGGGGGAGGAGAGAGAGAGGAACAAAAACAAAGAAAAACGAGAGCGGAGTGAGAAGGGTCAGTTATGTGATGAGAGGAGAGAAAAAGAAGAAGGGAAGGAGGAAAGGCAGCAGAAGCTCAATAGTTGCAACTACAGAACACAAAAGCCACGACAACATTTACAGAACAGCAAGAAAAGACTGAATCATGTCATTTATACCACGGCCGAGGAAAACATTTCATATTGGCTGGCAAGAATGGAAAGTGGTTTATAAGTTTAAATGTATAAGTTAATCAACTTTGGTATTAAAAGGTGCAAAATGTAAGAATTTCAGTTCAAAACAGTCAAAAATGAACCGCAGAACGTGAAGAAACCACTGCGCTGCTGTTAGCATGCTAACCAGCTAGCCTTGGGACTGAAAACCTCCTCCTAGCTGCACGGCTAACCAAGCTAACAAGCTAACAGTCACGGATATACATAACACAGTGATACCCTGCCCCTGTTTGTTAGGAGTAATTCCTACATATTGCACCTTTAATTTATATTTTATTTAGATGCATTGCCAGAAATATCTTTTTAAATGTAGTCATGTGTCAATCTAACTTCTTCTTCTTCTTCTTCTCTGTGCATGTACTTGTTGGCCGTGGTATAAAAAGCAATAACACACTCCTGGATGTTCCCGTCTAGAAAATAATGAACTCGTCCATTATTCCCTCGTATCTGAACACCCCCTCGTGTTTTATTGCTTTAAGCACATATTGTCTGTCAGCAGCGTTAACAGACACAGACACATGTAGAGAGAGAGAGAGCTTTCTATCCTGCCATATCGAGGATGGGGGATCAAAGCTGATGTAGGGAATAATAATGACTCGTGAAAACACATCTTCTCTCCGTACAGTCGTGCTGAGCTGCTCAGCTGAATGAATAAATACTCGACGCTGGAGACACAAACACCCTGCAGCCTCACAGAAGTCTGCAACATTTGTATTTTCGGGGGCATGAAAGCAGTTTTTTGGCAGATGAGTTTCCCCCGAGAGAAAGATTGGATTGTTGTGTTAAACTTCTGGACCCAAAGAGCCAAACAGAGGTCCAAATTGAAAGTAAAACCGTGCAGAGATCTCAATCTGAAAGATTTATGCCGACGGAGTCGCAGCCCGCCCAAACAGCTCAGCGTTTCCCTCACAGGACCTTTTACAGGATCTGTTTACATCTGGCAACGTTCACGTTATTCCACCGTTAAACTCATTTTTACTCATCTCACCGTGCTGATCGCTGCTTTGAGATTAGTTTGAGACGTTTCCTTGGAGGTCTGGTATTAAACTGTTGGATCTAAAGTCTCAGTTATGAGCTGCAGAGCTTCATCTTTTTAACTTTGGTCTGAGATCATTTTCTCCCAAACCTGCACGCGAATGATTTATACAGACCGGCTCCGACTGAGGGCGACGAGGTGAACGCCTTCATCGCTCTATAAATTACAGTCGCCCGAGGAGCTGCAGCTGCTGCGCTCTGAACTATGAAAACACCGACCATCGATCAGAGTTCCTCCTGTCGTGTGCCGAACCGAGGACCAAATATTTTAAGGATTCTCGTCAGGAGGCGTCGATACGAGTCGGCGTCAAGCTCTTTTAGTTTCTTTCAGGAGCCGTCAGAGAGCCGCAGCCTGATGAAGTTCAGGGTTTTAAATTAACGCTCCTCCAGAAACCATTCAGACCCTTAAGTGGGCTTTTTTTAAATGTCATTCTAATTTAACTAATGGATTCATTTTCAATTTTTTAGCGATGGTCTTGTCAGGTTCTACTTTCTGTCTCAGCGACTGATGTTTTTTGTGCTTTTATTTCTGTAAAACTCAGATGTTATAAATGAATTTCTGACTCAAAACCTTTTTTTTCTGCCAAATATTTCAGCCTATTTTTATAATCTGCTCATTTTTCTGGATGTTAGTTCAGTAAAGGTTGAAACATCTTTGTTTTACTGGCAGATTTATTCTCTTATTCTAAGAAAATAAGACTTCAGGGATTCAAATCACAGATAAAAACGATTTGACTCTGAATATTTTTGCAGATTTAAACGAAATAAAACGAAAGTACGATAAAATATTGAGTAAGAAGTTGTGTTTTCATGAGTCATTGATAAATATAAGTATGAGAAGTTAGCTAACATACTAACATAGCAGTTAGCAAGCTTGTGTTGCTCTGTAAGACAGCAAAGAACTGTGGGAGATGTAGTACCTTCTGCTCGTTGGGGACCAGCATCTTGCGGGCCTTCTTGATCATCGGCTGGGGTTTCAGCTCCTCGTCGGAGAAGCGGTGCCGCCGCGGATCGAACGCCTCCTGGCCCGGAACGCTGGACAGCGCCAGGTCTGCTGGGTCGGGGTCAAAGTTCACCATGACGTCGCTGCTGCCGTTGGCGCCTGCGGGAGGTCCGGGGGGTCCCGGAGGGCAGGTAGAAGAAGGTGACGGGTCCTGAGGCACCGACTGACCACCTGAGAGGGGAGAAGGAAAGAGATCTTCAGCTAACCATCTCTGTGTTGTTGTTATTTCATGCAGGAAACTCAAAACTGGTGATTCGTGACAGTCGTATCAATAAAACGTCACATTAATCTAAAGGAAAGAGCAGAGTAGAAGGTCGGGCTGAGGTTAATTGCTGGTTCGTTTTCCAGTGAGGAATAATCTGCTCAGATGCAACAAACACAGAATCAGCAGGACTGGCTTAATTACTCATTTAGCCGTCCGATTGTCGTCATCCGGTTTCATCTGCGGATTAAAGCTCCATCTGCCCTCAGCGAGAGAGGTCACATGTCAGAGAGCAGCGGCCGGGCGGACGCGTTAAAGATAATGACGAGACAATCCGCCCGACCGAGGTCTGATCACAGCGAACGTGACCGGGATCACGTGACGGAGGAGCTAAAACACGGTGACGACATTGTTGTGATGTAGTTTTTCTTTCTTCACGAGGGAGACGAGAGAAAACGCTCCCGTTGTTAAACATCCAGCTCGACTTTACGTTGAATCTGAGCTTTCTGTCGTCGTTTAGCGACAGACTCCAGCGGCTGCCATCCTGCTTCTCACCGCACATACTGTCTGAACATGTGCTGAATAAAACCTCTGAAATCCTTCAAACGGTGAAACTGAACGTCGATCCCGGAGGACGGAGAGGAACATAAACAGGAGGCTCAGTCAGTCTGGAGCTGATGCTCTCAATGTGTCGGTCATTTTATAGCTTTACGTTTGTAGTTTAGTGACATATTATTAGCATCTCCACCAAGTTTGTTGTTTTGGGGACAGATCGTAAAATATCTCCTCATTCTTTCCAACATTTTTCTTAATTTCTCTGGGTTCTTGATGAGGAAATCAGGCGTATATGGTAACTAGTATCTGTGGCTTTGGCGGAGGTATGCGCTCTACTGAGACATCTGCCTTTGGTGCAACAACAGAAAAGCCAATATCGGATAAAACCTTTTATTTGCTGTACTTTATAATTAAATGTTCATGTGGTCGTATCGTGTTTTTATCTCACTGAACGTCATCATTATTCTATAGATCTGTTGTCTTTAAGTTAATACAGCTTCACCAGAAACACTCATCATCACTGGTTCTGGTGTCCTGCCAGTCCAACATGAGGAGTTTGAGGTTCTGGTGTTGAACTCGTCCATTCAGAGTCACATGTTCTGTATGTTCGAGCCAAGAATGAGGCCCAGCGAGAAGAGTGGACCATAAAGAGGATTTCTCCTATAGACCGCTGACGATGTGTTCAAAGAGTAATTCAGATCTTCGGAGGAGGAGGAAGATGTTTGTCCTCACGCTTCTATATTATTAATCTTCTAGCTTCATATTCTCCCTTTAAAAAACCCAAACAGCATCTTCAGTCTGCTGCTGCTGGCTGTGACGCAGATCCACCACCAGGTGGCAACATCGAGCCAGAAACACCCGAGCGGGGCAGCGAGTTCACATCATGTTGGATTTACAACGTGCAGGAGAGATCAGGTTTGACTTTAACCCTCTGTGGTGCCTCGTGAGGGAGAGAATCAGCCGAGCACAGACTCAGAGTGATGACATCTGAGCCTGCAGCCAGAAATCTGATCAGGAATCAGATATTTTGAGCCTGCTGAGGTTTAAAAATGCTCAACAAAAAGCATTAGTTCCTCCTTTTAGTTGGATTCGAGCACGAGATGTGAAATAAATCAATGTTATAGAATAAACAGGAAGTAAACAACAAGAGATCAGTGGTTTTATTTTCGGCTGTTTCTCCGAACAAGCCCCTCAATATTTTTTCTTCACATTTCTGATATCTGAACAAACGACTCGATTGAGCGATTCCTCTTTGTTAGCTGAGCAGTCGTCCAGCTCCAGTCTGCACTGTGTTGTGGCAGCGTTTGTAAGACGCTCTGGGCTCCGAGCCACAGATTATAAATAACTGCAGAGAGCTGGTGACCAATATCGAGTGAAAACACTAGTGGAGAGATTTCAGATACTTGTGTTTACAGCACGTAGTTCCACTCCTGAGTTATTTTTACCGGCGTGCGATGAGAGGAAGCGATGTTGGCTTATTCGCAGATTTAAAAAAAATAAGAAATCCCATTTGATTCCTCCATTAATGATGGAAGTATGAAGAAGCACACAGTCAGCCGCCAGGGAGCGAAAGCGTTTTGTAAACCTGGAGACGTCAGTCAGAGCAGCACGGCCGACGCTCGACGTGCTGCTGCGAGCTGTCAAGTCGTTTTTTTATCGTGCACATCGACGACAAGACCGCAACCGAATCCTCCACGGGCTCTGGGAGAAGCCGCTCGTGCTCCGTGGCAGCCGAGAGGGAGGGAGGTGGGAACGAAACACCCGACTGTGTCCCCCCTTCCACCCCTCCGCCCGCCCGCCCGACATCCAGCTGAAAACACTTGACGCCACACTGAGCGTGCAGTGTTGGTACAAGAGAGGAGCAGCGAGTGTAAAAGCTCCAGTGAAGGGTGGTTCCTGAGTTCAAACCTTCAAATCTTTACTCTACTTTGCTTCTCTTTTGTGGAAACTCACAAAGAAACCAAGGTTTTGTTTTTTTTCCTCCAAACTGTGACGTAAAACGATCGTCGACCATTTTCACGCCGCTGCACACAAGAACAAATACGACCTTCATCTTGGTTTAATCATGTTCACACTCTGAAACTTTTACCATTAATGTTTTAGGTTCTGTTTCTCTTTGACCACACAGAGCCACCGTACATGCAAACGACATCAGAGAAGCTAATCCAAAGTCCTCAACCGGTGCAAGAGTACAAAAAACGGCGTTTCCTCGAACGGCCACTTGCGTCCGAGAAATGCACCAATCTACTGTTTGAACAAAGATGCTAAGTGTTAGCGTTAGCTAGTCAGCTCCGCCCACACTCCACCGCCTCCATTTTTGTTTAGCACTGAATCCAACACGACAACATAAACTTACTTATCTGTTGGAGCTCGTATTTACAGACACTCCAGCGTGACATGAAGGCATCGCCGTGCTCTCCAGCTGTTATCCTTCACAGATGACTTTTCTTTGCTTCAAGCCAACAGCGGAAAAGTTGACTTTTTGTGTGTGTGTGTGTGTTTTTGGTTATTTCAGGCTCCTGGTTGTAATCAGGGCTGGTAAACAAAAGTCACATGGACCTGACGGGTTCAGTAGCTGATTGGCTGCAGTCTTTGGCAGAGCCGTCGCCCTGCAGAGTTTGACATTTTGGCAGAGGAGTTTCTCTTTCTGTTCGAGCTTCAGTTTCCAGGCATCGTGGTGTGATTACCGGGAGCCGCCAGCGTTCAGACGCCAGTTCTGCTGCGAAACAAACGAGCTAAATGACTTTGAGCTCCGACAACCTGCAAACAAAAACCTGCTCCGAACGCGAGCGTGCGACGCTCAACTCTTCCTCCAAAAACCCCAGCAGGAAAGTTACTGTTTGAAATGATTATTAAGAAATCACATGTTTCTTATTCTGAATGTTTCTGTTGTAGGGAAATTAAATCAAAAGTTCCCCCAAACGACCAGAGTCTTCAGAAACAACACAGAAGGATCCATTGTTGCCGTGAACTCAGCGGCCCGCTTTTAATTTCTCTCCTGTAAATAATCCGTCCAATCGTGAAGCTTTATTTGTCCTAATAAATCTCCTGCCAACCTGAATCCTGATGGCCATTTTTAAAGATAATATTTGATATTGAACGTGGATTGAATAACTGCATGTGAAAGCGGCAGGAACGCTGTCGGGATCTGTGTTCAGCAGGCCGAGCAGCTCTGAGTGTTTCCTTTTCCTCCGCTGATTCTTTTCTTTAGAGGCCCGCTCGTCCTGTGTTCGCTGCTTTGTTTGTTTAGTTTATGTCGTTCTGGGTCCTGCAGCTCACCGCCCGGCCCGGCCCGGCCCGACCCGGACTTTCCCCCTTTTGGCTTTTGTTCACATTGTCCTGCATGCTGTCCTCTCTGCTGCTCTACGGACCATTTTAGCATCTTTCAGCTCAGTGTTTTCAGTTTCACGACTGCAACTTTTCACAGTTTTAGTCTCAACGCCGTTTCCAAGATTAACCTTCCAACGGCAAACAGACGCAGTTAGCAACTAGCTGGTGAACAAAACGGCGCATTTAGCAGCTAATGAGACAGATATTTTCCTCCAGGAGACCAAAAAACAAACAAATCAACTTAAAGATCTAATTATGCTCATTTTCAGATGCTATTTTTAGTTTTTGTCGACTAGAAAATGTTTATTTATCTCATTGTTCTTCGCTGCAACACGAATCCGAATCCTCCCAAAAAACGTGCCACATGTTTATGCACAAATCCATACAATCACCACGAATCTCCCATGATGCAACGCACCATACATCCCCCCTCTGCTCCATCTGTTTTTTGCCCGGTGAGCAGCGACTCCGTCAGATCAGCTGCTGCCGGGTTCTGATCTGACTCTCTGGCAGCTGGACGGGGCTGATCCTGGATAAGTCTGCGTCCTAATAACAACCATTTTGGGCAAAAAGTTGAAACCGGTCCAAGAACACGAATCCCGCTGCTGCTCGGGTAGACGGCCGCCAAGCGCCGGCTCCGCCAGGCTTCATTTCCTGTGTGTGTGTGAGCCGAAGCCATTTGGACGAAAGCAGCCGCTGACGCTCGGATTCTCTCTCTGCTTTCATTAATTTATCTGAGATTATGTTTTTCTCTGTCAGCCTGTCAGTCTCTGCCTCTCAACATCAACCTACAGTTACGTTATTTTAAAATCACCTTATTTCCTGCCGTAAACATCACAACTCTAAATTCGAATCCGTTAACTTTGACTCCTTCCAGACTTTCTCAAGGTCTCGTTTGCTGCACCGCTTCGAATTAGCGCCTTCATTTCTTATTCATATTCGTGTCAAGTCGAGAAATCCTTCATTTTTTAAAACGGCTGCTGTATCATTTTTAAAATCTCCATCACAGCGTTCGCCTCGGGACGCGAGGAGCTGACGGAGCGGGCGGAGGAATACTGATGAAGCTCGGTGACATGTTGCAACTTTTTTAATTCCTGGTTCTCTTGTTGGAAACTTTATTTTAAAAAAAAAAGTCTTATCAAGGTCCAACAGAGTTTAAAAAAGAAGAAAACAGTAAAAAATAAATGAGTTTTCCGTCCTTCAGAATCAAACGGCTTCTCTCCTGAGCCGCCATTTTGCTGGAGTGTTTTCACAGAAGCGCTGCGGCGAGGATTCGGCTGCGGTGGGCCGAGACGCCCACGGAGGCAGAAAATAGACGGGTTGAGGTTTTGAGAGTCAGGTGAGCAACTCTTCCTCTTGACTAATCGCTCACTTGATCTAACTATACTTTCGCTGGAGCCACCTACACAGAAAAGAACCAGCGGCTGAACGCTAAAACAAACTCACTGCTTGCTTTTCAAGGGGTCGCAGAAAGGCATCTTGGGAAATGTAGGAACCCTGAAATCTTAAAGAAAGAAAACTACAGATCGTCCTCTGCTTCTGAGCGTCTCCTGTAAATCTGTTTAAGGCTTTTTCCTGTTTCAGTCGGCTCTTATTTAATAAAGAGAAACAATGCAATTACTGGAACAATGATCGTTATGCTAATTACATAAGGAAGGCGGTGAACGGTTGAGACGATCCACTCGACAAACTGGACACGAGTAGGTTTCGACATCAGAGCAGGTGCAACAACCACGATGACACACTGAGATATTTAGTCATCAAACACAACATAATGGGGATGTTACATGACTTGTTGGTGTCATGTAACTTTACTGTTGAATTGTGGGAAAATTGACTGACTCACACTTAGTTTAATCTGTAAAAACATCCATAAGAAGTCAGTTCACAGGCCGTTAACTCACTCTGCTGCACGATATGCTCATAAACTCACACATCACTGCGACAAAGGACGTGTTTTTTATACTAAGAAAGGAAGAAATTCAGGTAGAATATTTGCCGAATTTACAAGAAGGTCCAAGTAGTCAAGAATCTGTCAGAGATGGAGTTTCACAGCATTTATAAAGAAACTTCTAGCTCAAAAACTCACAAAATTAGCCATTTTCTTAAGGGAGTCTGGTGACTTTCTCCACAGGCCATTAAAAATGTCCTATATTAGTTACTGTATTTAAAAAAATGTGTCGTGTTCTCAATAAAATGTTGTAGTCTCCAATGTAAATCATAAAATCGATTGAAACAGAGCTGTTAAGACGTGCTTTGGACGCAGAAGCAGACGGGCCGGTACAGAACTGCCGAGACAAACTGACACGTTTACAAGAAAATAAAGAACTTGAATATAATGCCGAATTTACAAGAAGACCAAAGTAGTTAAAAATCTGTCAGAGATGGAGTTTCACAACGTTTATAAAGTTACTTCTAACTCAAAAACTCACAAAATTAGACAATTTTTAAAGGGAGTCTGGTGGATTTTCTCCACAGACGACTAAGAAGTAGCTTGTATTGGTTAAATTTAGTATAAATTATGTCATCAGTTGAATTTAAAGCTGAATTTACAAAAGGGCACAAATGATTAAGAATTTGATTCGACACCAGTGATGGAGTAACTAAGTAGTACAGTTTTGAGGCACTTCTACATTTCCTGCTACTTTATTCTTCCACAATTAATTCATTTTATCTGCAATCAGAGTTTTTTAAAATCACTTTCAGATCTGAAAGATGTTGAATATACCTATAATAAACAATATATACTGTAAATAAATGTAATTATAGCTGCAATTTGTACTTTTATTTGTACTTTTGGAAGATTTTCATGTAATATTTAAACACAGCAGCTTCACTGTTCCTCAACCTGTGACTTAACTCGCTGAAGAAACAAAATGACTTGTGACTTTTCTTCTTGGGTCACATGTGTAACTGATGATGTGTTCGTCTCGGACAAGCGGCTGTAAAAACACTCTCTTTCCCTGCAGCAGTATGGACAGAAAGCTCGTTAGTTTGGTTGATTTTTCTATAAACTCTTCAAAATCTTTCACCGGCAGCCATTTTTAACATCGTCACGGCTGTTTGTTTGTATTTCAAAGTCACAATAAAACAGTTGGAGAAAAGAAAAAGTGAAATTCTTGTATATAAAATGGAAATATTCTGTTATAGTGTGCTTCAGAGTGAACAAAGCTGAGTGTGGAGTGTGTTGAAACAGTTGTGTGCGGTGCTGGCGGGGCGGGATCAGACCCGGCAGTCGGTATTAGAGCCGTGTTATATAACAGCAGCAGCAGCAGCAGCGGTGGAGGGTTCTCCCATCAGCAGCAGTAATCAGATAAAGAGTCAGAGCAGCGTTTCATTTCCTGTACAGTTTGTTTCTCGCCGGTCAACATGGAGATGAAGTGTGAGCTCTCTGCCAGCAGCTGTTGGTGCCAAACAACATCGATGGAAATACAATACAGACGTGGAATGTAATATAGGAAGTGCGTTACGTAAAGAGGAGCTCCCCTCCCTGAAACGTAAACACGGCCGTGACCGGCTGCTGCCGCCGCGTTTAGCTTCTTCCTCTTCCCTTGAACAAATCAGAGCGTATAGAATACAAACTGCTCCATGATTATTGGTCAAGTGGGTTTATTTAGTGGTCTATATAGTTTGTATACAGCTCGAAATGATCTGTTGTCTCATACAAACAGTAAAAAATCTAAAAAATGTGAAACGGTGAAGGGAAACATTCACACAAAACACATTTTTAAACTTCAAAACAAAGATGTAGATTATTTTTTCTGTTCTCACACACTTTACTAACATAAACACTGATGTTTTTTTTGTTAAAGAAAGATAAGACGTGTCTCTACAGGCCGCTGCTTCAAAAGCACCTTGAAAAAGGTTGTCGGGTAAAAGAACACGATGTGCTAAATGTTCCTTTTTCTTTAATTTGGCAATTATAAACTATTGATTGTGTTTTATTCTACATCACATTTATACGCAGCGTGTTGTAACTACAGTCTCATTCACACTGCAAGCCCAAATATTGTGTTTTGACACATCCAGATAGAAAAACACACATAAAAATAAAAATATATGACTTGATGTGTTGAATTTAATGCCGAATTTACAAGAAGGTCCAAGTAGTTAAGAATCTGTCAGAGATGGAGTTTCACGACATTTATAACGTTTCTTTGGACTCAAAAACTCACAAAATTAGACATTTTCTTAAGGGAGTCTGGTGACGTTCTCCACAGGTGACAAAAAATTACCCACATTGGTTACTGTATTTAATAAAAATGTGTCATGTTGTTAATAAAATGTTGTTGTCTCCAATGTAAATTATGAAATCGGTTGAAACGGTGCTGTTAAGACGCGCTTTGGACACCGAAGCAGACGGGCCGGTACGGAACCACCAAGACAAGCTCGACAGCTATACAAGAAAATAAACAATTTAATGTGTTGATTTTAATACCGAATTTACAAGAAGGTCCAAGTATTTATAAATCTGTCAGAGATGGAGTTTCACAACATTCATAAAGTTATTTTAACTCAAAAGCTCTCAAAATTAGGCATTTTCTTAAGGGAGTCTGGTGGACTTTCTCCACAGACGACTAAGAAGTAGCCTGTATTGCATAAACTTAGTCAAAATTATGTCATCGGTTGAATTTAAAGCTGAATTTACAAAAAGACACAAATGAGTTAGATTTTTTTTGACACCAGTGCTGCAGTGTAACTAAGTTCTGTGCTTCAGTACAGTTTTGAGGTACATGTACATTTTCTGCTACTGGACACTTTTGTACACAACGACCCAAATCTTGTTTTCTGGCAAATCCAGATTGCATCCAGATAGAAAAACACACATGAAAAGCGATTTTAAAAATCTGGATCCAACCTCACGTGGAGGCGGTTTAAAGTGTCTTTTGTGTGACAACACAACACGACGACGATGTGAAACCTCGGAGCAGATGTGGGAGACAACGAGGACAGACGTTCTCTGAAAGTCGCTCTTGTGATTGTGTGCAGGGTGAGTTCTCCATTTCCACTGCTTCAGTCATTAGCAGCAGGACAGCTAGCAGCAGGCTAACAGCAGTGCTAGCAGCAGGCTAACAGCAGTGCTAGCAGCGGTATTTAAAACTCGCGTACTCTTAAATTGCTTTTTTTCTCTTTTTTTTTATTAATCTGAATTAAAAATAAATCTAATTGGTGTTTTTCTCGCCCAGAGCATTTAGTTAATTGTCGTCACGTGACGGTTGTTTTCGTCTCTGACATCTGGTTTCAGTCTGGCTGTAATTCCAGTTCAAGTCACGGCTACACTGAACACACACACACACACACACACACACACACACACACACACACACACACACACACACACACACAGCAGCAACAATCGAGTCCAGGTGACACACCCCGGGAGTCTTGTTCCTTATGTCAACACGCTGACTGAGAGTTATGTCATCACAGTGTGGAGATAGTAGTGACCTCTTCCTCCTCCTCCTCCTCCTCCTCGCTCACTTTATGAGACCGGGTCACATGACAGAACCAGAACCCCCCCACATAGTCTGACACTCAGTGACAGTGTTTAGTTAATTCTCAGGCTGTAAGTTTTCTGAGTTAATGTAGATTTACTGCAGCCGACCACTTCACTGTGGTCCACTGTGGTCTACATACGGTCCACTGAGGTCCAATGTGGTCCACTGTGGTCCAATGCGGTCCACTGTGGTCCAATGTGGTCCACTGTGGTCCAATGCGGTCCACTGTGGTCTACTATAGTCCACTGTGGTCTACTATAGTCCACTGTGGTCCACACATGGTCTACTGTAGTCCACTGTGGTCTACTGTAGTCCACTGTGGTCTACTATAGTCCACTGTGGTCCACACATGGTCCACACATGGTCCACTCTGGTCCCCTCTGGTCCACTCAAACAGGAGATCTGTCCGGTGAGAAACACAACAGCGCCGACTGTTTTGCTCAGATGCTTCGACGTCACAGTTTTCTGTTTGTGTCTGAAACAGACGACACGTCGGCACCGCGAGAACCTCTGAAGGAGCTTCTGACCCTGCTGGAAAAACCAGCATAGACCAGCACCAAAACATGACTGTTCGTCACCCAACCATCAATGGTTTCTTTCAGAGCTCATGAGTTCCATCTGAAATGAACGTAAACCATCCAAAAACCAAAATGCTGTCTCGTTACTTCGTTATGATCTCGCACGACTTCTGTCCATCAGTCCTGCTGTGTGTTTAGCCATTAGCTCCATTAGCCAAACACGCTGTAGGACTCTGCTGCTAACAGCTAAAAGCTAGCTAGCTCTCCTCCAGCCTCCAACATGTATATTGTTTTTTTCAGTGTATCCAGATTGAATCAATATTGATTTTAGGACGTCTGGACGGGGAAAAAAATAAAGAAAACACGATGCGAAATGTGATATTTGCAGAATCGGATCACGTGTGAAGGCGGACGCTCAACAACAACGTGATTCTCCAAACCAAAGGTTGTGTTTTTACATGTGTCTGCTTGTTTGTGTCTTGGTTGGTTGGTTTGTCAGCAGAATAACACAAAAACTTCAGAGGGGATTTCCTTATTACTTGGGTGGCGGATTGGCCAAGAATAGACCGCCATTATGTTTTCATGCGGTTCTGCACCGAGGGTACATTTTCCTCACTTTTCTTAAACTTTCCAAGTGTTTGCAGGATGAGAACACACACAGCGTTGTGTCGGTGGTTGAGTCAGGTTGAGCTGGACGAACATGTGTTTTCTGCAGTTAGCGGTCACATGTGCACGAATGCAGCGGCGTCATTTCAGTCGCACAGTCTCAGTCTGGACACATTAGCGGCGGTAATAAACGCCGGTAGCAGACACTTAACGCGTAGACGAGTAAGTCTGCGTGCAGCCGGTCTGTATGGAACCAGAGTACAGTTACTGTGTTGTGACAATTCGGGAGGCAAATACGTTAAAAATAACTTTTCTTTTGAGGAGTTAATGCACGTCGCTGCTCGAGGGGGGAAACGACGGCGGCGTTCCTGCAACATGATGCACGACACGAGCCGCCGGTTCGTCCTGCTTTCAACTGTAAAGGTGGCGGATCGCAGCTAAAAAAGGTCACATGACTCAGTTCTTTAAAGGTCACATGCACTTTGGAAGGAACTGACAATGATGTGGTTCTGGTGACAGGAACTCCAGCTGCATGACATCATCAGCATATAGCGTTTTTTGCAGATGCTCTTTTTAAACGATTCGTAGTTTGAGGCGATCATGTCGACGTTACTTGAGTAACATCGTCTAAAAAATGGCGACAAGACCGCAAAAATAAGAGATTTATTGGGCCGACTTGTTGATTTCAGGTTTGTAGTTTTGTGTTTCTGTTGCAGACGAGGAACTTCTTGTAAACATGTGAATCTCTGCGGTTATTTGACATGAATCAGAAGTCGTACGTCTTTATTAAACACTCCCTGCTCGCTCGCTCTCTCTGCCATCCTGAAGCTTTTTTCTCTCTCTTGTGCTTCGTCCTCGCTGTTTATTCTCTCTGTAATCTTCACTGTTTCCTCTCTCTCTCTCTTTATCTCCCTCCCCTCCCTTCCTCCCTCCCTCCCTCTCTCTCGCTCTGATGCGTTCTGCAGCAGCACGTGACGTGGCGGCCGCACATGGCCCGAGCGTGTGAGAGACAGCGAGAGAGATTTCAAAACATGCAAAGCGAACACTCTTGACTCGCTCTCCCCCCTCCAGCGCTGCTCTCCCTCCCTCCCTCCCTCCCTGTGCAGTGTTACAGAGTGCAGAGTCAGAGTCTTGTTTAACCCGTCGCTCGCCAGGATTAATCACAGCGCTGAATGTTAAACCACTCACCGCCTCACCGTGGCATTATCCTGCTCTCTCGTCTCTTTTAAAGCGACAGCGAGTCGTTTCCTCTCGCTGCTTTAATCATCGCACAGATTTGTCCTTTAATAACCTGAACGATGGTATTAAACTCTCACTGTTTTGTATTTATATCTTATCTGGATGCTTCCTGGATGGTTTTATCTGAGACTCTTCCAGTCTAGACGTTGGTATTCCGGTGTGTGTGTGAGGTTAAAGCTCAGCTGAGGCTGTTTGTCTGCAGCGATCGAGGCCGCGGTCGTTAATCTGCTGAGCTTTTTCTACGTATATGTAGTTTTGATGATGTTTGCAGCCGAGCAGCGAATAAAAGCAACGCAGACGATCAAATGAAACGCGTATATACAGCTGCTGTCCTGTAAACATCTTTTAGAGTTTGAGTAGCTTTCTTTTCTTCTTTTTTAAAGCAATAACAGATCGTTGAGCTTCTCAATGGCTCCCAGAAGTTTGCTGCAAATACGAGCAGCTCAGTTTCTTAAATCAATCCATCAGTCAATAAATGATGTATTAACAACAAACCATGAATCGTGACAATCTGGATTTTGAACTCTAGTTTGGTTTTAGGCATGAGGAGCGATGATTGGTTGGGAGTTAATAAGTTACTATGATGCTAACATTAGCATATTGTAATGCTAGCATGTGGATGTGTCTGTTAGCATGCTAGCATGCTAAAATTTGCTAACTAGTAGGTATGAATCATCCCTAAAAAATCATGTATCGACTTCACGTGTCACCAAAGTAGACGGATGTTTGCAAAGCCGACCTCAGGAGCAGCTTAGATCTCATCTGTAACATCTGAAGGACTTCTAGCATGTGTTAGCTTCAAGCTAGTGAGTGAGCTGAGCTCCAGAAGAAGCTCCTAAGTGGTCCACGTTTTGTCAAAATGATGTTAGCGGCAAGAGGCGCAACATCTACCCACGTATCTTTGTCAGGTGTTCAACTAGCCACCGATGCTAACGAAATGAGCTAGCTGCACAACTTTTAAACTCTGTTTCCTACGATCCAAATCCCGGACTATAAGTAGACTGTACGAGGCTCAAACAGCTGTATAAGCCCCGTGATGTGACATTAACATAATCCTCGACAGCATCATGATGTCCAGACTTTTTCCCTCCAGCACTTTAAACTCTGTCCTCAGCATCTGTGCGAGCGCTGCGACAGAAGCTTCGTCACCAGATCTGCTCAGATTTTGCACAATTTGAGTCACACGGGTGAATTCAGATACTGGAATATGGAGGTCAGAGGTCGGAGGTCAACGTATATCAAGTTGTTTGTTCTTTATCTGTAAGCTTCACCGCTTCCTACGCATCAGTCAGTCAGCACGAAATACAAACTGAACATGTTCCTATGAAGTATTGGGTGCAGATCAGCCTCAAGGCGAAACAGCAGCTGATTACATCTTGGCTGTTATTCAGATTTTTGGGGATTTCTCTCCAGGTGACATGTTTTATTGTTGTCACACGTCAAACCGTCTGCTGATTAATTCTGGTTTAAGATTCTCTAGGAGTCTCGCTTGTTATTGTACGTGCAGCGAACTTGGTTTAATAAAGGATCAGCGCGTCTCACATTCGTGCAGCAGATGCTTCCTTCCAAACACATCGCAGGTCAATGAGTTCACGTGTCCTCCGGCGAGCACACACTCGTGGGAATCTGAGAAGAAAAGCTGTTGTGTTTTTTACTCGGACGGTTTCTGACTGAGTGAATTGACCTGGAAGTGCCGAAGACGCAGCAGATAACAGCTGATCTGAAGTTAAAAAGCCATCCAGGTTTCCGTTGCTGAGAGAACAAAGGTCTTAAAGTCACAGTGACGGCCAAAAATGTCACCTCGCCGGTCGAAGCTCGGTTAGAGAGCGCCAGTAAAGATAATGAGAACGCAGATACCCACTAAAAATATCAACATGGACCAGATCTGATGAAAACAAGGCGGACTGGGCGCTCTGTCCGTTTTTAAACTGGGAGAATTTTCTGTTCTGCTTTTTTTGGAAATGTCAGATTTCCAAATTATCCGGCCAAAATTAATTTTCAGAGATTTCACTGATGTCAGAAACAGACTGTGCAGCTTTTAACGGATACAAAATATTATTTCTACAGTCCACAAAATGTCGATTTGAAAGAGTTTTTAACTCTCTAGACAGACAGTCGAGCTGGTGCGCTAACGCCTTTAGCTTAGCAGCTACAGGGAAGTCTTTGGCTGGAACGAGGACATAAATAACATCTTCAGATCCATTTAAACTTTCAGAGACTTGGACTTCACACACCGGCTGTATGAAGCCATTTTGTTTTTTATTTTGTTTGTTGTTACGTTTTAAATCAAGTCTCCAGCTACTTCCGTTGTTAAGGAACGCTGCTACGCTGTTTTGCCGTGAAGCTCCAGAAACTCCATCAGGGTCGATTAGAGAATGATTAAATCCTTATTTTGGGGTGAATTTTCCTTTAAATACCACTTCATAAGTTAAGCTCATGTTGCTATGAGTAGCGTTAGCCAAACTGACAATAGTTGCCCCAAGCGTCTTTACCTCGCTGTAAACTACGGCTGTCGTGATTCATCAATCGAAAGGAAATTAATCATCCACCGTTTCAGTCGTGTTCGAAGCCCACATGTTTAAAAAAAAGAGGATTTGCTGTTTTATTCTGTCGTTCGATGAAGAGTTCTGGATTTTGGACTGTTCGTTTGACCAAAGAGGCAGTTTGAACGCCTCACTTTGGTCTTTTTATATCGACAAATGATCGATTTAAGATCATTCATTTTTTAGACTGTGGTGTTGTTGGTCTCCTTGCGGCAGAAAACACAAGTTCAGGATGTTTAGCTGCATAAAAGCCAAGCGGAAATTGGTGGAAACCATTTTTATTACAGTACATAATCATGTTTTATTCCAATGTTGAGTTTCCAGAGTTTAATCTTTTCCTGACAGACGGCAAAACAACATAATTTGGGGAGGAATATTTGTGACCACGGCTGGTTTAGTAGTAGTTTGATCCACTAACGTCCGTTTGTCAGTCCGGTTAAAACTAAAGACCTCCGTTTGATCCTCGCTGATGTCGATATTTCAGATTTATTGCATTTCAGGGAACAAACACATTAAAAGATATCAAAGCGTCTTATAAAACCACAGCTGCATCCACATGTTCTGTCCGCCCTCCCTCTGAGCCGTTCATCCATTTGTGCCCAGAATAAATTAAACTCAACCCTCCAACGTTCATGTGGACGGGATTATTTCTCTAACCGGTTCTATTTTCCGTCTCCGTCTCTCGGTTGGTTCTCTCTCTGCAGCTCTGTAGTAACACTTCAGCTCCACGACGACCTCGGGGATTTCTGGCTGGATGCATCATGCTCAACCCAGTCACGTGTTTATAATTCAGAATCGAGAGCACACACACACACACACACACACACACACACACAAACACACACACGGGCATGTTCACATTAAAGCACAAACAGTTGCATGCAAATGCCTGAAATAAAGAGGACGCTCTCATATGCATGTTCGAAGTTCAGCGTACTGCACAGACGCACAAAAAGCGTGTGCACGTGAACACACACTGACAGGGTGTATTCATAGACATTTGCAGAGGCACTCAGGCAGATATGCACACACACACACACACACAATCAGCCTTGCAGCACTTGTATTCTCTGTAGCAGCTCGATCCTGCTTTCTTTCTTTCTTTCTTTCTCCTCTCTGTCTCATTCTCCAATTTATTTCTTCTCTGATTTTATTTCCCTCTGCAGCTGCTCTTCTCAGTGAAACGTCTCCTCTCTTATTGTTTATGACTCAGAATAATAATAAATAAAGAACACAAACACAATGCAGTCAGATTTTCCTCAGAGTCGTCTCCTGTTGGACACTTCAGTCTTACTCTGTTTCTGATGTTTCCTCTAAAATACTACAAACATATCAGCAGGTACACAAATGTTTGTGAAAACTACGAGTTGTGAACAGCTCAGATATGAAGGACCGCGTGTACAAATATGAGGTTCACGCTGATGATCACTGCATGATAATAAAAGACATCGCTAGTTTTTCTTGCCATCCAGCCGGTCAGGCGACATTTTCTAAACAATAAGTTGAACAGCGAAGCGAGCAGCCGTCGATAAAATCTGATGTCAAGCTGAAACTCATCAGTTTGTTCTTCTTGTTTGTCTCATATTTTCACCCAACTCTGCTGCTCTTTTAGCATCTTTCAGCCCATTGTTTTGATTTACTCTGTAGCATTAGCAAACACATTCTAGCAATGCAATTGCTCTGTGGCGTTAGCAAACAGGTTTGCAGCAATAATGCTTCTGCTTGTACGGCTCCAAACTTAGCGGCCAGCTAGTGAGTACAGTTTAGTTTCTAAGCTGCTAAATCCCACAAAGAATCATGACACAAGTCTGCTGCTCCTTTAGCGTCTTTCAGCCCGTTGTTTTGGTTCCAGCTCTCATTTCTTGTTGTTTCAAGCTGCAGCAGGAAACTCTTTTCAGTCAAAAGCTGTAAAAACACCATTTGTTGGCTCAACAGCTTCAAAGTTAGCAGCTAGCTGGTGAGCATATAGCATTTAGCTCTTTTAGCATCATTCAGTCTATTGCTTTGTTTTTCTTTCCCCCCACGTTGCTCTGTTAATTCACTCCTTCCAGCTCTAATCTGTCGTGTTTCAAGCAGCAACAGGAAACTGAATTCAGTGAAAAAAACACCGCTAGCAAGTTAGCAGCTAGCTGGCGAGCACCGTGGTGCATTTAGCGCCCAAGGAGCCAGATATTCCCTTCTAAACAGAAACAGGACATCAAATGAATGATAATGTCGTAAAGAGGCAACTGTTTGGCAACACATCCGCTACTTTACAAGGTAATAAATATGTCACAGTTGTTTACAGCTTCTTGCGCTGCCTCAGGAGGGACTTTACTAAAAGCCCTCTCAGGCAATTCTCGGCACTCGGTCGTGACCTTGGCAGGTTTTTAGGCAAAACAAGACCAAAACTAAACTAATTGAATGTTAAGAGGCAAAACTGCAATTTCGCAGAACAAAGGAACATAAAAAAACTAATTAAAATGGTCAAATCCATGAAAAAATGCATCTTAAAAGGTTTGGTAACTACCAAAAATAAGGTTTAAATATGTTTATAATGTAGCACTTTTGGAGGAGACACTGCCTGAAGGCTAACGGAACAATTAGCATCTTTAAACCCTCCTATTCGAGCGTAAACAGTGTATCTCTGCAGTGAAGCAGCATCACAGCTCTGCTTCTCTTAAATGTGTAAAAAACTGATCAAACAACCAGAACAGTTGGTTCAACCCAAAGATCCTCCAGCGATTAAACTCCCATCACAATGAAAACAGTTACAAAAAAAAACTTTTGTCTCCTCGTCTCAATCCAAACACTGACAGAACTTCACACACTCCATCACTCATTGTCTCATCCATCCTTTCTAAACGTCTACACAACCGCCGAACATTAACAAAGACCTCTGGCAATCTGTCATCAATAAATCATGAAATTAGCTGCGATGATTCACTCGATGGCTCGCAGGATTTTAAAACATGGCCGTCAGCATGATAAAGAATGGGCTTTGTGGTTTTTCAATTAGAATTGGAAGTTGTCAGACTTGTGAAATCTCCAAGAGGAGGATCAGGGGAAAAATATATATATAAAAGAAAGACGGACAGAAAAGGCTTCCTCTGATGTTCTGGCAGTTCTGGTTCACATCAAAAGCGGCAGAGAGAAGAAACAATAAATTATGAATATATAACGGATGAAAACATGCTGTCGGAGGGGGCCGAGGACGGCCGGAGAACAGGGTGTCAGCCATTTATCAGAAGATATAATTAGAGAAGATCCGACTGTGGTTATTGCTGAAGAGGTTAGTTAATGTAACGTATCGCGAGTCTGTGTCATCATTACTGCCAGAACACATTAAGGCCTCCGCAGTGGACGGCTTCACATACGTCTGAATGTATTAGCTGGTGCAGAAATGAAGCTGCAAGATGAAAAGTTTTGATAACGTGTCCCCAAATGCTCCAAGTGTTGATGTTTTCACTCACCATGTAGACACTCAGGTCCTCCCATCATGCCTTGCTGCTGCTGCTGCTGCGGCTGCTGTGGCTGTGGCTGCTGCGGTTGCTGCTGCTGAGGCGGTGGCGGCGGCGGCGGTGGCGGCTGGACGGTCTCCAGCCCCAGCAGCGAGGAAGAGGAGGATGAGGAGGACATGGAGGAGGACGAGGAGGAGCAGGGCGGAGGGGAGCTCGGAGGACACTGGGAGCTCTGGTTGGGCACCGCCGACTGGGAGCTCTGGGAGGAGAGAGAGCAAAGTCATCAGTCTAAATCCCAACATCAGCTAACCGTTAAGTTACAGCTAGCTAGCCAACCTTAGTTGGCTTGTTATTATGGATCCCAATGGTTTTCTTGCCCTACTCGCCTCCGATTGACTTGCGTCTATCGTTATCATACAATGAAACCCTCAGAGGACCAGGAGGGCGGACGAAGAGGTCGGTGTGTTTACCGAGACAACCACGTCACACTCTGAGTTAATAGTTGGGTCGAGCGTTGAGAACATAAGCTCAACAGACGCAACCAATCAGAGGCAGAGGAGGGTGATCAAACCAGTGGGATCCATAATCAGGCTTAGTTCGCTTGCTTGCTATAGCTAGTTTGACAAATTAGCTAGTATGGATCACCAGCTAACTTGACCCATTGTACTCATGACCAACAGTGTTGATTCCGGCCAACACTAGATGGTGTAAAAAGAATAAAGATGTATGACTAAGCTCAGGTTGGCGAGCTAGCTGTAACTTAGCTACGTGGCATAGATCTACCGTTAGCTGCCTTGTAACGTTAGCTAATTGCGAAGCACCAAGGTGGTTAGTATCACAAAGCCGATGGCTCTAATACAGCTCGGTGCGGTTTAAGTGAGGTCTTCCAGTCTTACCTGGGAGGGGATCTGGGCACTGGTGGAACTGGGCCCATTGCTGTGCATCCCCATCCCGTTCTCGGTCAAGAACTCCTCCAGGTCCATGTACTGAAGCTGGAACAAGCCTCCATCACACGGCAGGGTCCTCTCCCACAGGAGCGGGCCCAGGAAGGCCGACTGGGAGAGTGGCCGGACAGCGCTGGACCCGAGGGCCCCCGTCACCCCGCCGGGCCCGCCGCCATTCCCGCCCAACGAGTCTTCATCAGAGTCCAAGGGCTTGTCTTTGTCTGGAGAGGAGGAGGGACAACAAGTCTGTTAGATTGTTTCATTTTCAAACTGTTTCTGACCACAGATGGTAATTAAATCTTTTTCTCCTTCCTTTAGTTCACAGACGAGCGCCGATATCCACTCTGACAATCCAGCAGATCGACTCTCGCTGCCGCAGAAGAGGCTGATAATCTCATTTTCACTGGTCTCGTTTGTTTACCGATATTAAACCGTCCTCGAACTAATGCAGTAATGATTTATCGATGCTTGAACAAAACCCAACAAAGCACTCTGCGTGCTTTTGTGTCCACGTTGGAAAAAAAAATAAAACGCACGATGATGTCAAATCAATTCGCCTGGAAACTTTCATGTGTCCAGATTATTTGGGGGAAATATTCCAGCACATACAGAACGTATTAGATCAAGCGCTTTAAGATATGTCTGGTGGCCAGATGGTCCGAGGGTCTGAAGCCGAAACCTTCCTCGCTCTCTCCCAGGAGTTTCAGCAACAGGTGATCAAATAAACGCTGCGTAACCTCGAGTAGACTCGTGGATTTCTCTCGGTTTGAACACAGAG
>CAEMYA010000841.1:190984-200994 GCA_903131615.1 Diplodus sargus | reverse complement strand
AAAAAAAGGCCGGAAATTTAAATTTAAGGGGATTAAAGACATAAAGACAAGAGAGATTATAACGTGAACAGCAGAGGAGGGAGTCAAGGCCACGTCCGTCATAATCTCTCTGCTATCATCCTCGTCATCGTCCTCAGCCGCCTGCCAGATTCTTCTACATTACTCTGAGTTCATCACCAAAGTCAAGAAGATGCAGATGTTTAAGTTGTTCGTAGCTGTTGTCGTCCTACAGACCGACGTACGGAAGCCCGGAGGGCCAAGTCAAGGATTTTACTTTCCATCTGTGAAAACATTTTTTTTTTCCATGTGAGAAACTGGGTGGAAAAAATATATATATATTCCTAAGAAGAAGAAAAATTCACATGTAAATTCTTGATTTTTGGGGAAAGAAACCAAGTGATAAAAATAAATAAAATAATAATAATAAAACATTTTCCCGGGATTTTTTTTTTCTTATATTTGAAACTCTTTTTCAAAATCTTTCTCCAGAATTTTTTCTATTCGGGGAAAAAAAAGATGTCCAGTTTGTTTCACAAAATATTTTTTCTTCTGGAGAAAAAAAAGTTCACGTGGAAAAAAAACATGAAAAAGAAAAAACTCTAAAAAATTCTCCACAGGATTTTTTTTTCTCTTGGGGGAAAAAAAGTCGACTTGGTTTTACAATTTATTTATTTTTTCTCTCCCTCTTGATTTTTTTATTTTGTTTTTGTTTTCACAGATGGACAAGAATATTAAAAATTAATTATCCTGGAAAAACTTTTTTTCCACGAGTTCTCAAGTCAAAAACACAGAATATCGGACTTTAAAAAAATCTTCACTGGCGCCTCTGAGCTTCCGCACCAATGGGAACATAATTATAATAATAATAATACAAATAATTCCAACATATCATATCTTTAAGTTTAAGGAGCCTCAGAAGTTATATTTTACATCATATTCATATTCTGCTGTTTTATTCTGTATCTGTCTGCTATTAGCATCATTTGCTAGATGCTACAAGTACTGAGGAAATAAATGCAAATGTACAAACAATCTAATCTGATTCGTGTGCACAAGTTATTTCTTTGGATGCAAAAAGAAGCAGGAGGTGAAATGTAGAGCAGCAGAAGACACAGAGAGAAGAGTGTCGACAGTGAAAGATGCCACAAAGCCTGAGAAAAATGCAAATCAGCAGAGGGACGAGCAGGAGAGCAAGACAGGAACGAGCGAGAGGAAAAACTCAACGACAGACAGAGAGATGTGCGAGATAGAGTGGGTGTTTGTGAAGGCGTCAAACAAAGCCAGCCAGGGAGGGAAAAAAGCAGGAGGATGAACGAGTGAAACACCAACTCTGCATCCCAAAAAATAAAAAGAACACCACATAGGAAATGCGTCCCTGAACGCATCACCCGTCGTCAGGAGAGCGCGGCCGCTGACGCCGAGGCCGGCCGAGGCCTCCGAGCTGCTTTCTGACTCCACGGAGAGGCTGTCGGCCGCGCTCACCATCATCGCCTCCTCCTCATGCAGAGCAGCGACAAAAACCTCCACAGAAAGGAGGCGCAGCGACAGCGAGCCGCCAGCAGGGGTCGCCAGAAATAAAGTGCACAACGCAGGGAGGCGCTTTGTTGTGTTCCTCGCTGTGACAGGAGACTTATTCCAGGGTTTAATCAGTAGAGTGTGTTTAACGTGTGTGTCAAACGAAAACCAGCGTGTGTGTGTGTGCGAGCAGCTGATTGTGAGTTATGACATCCCCACAGCGAGGGAGGAAGGAGAGGCAGCCTGGTTAATATTTGTCATGGCAGCTGGTGGACGGGAAACAACTCGGCCTCGCTCAGAAAAACCTTTATTTAAACAGAAACGCAGCACAAACGGCTGCTGCTGCTGCTGCTGCTGCTGTGTTTTGATGGCATCCACTCCAGATTGTGTTTCTTTTTTTAACCCTCCTCCTCTTCCTCTTCCTCCTCCTCCTCCTCCTCCTCGTCCTCCTCCTGATCACTTCATTTCACCACCAAATGCAAAAAGGAAACATTTAATTTAATTATTTTTTTGAATGCAGCGAGGCCAGAAGGAGGAAGGCTGAAGTGAAAACAGTGTGTGTGTGTGCATGTGAGTGTGTGTGTAGCTCTGTCTTTTACAATCACACCTGCCCACTCAGTCACATGCACACACACACACACACACACACACAGCAGTGAATAATCAGTGTGATATTCCTGTGGATTTCTGCATACTGAGTAGTCGCTCTGTAACGTATACTTAAGATTTACGTCCTCGATTCGTCTGCTGTTCATCTTCTTGATTACAATGTCAAATAAATACCTGAAATTAGTTGTTTTTATCCAAACTAACAGTCTGAAATCCAGATATATACAGTTTAATGTGACATCATCACATTTAAGAAGCTTTAATGAAGTAATTTGTGGTGTTTGTACTTGACGGAAATCCCAAATAGACGCTGATTGGTCCACAATAATCGATTAGTTGATGAATCAATCACTAATTTCTGTTTTATTTCATGTTGTTTCACTTTAATACTCCTGTAATGTTTCTGTCGGGATTCAAATGTCTCTAAAGTCGACGGATGTGTATCGTTGGCTGATATTTTTCCATGTGTGTCGATATCTGTGATGTCAGACAGGAAAACTTTTCCTTTAAATGCAGAAAAAAGAAGCTTGACGTCATTTTTAGCTATTAAATTGATGGTTAAGTTCACAGTTTCAGTCGTTTTGAACAGTGAATGTTATTGTTTTTAGAGCTCGACTGATATATGTATCAGTCGGCCGATATTTGTCTATCACAGACAAATCGTATCGGTGTGTATGTTGTCTGATGGAGGCGTCAAAAGTCTCTAATGTGCATTTATAGTTACAGTTTGTCGTCTATTAGAGCTCCACTGATACATCGGTGTGGCGATATTATCAGCTGATATCGGCTGATTACAGATACATATCGGTATCGACATACATGTTAACTTCACTGTTTCAGTTCCCTGATTTCATTTTAAACGATAAATAAAACGTTTTTCAAGTGTCACCGATATCAGTCGCCGATATCACAAACACGCCGCTTTGAATTATTGTATTTTCTTTCCACTGGCGTCATTTTGGACAAAAAAGCTGATAATTTTTCACATGTCATTATCAGTATCGGCCCCAGAACTCCAGTATCAGTCGGGCTCTGATTGTTTTCTTTTAAAATGTTCCTGTTAACTTCACAAATCTCTGTCACAGGTGTTTGATAACCTGAGGGATCATCGCAAAAATAAATCTGTATCCACCGATAAATATCGATCGGTATCGACCCAACAAACACACATCAGTCAGAATCAGTACAATAACATTCTCTGCGGCTGAATTACAGTCAAACTTCATTAATATCTCGTGTCGTTCACGCTAACAGAACATTTCTTCCTGACTCTCCTGCACAGACTTGTGGGTATTTCCACTCACTGTCCCTTTAAGAAGTTTTCCTGCTGATAAGACCTCGCGCTCCCTCTCGCTCCCTCTCCCAAACACATGCACGTGCGCACGTGCACGCACTCACCTTTCATCTCGCAGCAGTCCTTGGGGCCTCTCTGGTCGGCCTTGATCGGCAGCTGGAGCAGCGACTTCAGGTTGGTCATGGAGGTCAGGTGTCCGCCTTGGGGGCCACTTCCCGCCGGGTTGCTGGCCCCGAACTGGGGGCTGGTGGCCCCGGCAGGCAGATCCGGCGGCAGGAGCTGAGTGAGCGGCCTGGACATAACTTCCCAGGCGGGAGGAGGGAGGAAGGTGGAGGAGGGGGGGGAGGAGAAAGGTAGGACCTGCAGACTTGTTAAGTTCAAGAGCGAAATAATCCAATTAGCGGTGCTGATTGACAGGCGCGCCGTCAAAAGGTGCGCGGACGGACAGGTGAGGTGCGCTCAAGATGTCCACCTGATGTCCCGCTGTCCCGCCCGTCCCATGGAAAGAACACAAAACACGAAGTGAGCAAGAAAATATATATCTTAAAAAATAAAAAATAAAAAAAATGAGGATTTATCTCCGCATGTTGGCGTGATTCATCCTGTCAGACGGGCTGAGCCTTCAGGAGCTGCTGCTGCTGCTGTCAGACCTCAAACTAACTCCGCAGCGACACCAGAACACCGAAGTCCTCCTCCGAGTTTCAGATTAAACGGTCCGGTCCGGTCCGGTTGAGCGGTCCGTCCGTCGCTCGGTCGGTTGACCCACCAGAGATCTTGTGAGAGAAAATAAAAAATAAAAAAGCAGGCAGAGATGCGGATGTCTGTCGTCCCATGCGATGAGCGGAGGAGGATTAGAAGGAGTCGAGTCGAGAGGAAATAAAAGCTTGAAGTCAAAGTGGAGCGAAGAATGTGAAGATGAAGGAAATAAAGAAGAAGCCCCCCAAAAAATAATAATATCCGGTAGTATGAGAGTCAGATAGATGGAACTGATGGCTCCTGTTTGCCTCCCTCTCTCTCCCTCCCTTTCTCTCTCCCTCTCTCTCTCTTTCTCACACACACACACACAAACACACACTCACACACACACACTTCTCTCTATTTTCGTCGCTCTCTCTCTCTCTCTCTCTCTCTCTGCCAGTCAGCTGGAACCAACACGGGCCGCTCGTGTGACGTCACCGCTCACGGGGGAAAGGCGCTTGGGGGCGTGGATCGTTTGCATACATCGGCCACGCCCCCCGGTGACGCCCCCTCTCCCTTCGCTTCGCTGTGAATCCACTGGTGTGCGTTCGAGCGCCCATGGGAAAGCTGGGAAATATGAGCTTCCACGTGGGAAAATATAAATGCTAATCGAATTCAATTAGAATAAGGTTTGTTTTCAATAATAACAACACAGTGAGAGAACAGAGGGGAGAACAAAGTCAAGAATCATAGACAGATATACATTTATTAATCCACGAGGGAATTGTCACATAAAATCACAATAATACACTAAACAACAGACAAAGATGGTAAAAAATATCACAATATTTATACATGCATACACACACCATACTGCAAGATTAAACAGGGAGAGAGAGAATAAATAAATACATAAATAAATAACCCAAATTGTGTCTATATAATTGGACAATAGCATGAGGAAGAAGGATATTTTTGTAACCCACTGTGGTATGAACCATTGGTGTACAACTTAAAAAGTATAAAATCATCAATACATTCAGTAAATCCAGGTAATCTCATTTTATGACAATAATGTTTTCTTTCCTTCTGATCTAAAAGCTTAAAATGCACTATTGTTTCCTGTGACAATTAGTTTTCTGTAAAAAAAAGTAAAAATTAAAAAATAGATAATGAAAACCAAGTGAGGAAAAAAAATCAGGAAGTGACTAAATGAATTTTTTGAATCCAACTGAATTTTCATTTTGAAGAGTTTGAGGGGGGAAAAAATAATTTATGGACAGACTTCTTTTTCAGGAAACCAAACATTTTGACATTGACAAAAATTTTGAGGGGAAAGAAAGTTCAGGGTAAAAAATGTAAACATATATATATATAAATTATGTTTGAGGGAAGAAAAAAACATTTTCAGAAAAAATATGAATGTTTGAGACACATTTCTTCAGGAAACAAACTAAATTGTTTGTTTTTTTTCCATGTGTAAAATCGGATGAAAGAAGTTTCCCAGGAAAATATGCATTTCCAGAGCATGTTCAAAAACAAAAATAAGTGTTTCAAAGATTTGTGATTGATCTTAGATTTGGTTGTCAAATTTTAAACCAGAATGAAAGAAAACACTGAGATTTTAGTCAAATATAGTGAACTTTTACTCCAGACATTTCTCACATTCTGAGTTTTCCCATTTACATTTCCGCCTGGAACGTGAACGCATCACACATTTGGCAACAACACAACACCTCCCGATTATCTCCTCCAATGGCTGACCAGCTGCTGGGACTGTTGCGCACTCGGCCACGCCCACACGTTCCCTGCTCCTTCCTGGATGGTCCTTGAACGCACCCCGCCCCTCTCCTCTGCTCTCACGCTGTCATTTAAAACATCGAGGCCGAAAACAACAACGACCAAAACACACTAAAATATCTGAGAGTTGAAACTATTAAAACGACACGTTCTGGTCTGAGACGTCAGGAGGTCTCGACTCCCGTCGAGCTCACCTGAGAGAATGTGGAGGGGAATGTGAGTCTTTGTCCTCACGTGACAGAAAGCAAACACAGACATCAGCTGCTCACATGTGAGCAGCAGACGGTCACAGTTAATATGTCCCACAGAGCGAACACCAACACTGAGCCGCAGACATGTGAACACAGCCTCCATTTTGTGTCTTATCAGCACAATGAGCTGAAAAACTTAATTTACACATGTTTATGTTCATTAAATCGACGGTATTTTTATTTATACAACAGTTATATATCATGAATTTTTGAAATCGTCACATACAGAGAGGTTAAACTGTGATTAATCCCGTAAAAACGCAGATAATTCGTCTGTTTTTCTGCCTGCTCGGTGTCCCGATCTGCCTCTCGCGCTCTCAACACCACAGAAGCACATGGCTCCGGCACGCGCCGACTGTTGCCTACCGGCGACTCTGCCGCGCCGTGATTGGCTGAATCTAGGTCACTCGCTTCCTCTCCCGGCCTCCCATTGGGTAAAAATAGGTCACAGTCTCCGCCCACAGGTTTCCCCATGCCAGTGCCGCGTGACAGCCCGGCTGGAGGGGAGGGGGGGGCACAGAGGGAGGGAGGGGGGAGGAGGGTGACGTGAGGATTAGTGCTTCACTTCTGATGGAGGAACAAAACAGCACATTTGTTTCTTTATTTTAAACGACAGCAAATTTTTTAAAAATACAAAATATTTACAATAAATTCCTGAACATTCTCATAGGAAAATGTACACGAATGGCGATAAAATTAGTTAAATAAAAAACAAAATAGAATAAAAATAGAAATAATATAATATAAATAATCCAACACTAATGCAAGAACAGGAGAATGCATTGATTATTAAATCAATCCCAGTGTTTGTTTTTATTTTTTTTTAAGGTAATAAATCTGCCAATAACTTTTTTGGGGGGTAATATATCATTAATACTTTTAACTTCAAGAAGCCAAAAAGATGTATTTTAAAAATAATTTTAGAATCTAGTAATTTAAAAAAATCTAAAAATCTAGTTTTACAGAAAAAATTTATTTTATTTTTACTTTACTAGATTTTTTTAATCTTTTTATTACTTGATTGTAAAATTATTTTTAAGAACAACTTTTTCTTTTTGTGACTGAACGTACATTTGTCCATGGCTTGATATGGATAAAATCTAAAGGCTATTTAATTAAACTATTAAATTAAAAGTCTGAATTTTATCAAAACTTTAAATAAAACATCCAAAATAATGCAAAATATATATTTTGATGCACAACATCCGTGTAGTGGACACGAGTATTTTCAGAGAGATAAAAATGTTGCCTAAAAGAAACATTTTCATAAAATCTGAGTAATAATAATACTTTTTTTTTAACCTGCCAGCTGGTTTTCTGAGAACAAGAGGATTTATCAGTTATAACAGAAGTGCGTCTCCTCTTCCTGCCACCATTTTGAAACAAAAACTACATCCATATAATTATTATCCCTGTTTCCAGTCTTACATGTGTGTAGTTGTGTTATATAAACTTTTCTGAACCCAAGTTACAAAGTGCAGCAATACAAATTAAATGTACACAGTGAGAAATCCATACAAACACAGGAAGTCCCACAGAGGTCCATAATGACCCGCAGCAGCCTGGAGGTGATGGAGAGTCAGTGTGAAGAAGCTGCTGGACGTCTGAACGTCTCCTGGGATCAATAAAGTCTGTCTCCACACGCAGACAAACATAATAATCTCCTGGACCTGCGGACGAGGTTCTGGGGTCCAGCAGCCGGTGATTCTGCAGATTTAATGGTTCAAAATGGCTGCCAAGTTTCTGCCCTCTGTAGTGGAAAATGGTTACAATGTAACTAAGTACATTAGCGCTGTACTCTAGTATAATTATGAGGTACTTGTACTTCGTTTCATTGCTACTTTATACTTTATAACTCCAGAACAGCTGGGAGGCAAATATTGTACTTTTTTACTCCATTACATTCATTTGATTGCTTTAGTTACTTGTTACTGTGCAGATTACATCCTGCATCAAAGTCAAAGTAGCATAATTTTAGATTAATTTAAAAATAAACTCATTGATTGTCTGAGCTGATAATCAGTCAGACTACAATAAACTGTGTATAAATACATGTAAATATATGTGTAATTTACTTTTACTTGTTCTTTTGATACTTGCATAAAAGTATGTTATGTCTGATATGATCATATTTTTACTCAACAATGACCTTTAGGAACATTTTGCAAAGTACATAAAGTATTTTTACTACAAATAATCGACCTATTTACTTTGTATTATTACTCTACACTGGCTGCATAAATCCGATATTAGTAACTATTATTAATTTTACAATCTCTTTAACATTTGTCCAGGAAGCACAGATGAAAAATATCCATTTAATAATCAAATTAAATACATTAATGCTCTTAGAAATGTTCATATAAATAAACAAACATCTCAGAGCTGCCTGAGTTTCTCATAAGCTTATATGTTCCTCCACGTTCTCTGAGGCGCTCATCCTGTTTTTGTGTTTCGTGCTCGTGCATCCAAGTGGAAGCTGAAATCTATATATTTTAATAATCGCAGCTTTGCGATGCAGTAAATCATAAACAAGCCACGTCCTGTTGATGCTGATCTGACTGATTCATAATTCAGAGGCGGCAGCTGCACGCTGAACAACAGTTCCTGGAAGGTCCTGGAAGCCTGCAGGTCGTATCTGGTGACAGAGTGCTGTCAAACACACATGACAGGAATGTGCTCGTAGTAAGAGGCCAAAATAGTTTCTGACACACACACACACACACACACACACACGGGCAGGAAGTGTGTGTGCGCTGGCATGCATCAGGGAAAGTGAGGAGGAAAAACAGCTTGACGCCACTAATGTGTGATTCCAGTTTCACGAGCTGTTTCCAATTCAGATGATTTCCCCCAGTTTCCTCTCCTGCAGACTTTGGGAGGCAGCAACAGTGTCAAGTGTTTTAAAATGGCTCCATCTAGTGGACACACGAGGGAACAGCAACAGGGTGTCACAGTCAGGCGGAACCAGAACCAAGACGAGGTTGGACTCTGGTTACAGGTGGACGAAGATATTTGGTAACAGTGAAAGTCACATACTGAATAATACTTAAGTACATTTAATATCAGATACTTTAAGACACTTTTTTACTCAAGTTTGGTATATTGGGGGGAAATACATGTCAAAGTAAAAGTTAAATTAAACAAATATTTACATGTATTTATTACATATTCAACATGTTTCTGATTATTGGAATCTGCGTTTTTAAATCTGATTGTTGATAAACAATAAATTACTGAAAAAACTGCACGACTCTGGCTCTGATGCGGCATGTAATCTGAAAAGTAACTAGTAACTAAGGTTATCAAGTACATATAGTGGAGTAAAAGTACAACATGTAGATGAATGAAGTACAAATAACTCATATTTAGTTACATTCCATCGCTGTATCTGATATTCGCTATTAAATTCTAGTGGATTTGAAGTGCAAAGTAGTAGGAAATAGAAAAACTCGAAACTGTACTTGAGTAAATGTACTTAATTACTTTCTCCTGTGATCAGTATTACGTGTAAGACAGTTGGGTTGTGGTGTAAAGTTAGAAGAGGGGCAGTGTTGTATAAAGTACTCAAAGTCATACTTGAGTAAAAGTGTTAAGTATCTGATATCATAAGTAATCCTAAGTAAAAGTATCTCTACATATGTCTACATGTATTCATTAACGGTATAATAATACAGATTTTTTTTTATATCTGATAGCAGATCAAATTATTTAAGTTCAAAATGTGCTCTACTGCCGCATGTAATCTGAAAAGTAACTACACTTAAATGTAATATAAATGTAGTGAGAGTCAAAAGTACAATATTTCAAAATGCAGCAGACTAAAAGTATGAAGGAGCAGAAAATGGAAGTGACGTACAAGA
>CAEMYA010000841.1:172357-187929 GCA_903131615.1 Diplodus sargus | reverse complement strand
CCGACAAGTGGACGTAACATTTCAGATTTTTTTTTTTTTTATTGATTTGAGGGTTTTCAACAACTCACTTTTTAGGCAAAGAAAAGGATAGTAATTTAGTAATAATATTACATGTTTTAGTTTTACAGGAGGAAAAAAAAAAAAAAAAAGAAATAACACGTCTGGACAGAACCTAAGTAATGAACTATGTGTACACGCTTTTGTTACAAAAATTGGGGCATAACTGTGGCGTTTAGGGAGCGGGGTAGAAGAGGTACAGGAAGGGGAAAAAAATATCACATCGATACATATACTCACCCCGCTGTTTTACAAAGATAGTCCCCGACTCGATATCCCTCCCACCCGTACAATACCAACAATGATAAAAGAAATGATACTTGGAGTAAAAAACAGCAAATAATCAATATATAATAAAATATAATACCAATTGTACAGTACACTCCGGTTATTTCTGTTGTCCTTTTCAAATCCTGAACACATTAACAGTTTGAGTCGTGTCTTCTCTCTCCGTCCACGCCTCGTTTTAACAATGACAAAAAGTAGTGTACATTAAAAACAAGGTCAACAACACTTTTTCTGTTTTGTCCTAACTCCTTTTTTTCCTCCTCCTTCGGTCACTTTAGCACATCGACTAGTTTTGCCTTTCTGTGACAGAGAGACCCTCGGAACAATTTAACGAGGATTTTTCTTTTTTTTTCTTTAAAAGATTAATTTATCTTGAGGGCAGATCTCTTTATAAAAAGGTGAGAGATTCTCCACTGTGGGGGGGGGGAACAAATAAACACATACAGAGCAAGAGACACGGACTATACTGTTTAACTGTGAATAATGTGAAAACAATTTGAAAAAATAAATCGGTACTAAAAGGTACCTCACTTCTACAATAGGCATCCAATCCATATTTATGCGCAAACACTGCTAAAGGGAAGATTAAAAATAAAAAACGGATGATGGAGAGGACGCTGGATTAATGCATTTGTCAAACAGGTGCTACTAAAGTCGTCACGTGGTCTAAACTTCCTCCACCTGAGGCGAAGGCGGGGGGGCAGATATTGAGGGTGGTTCTGATTTTTGGGCCTTTTGAAGTCCACGTTAATTTATCCACCACCTCTGCTGTAGTACGTTAGGACTGGGAGGGGTTGTGGGGACATTACAGTAGTTACACTAACCCTCCCCCATCCTCCCCACTGGTCGGTTAAAAACTTGCTAGCTCTTGCTTGCTTCTTGGATTATTTAAAAAAAATAAACATAAAAACATTCTAGTCTAGAAAACTGTTTTTTTTCTTTTGTTTGTTTTTTACTGACTGTACTCAGTCAGAACTGTTGATCTCTCAGGCTGGACCAAAACCGGGACCGTTAGCTGAACTGGTGAGCGGTCACTATCTGACTGGTCGCGTGGCAGCTTCATCAGTTCCCAGGCGCCGCCCCCGCTGCCGGTGATGGGCCCCCGGCAGCAGAACTTGTGGCGGGCCAGAAGCACCGGGTTCCAGAAGCGGTGTCGGCATTTGCGGCACTGGAATGCAGCTTGTTTTAGATGCCGGCCCCTGTGTTTCAAGGCTTTGTGTAATGAGCTGGTGCGTCTCCCGCACACCTGGCACCGCAGACGGGCGTGGCGGCCTGAGTTTCTTGGCGGGTGCCTGGTGGCGTAGTGGACCAGCAGAGAACCCTGCTTGGCGTATGTGGTGCTGGGGCAGATGGGGCAGGGGAATCGCTTGATGGGGATGTCCATTGAGGTGAGCCCGGTGACTTTGACCGCACCTCCAGACCACGACTTCACCTTCATCACGCCGCTCTTGACCCTCAGCTGGGCCAGCATCTTCTTTTTGTTGAGCTGTGCTTGCAGTTTGCCTCTCCTCTTCCTCAGCATCAGCAGCTTCCTGCGGGTGTCTTTACTCAGGGGGACACCCACCAGTTTTCCGTCTCTCATGATGCTGTGGATCACCACCCGCCTTTTTTTTTTTCGGTGCTTTCTTGTTTGCCCATGCCTTTTTTGGAAGTTTTTTGAGCGGTACTGAAAAGGGTGTTGCAGCTGCTGGTGTTGCTGCTGCTGCTGTGGTGGTGGTGGTGCTTGTTGTTGTTGTTGTTGAGGTGGTTGTGGCTGTTGTTGCTGCCCAGGGGCCCCTTGATGCATGTGGGATGACCCTGCATAGGTGGGACCTGATCCAGAATCATAGAAGAGCGGCGAGTATCCGGTGGGTTGGGACTGGTTGACGCGCTGGCCGTTTCGGTCGAGGCCGTGCTGAGACAACTTGTGGCGTACGAGGCTGTTGGAGTAGGCGAAGGCTTTGCCGCAGACTTCACACCGAAAGGACTTTTCCAGCCCGACTCCGCCACCATGGACTGTCTGTTGATGTGCCGTCAGGTGGAAGTAGTGGCGGAAGGATTTCCAGCACACGGTGCAGGTATAAAGCCTCTGAGAGGGGGTGCCGTGTGTTGGAGACTTCTCTCCTTGGGAGCAGGATGAGAAGTAGTCAGAGGTCCCCGAGCTGGCGACTTGACTGATGGCGGCAGCAGCAGCACCTTTGACTCTCCTCCCCTGGTTGTCGATCTCTCCTCTTCTATGCAGCTTCCCGTGTCTCACCAGACTCTGTGCATAGGCGAACATCTTCCCACACAGGTTGCATTTGTAGTTTTTTTGCCCAGAGTGCACGGTGAGGTGCTTGGTGAGGTGGAAAGGCTCGCGGAACATTTTGCCACAAACGTCACAGGCGTGGGGCTTCTCCCCCGTGTGGACGCGGTTGTGGCGCCGCAGGGTTTCCGCCCTCCGGAAGCGTTTGCCACAGATCTGACAGCAGTACGGCCGCTCTGAGCCGTCCCCCGGCGGAGCGGGGCTCCTTCTTCTCCTGACGATGCTGCTCGGGTCCCTTTTCTCTCGGGGCTTCCTCGGCCTCCTGGGCTTCGTGTGGGGCTGACTGGGGTGGGTTAAAGGCATGGTGGATCCGTTGAGGCCCGATGTCGATGACGGTCCACCCATGTTAAACCCCAACCCCCCCAGCAAGCCTCCGATGATGTCCCTCCTCTCTCCTTCCCGGCTTTCTGTGTTTATATCGCAGGAGGCTGCGGCTGCAGCAGCGATGGCTGACATCGCACTGCTGGTGACCTCATCCTCCGAATCATCCAATAGGGAGGAGAGGGGGAGGTGGGGCTGTTGCTGCGGTGGGTGGTGGTGGTGGTGTTGCTGGCTCTGAGGATGGGGATGCAGAGTTGGGGCTAAAGGGGCCTTACGTAGAGTTTGGTTGTTCATGTCGCTGGCTAGCGTGCTGTCTGAGGGGTACAGAGACGATTGTGATTGCGATCGTCTGTAGTCGTCAACCACGCTGTTGTAGGACGACTGGTTCTGGTAGCGATTTCTAGAATAATCTGTTGCATACTTGTCATTTGCCATCGGTGCCGCATCATTTGAAATTCCTACCCTGTCTCCACTGCTTCCCATTTTACTGCTGCTGGGGTTGGACGAGGCACTTCTTCCAGTGCCGGTCCGGTTTTTTGAACTCCGGGGAGGTTTGCCGCAGGCACCCGAAGCAGCATGATTGAGGAGAGAGGTGCTCTCGCGGAAGCAACGCCCGCAGGCCGGGCATCGAAAAGGCTTCTCGTCGTGAATCTTCTCGTGTCTTGTGAGCGACTCTCGACGGTTGAAGGACTTTTGGCAGATGTTGCAGACAAAAGGCCGGTTTTCTGAGTGGGTGACACTGTGTTGGATGAGATGACCCCTCTTTTTAAATCTTTTCCCACACTCACCGCAGCAGAATATCCTCTCTGGGCTGGGAGAGTTACAGTCCGACTTCCTGCTTTGGCTTTCTGGTGTCAGGCCGTGGCTGCGGAGATGCCTTCGAAGGCTGGAGAGGTGGGTGAAGGTTTTACCACATTCACCACAGTGGTAAAGAGGTTCTGGCTCGGGCTGGCCAGATGAACTATTACTGTGGCTTTCTCGGGATTTGGACAACTGTTGGCTACCGTTGGCTACAAGCACAGAGGTGGAGTTGGAGGAAGGAGGGGCAGACGAAGAGGAGGAGACAGTGGAGGATGACTGCGACGATGATGAGAGGAGAGAAGAATGCTGTGGCTCACTTCCAATGCCACTTATCCCAGATCCTCCTCCCACGAGGCCTGACGAGGAGCTTTGACTGTGCCCACTCGAGCTGCTGTTGTGGCAGTTACTAACACTGCTGCTGCTATGACCGTGGCTACTACTGTCCGCTTTCCTCTGCGGCAGGTAGCCCGCCATCGCCTTTTTCCTCCTGCTCCCTCCACTTGACGTGGATGTAGACGAGCTGTCTCCCGCCTTTGCATCGTCTTTAGAGAGCGACAGGTGCAGGGGCAGGGGGAGGGGAAGGCCGGCCTCTTGCTGCATTAGTGATGCTATTTGGTTAGAGGAAAGGACTGGAATGCCTTGGAAATCAAAGCCACCCAGTGGGGCAGGCTGGGGGGCCGGGTGGAGAGGGTGCGGGTGGTGAGTGTGGCTGTGTGGATGAGATAAGGCATGAGGGGTCAGCTGTTGTTGTTGCTGCTGAGGCTGTGGAGCTGAGTGGCTGTGGCTGTGGGAGGAGTGGAGGGCCGGAGGAGGGGCTAGCGCCGAGTTTGAATCCGTGGCCCCTTGGCTCAGACCCAAACCCAAGTGGTTGTGAGTGCCTTGCTGGACGAGGAACTGCTCCAGGCTGCTGTTGGTGGGGACGCCGGACAGGAAGTACTGGTTAGCCGCAAGCATGCAGCTGAACTGCTGGTGGAGGCTGCGGGGGTCAGACTGGCCGACTAGGGGGACTGCAGTGCTGCCAGAGGGGTTGTTGGAGGCTGAAGACGTGGAAGGAGAAGGTGAGGAAGTGGGGGGACCAGGGGAAGGCTGGGGGACAGAGAGACCTGGATGCAGCGGGGGAGGCGGAGGCGCAGGTGTGACGACTCCTCCGATGACCCCAGCGCTCCCCCCGCTGCTGCTCCCACCAAAGTCAAAACGTCCCATCCCGGAGTGAAGCTGCTCCTGGGCCAGCGCTGCCTCGGCCGGGTGAAAAGGCCGTAGGAACTGGGGGTACCCCGACGAGGAGCTGCCGCTCCCGCTGCTGCTACTGCTGCTCATCTTACTGGACTTTCTGGAGCTGTGGGACGAAGAGGACGACTGGCTCTGGTGGGAGATGGGCGGGGGAGGGGCGCCCATTTTGGCGAATAATGAGGAGGAGTCAGCGAAGGCATTACTCCGAGAACTCTGGAGGGATCCCAGTCCGAGGCCGGACAGGAGGCTCCCAGAGGTGTCAGCGGAGGGCTGGTGCTGCTGTTGGAGCTGCTGCTGATGCTGCAGCTGGACCTGCTGCTGGTGGCTCAGTTGTCGTTCCAATCCAAGCCCTTTGAACTGGTGGGCTTGGTGTCCACTTAGCATTTCTAGAATGTCCATCGGGTACTTGCTGAACTGAAACATCTTCAGATATAGCAAGGTGCCGCGAAGCCACGTACACAAAGTCTTTTACTGCTGAAAACAGCAGTCGACCCTTGCCAACGTGACAAGGGGTGATTTTCAGAGGTAGTCCAGGTGTGACTCCCTCAAACTTCCAACAAGCCACTTTTAATCCACCGAAAGCCGATGCTTGTTTTTGTCACATAAATGATTCACTAATGCGTTTACTCTTCATTCGAGAGTGAAGCCTTCAAGTGCTTCTGTGGGACGTTACAAAAAAAGGTCATAAATAGGCAATAAACTAAACTATACTAAAAAAAACAGTCTGTAGTGTTTCTTTCAAGTGTTCCATAACCGTGTGCTGATTTCCAAAATAAGGTCAGCGAGTCCCATGAAGTGGAGTGTGTCCGTTACATCCGCGGAGGATGAACCACTGCTTCACTGCCCTTCTGTCCCTTCATGGAGTTTCTTCGGACAGACTGAAAAATGAGAAGCAGAAAAAGACAACAGTGTTAGTGATTCAGCGGCTTGATAAGGGAAGAGAAACTTAACAGTTTTGGCACAGAGAGCTCAACAACACTGAGCTGCTTTTCTTGCCCTCGGTGCCTCAAAACCAGGATGCTTCACGTCTCAAAGGAGAAGCCTCCTGAATAAACAACTCCAATGATTCAGCTGAATGCAACAGCTCAGTTTCAGTAGGACAAAATGTGCCACCGTTTTCCCTCTTTACACTGAAAACCCACTGTTACATCTTTTGCACAGTTTTGCATTTTCCTTCACAAACTCTACATTTGATTGTTTGTTTAAGCAGGTAAAAAACAACAGCTGCTGTAAGCGTATAACTTGACCCTTTAAAAGTGTTTCCTGAAGTTTTTTCTTTAATTGTCTTCATGGAAAAACTGTTCCAGGCTGTATTTTACTTTTGCATTAACGTATTATTACACTTGCACAGTGACTGGCTCCCTTTCATCATGCAACAAGCAATTTTGTCCGTCACTGGGCCCTGAAATCTCCCGGGAAAATGCAGACTGACAGATGATGGATGTGTCTAATTCAGATTATTATTGATTACGATTTTTTAAAACAACTTTAACGTCTCCTGGATGCGATCTGATGAGCTATATGATCTGCTTCGCTCTATTGTCCCTGCGGAAATAAAAACAGAAAGGCAAACTCGTCTCCCAACAACATTTAACTTGTTTAAAAAACCTGCGTAAACAGATGCAAATGTGTGTTTGTGTCACTGTTTTAAAATCACATAAATGTTTAGTTGTAATCAAGAAAAATAAACGTGAACAACAAAAATAAGATTTGCAAATTCTACATAAAAACTGTCATTTATTTTTTAACAATATACAGAACAAACAGTGATGAAAACATGCTTTTTTATGACTTTATATTGTGGAGATTCAGCCAATACAGTTCAACACTAGTGGAGCCTGGAGAGGGAAAAGAAAAGAGAGCGGTGGCTCAAAATGCCACACGACTCCTGTCCAGCTCCTGCTGGATAACATGGCTGCCCGTCGGCTCAAACACACACACACACACCCACACACACACACAGCTAAATGCCAGATCAGAAAAGGTGGTCTGGTGGACAGTGTCTTTGTGTGTGTGAGAGGGAAAACGTGCTGCTGAGTCTCGACATTCAGGCTCAGTTAATCCCTTCTGTCAAATATTCAATCTGATTGGCATTTTCCATTAACTTCACTGATTACGTTCCTGCTCTGTGTCTCAATCTCAACCAAGGTTTTCATAAACAATTAGGGGAGGAGAGAAAATGTATTCACACAAATGTGGGTCACCACACGGAGCCGTGGCTGGATACTGTTAGCCCATCGAGGAATGCAGCACTATGCTATTAATATAGAAAGTGATGTGTGTTGTGTCATTTCTAGAGTCTGATATAACTCAGTCATGAATCATTGGATATGTAGAGCGTTTACAACTGATTCACCCAACAACCCTTTCTGTCAAACACAGTCTTTGGTAAAAACGAGTACATATGACATTAATCTGATTACAATGATACTTTTACAATAACTCACTGTAGGAAATAACCTGCCCTTTTCTTCCGGCCCTGAACAGAAATCAGACTCATGTTCCTCTGCGTTCGTCTAGCCTGGGCGACACGTCTTTTTAATAAACCGGGGTTAATTCTGCTCTCCACTCTGACCTTCCTGTGGCTTCTTTCCAGGCCGCTCGACATGAGCGACTATCCCCCCCGAGACAGAAACCAGAGAAGCCAAACATCCTCATATGTGCTGTCACATCTGCGTACAGTCTGAAGCTCAGCAGAGCAACATCAGGGGCGACGTGGGCTCATCCTGTATCTAAGAAAATCCTCAAAATACAGCCGTAATGAAACTGACACAACCAAAACTAAATGTGGCTTTCCTTCTAACACATACTGAAAACTGCTGATACTTAAAGCTCTGCGTGTCTGTTTGTATCCATGTAAAAAAAAGGCAAAAACCTCCTGAATCTGTTGGACGCTGATAAACCACCATGAGCACATTCAGCACGTATAGACGCCGTTTCCTGAGATAATCCCGGACATCAGATTCTGATCAGGCGTACGGTTCTGCTGCGGCCAGCCTCAAATTGACATTGACAAAACAAACATTTGTCAACCGTAACATTTACAACAATCACTCTCTGCAAACACAAACCACTAAAAACAAAAACACCTACTCAGCACAAAAGGCAAATGAATCTAAATTCTGCTCAGTTACCAGTTCGCCTCACTGGGATGAAATCAGCAGAAATCTTTGAAAAACAACTTTTTAAAAAAACAACACAGACTTTTAATAACCTATAACTAATAAATAAAAACATAAATGATCTAATAAGGTTCAACCTGAAGACACAAACTGCTACATAGATTTGTTTATCGTTTAGTTTAATTAGCAGCAGGGTGACACGAGTCCGTCTTGAAGAGTGCTGACGTAAATATTTACACCTGTTACATCCAGGTGAACGCAAGAAACTAGCTGGAAGGTTATTAAACCACCATGAGTCGGGATTTGATGTTCAATAAAAATGTGGTTTTGTGTAGCTACAAAACAATACAACAAACTTAATTCACGACCTCAAGCAGAAGCATCCTGTTGAGTACAGCAAGGACCAAAAATCCTGCGTGGAGCGCTCAACAAATGTTTGTTGTTTTTCTTATTGCTGCTCATGTGATGGACCTAAAATCTGATTGAGGCTTCAGTCGGGACAGCAAACATTTTGTAAGAGTCTGAGTAAGTAAGCAGCACATTAAGAAGCCAAAATCTGGAGAATCACCTTCTGAATGAGCTCCTCTGTTGTGTTTGAATGGTCGATTGTTAAATTGTTCCACAAACAAAATAATTCTGTTGTGGCAGATCTTCTGATTCCTTCTTACTGTCACTGTCAGTTAGTTTAACCTTTAAAACGCAAACTCATCTGTATTTCTTATTACTCCTCGACATGACGACAGCAAGTTATTTCTTGCACTTTAAACAAAAAACTACTTTAATTGCTTTGATCAGCAGCTATCAGAGATGCACAGATGTTGACACCTGCGGAACATCTTCAGCTCGTCGGCTTGTAGCGTTCCTGAGCGCAGCAGCGTTTCTATTCTCACCCTCGACTCCCGTTTTCAGGTCGCCGGAATCTCACGACCGAAGCAATTACAGAGCCGTCAGGCCGTCATGTGAAATGAGGTTTGACATGCTGCTGTTTTCCATCTTCATGAGCACGGGGAGCTCAAACTGGATCACAGTGCAATATTATTATATATTTAATTTTCAGTGTTGTGGTTTTAGAAATGTCCTGTGACCCTGACGGCACTTCAGACGACCACATGTGGGCTGAGAAGATCTGCAGCACAGGTTTTTTTTTTAAAAAGATACTCTACTGTAAGAAGGTTTAAGTGATTCTGATGATATATCGGGACAATAAATTACATTAAGGTCTTTTTATCGGTGTGAGTTAAATAAAAGCCAATACAAACAGGAGGAAGGATGGATGTCTACAAGAAAGCCAACAAGTTTTCACACAACGTATCTTATTAGAGCTGTGGATTATTAAATCATCCATCTTTGCTCAGTAGATCATGTTTCTTAAACTCAAGTGTGCATAAACTACGTCACAGCTGAAGAAAATGGCGACCTGTTGATCGTATCAGATGACACGCAACACAAACTTCATACGACAAAGGTGGAACAAACTGACGATGAACTGAAGCCGCTACATCCGTCTGTGCTCGCTTCAAATCCACCAGACTGCACTGATAAAAACAGTCATTTCAAAACATGTGAATTTCAGCTCTATCGCTGCCTTCATTATAAGTTTGTTAGTAACTTTAGTGATTTAACACATTAAATCGACCTCCCTCTACCTCTCAGTGAGCTGGTCAGAGACCCTCGAGGCTTTTTTGGAGCTCAGCAAGCTGTCACCATATTTCTGCCATCACTGCTTCACCTGTAATAAGCATCATTTTTTATGTGATATATTCACCTGTGGTGCAAGTTTACGTATTGGGGCGTACTGTCACAAATACGCATGACTGCCGGCGTGAGTAGTTTTGATGCGACATCTTGGAAGGCGAGTATTTGTGTCACGTCCCTGGTGTGTTCTGGCCTCAAGGAGAGCTGACCGACAAGATGAAGGCGGAGGATTTGTTTTTCAAAGGGAAAAAGCAAAAGCGCCTATTTAACAGGACTTTGGGTTTAAACCAAATGATAATAGAGGGTCTATGAAAGCTTCTTCTGATTACGGTAATCCCACAGACTTCATAAAAAACTACTCCCTGGTGCATTTCATACTCATGGCTGTTGTTTTGCTCTGTAGAAGCGTCGCTGAACCCACTGAATTTCCTGTGATCGGCCTACTTCTTAATAAAAGTCATGTTTCACCACCGTGATGCTTTAAATTTGAGATGTTCTACTCGTATCAACGGTAACTTAAAGCAGCATTTTACAGAGTGTGAGCATCTTTTCTTGTAAAAAGCCAGGTGTGTTCAGTTACACCTGTGTATTAATCACTTCAACATCCTGCAAATCAGCCATGAGAAGCAGATAATCAACAGATATCAGTTGAATAAAATCCATATCGTGCATCATTACATGAGTTACTCATGAGTACTTGGATCAGCTGATGCTCCTACAGAAGTGACAAGATGTGTCAGTAAACTGTTTTTAAATATTCTTAATTAATCTGCAACTTTTATCTTTGGTTTCAAATTGTTTCTCCTACTTGAAGACTTTTTCCACTCTCACACTAACAGACAGCGGAGTCATCAGCTAGTCTGAGTGCTGATTCTGCATCAGTTTGTACAAAACACATGCAATGACAGTTCAAATACATCATGTGCACCTGGATTAATCTCCTTAATGATCATTTTGAATGCTTGTAATGTGAAACAACGTGGGAGCACAAGTGACAAACTGAAGCTCATCAAGCTAACGGGGAGTTTGACAATCTGGAGGTGTGTGATTGCATGTTGTGTCTCCATCTTACCGGCTAATCCACAGGTATGGAGCCCCCAGCTGGACCGCAGCTGCGGGTGGTGGAGAAGGGGGGGGAGGACACGGTTCGCTTTCTCCGCCGACAACCGGTAACCTCAGGTCGGCAGCCTGAAACAAGATGTGCCGACGAGCGAGCATGTTAGACGGGTAGTAATGTCTGTTACCCCCTCGCTCACTCACTAACCAGCGCCTGCTAGCATCCCTAATCACTCAGCTAGCTAACGGTCACCAACTGCCAAAATGTTGCACTAACGGTCGCAAACTCGCAAAATCTGCGGCGGATTTAAACACTCGCAGAGAAGAAATGTGTTTTAAATCAAGTTAAAATATGTTTCACATCATTTATAACACTGATAACAACAAGTGAAAAGACATAAAGGGGGCATCCCAGCTGCACACAGGGACGCTAGCGCTGCTAGCAGCTTAGCCGAGCCGTTAGCTTCGCTTTAGCATCGGCAGCTAGCAAATTAGCAAACATACTACTGCTGCGAGCGGCTTTTGTTTTTGTTGTTTTTACCTTGTAGCATTCGATGACCGGCTGCGAAAAAAAGCTCACAAACATGGAAGTAGAGGGGAGAGAACATGGAGCTGGGGCTGCGCCGTGAGAGCGGGGTCCCTACTGCCTGTCAGCGGGGCCTTTTTCTTCATCCATGGAAAAACACTGTGAAAGGCCTGGCCGTCCATCGGCCCGGGAGGGCTGCCGCTGCTTTTCACTCGCTAACAAAAACTATTTCCGCTGGCCCGCTCCGACACGTCCATTGTCTGCCGCCTCCGTCCTACAGCTCCAGCGGCCCGCTGCCCGTCTTCACCCGCACGGCGCCTTTGTTTTGTTTCCGTCGTGTTTTCCCTTCTTTTCTCCGCGGCTGGCTGTTTTCCGCCCTTGTCAGTTTTAGGTGTCCCCCCGTGTAGTCGACGGCTCCTCGGATGCTGCTAGCGTTAAAATGGTAGTTTCCTGTCTGCATAATGGTTCCGGGTAGAGCCAGGCACAGGTCGGTCTGTCCGGCCGCGACCACACCGCCGCCGCTGCGCTCACATCCACCTCCGACCCCCCGACCGCGAAATATGCTTTCTATCCGGCATGCTGCCCGTGGATGAATAAACAGTGTGTGTGTGTGTGTGTGTGTGTGTGTGTGTGTGCGCGCGTGTGCTGTGTGTCTACGCGTGCGTGTACGTGCGCGCGCGGGCATGCATGTTTGCACACTATTAAAAAAAGATATCAGTGACACACACACACACACACACACACACACACACACACACTGTCATTAGGCCCCTCAGAGAGAGAGAGTGAAAGTGTATGTGTGTGTGTGTGTGTGTGTGTTTTCACACTAAGTGTGTGAAATGTTAATGAGTCAATTAAAGATATCATTAGAGCGCGTGCTGCATAACATTACAGGGTGTGTGTGTGTGTGTGTTTGTGTGTGTGTAGTGAAAAGCTGAGATTTTGTCTGTAAACACGTGTTGTACTTTTTTTTCTTCTTCTTCTTCTTCTGTTGATATTCTGCATGAAAAGTAAATAAATTAAATATTAGTCTTAAAGGGGCGCCGTGACCGTAACTGTGCAGATTTGGAGAAAAGAATTCAAACTCAGAATTTTTAGTATTTATAATATTTATGAGGCAAGAATACAAAGTCAGAACTGTTTATTCTCTCCGTTGGTGTGTAAACAAACTGTTCTCAGAGGAAAATAAGATCCCAGAACACTGGTTGGCGGGGTCCGCCACATATCCTGCTCTTTCCCTCTTTTTGTCCACATATCACATGTTCATAATGTCATAAAATAACCTATAATCTATAAAACCATCTATCCCAATTGCTAAGATAAATGTTGGGTACGTACGTTCCTGAAAAACCAGATAATTTCATACTTAATGTTTCTTTATGTTGCAGCTTTACGTTTGTTTAGGCTGAATTTTCTGTTCCTTGCACAAAAACATCTGATGAGGGTTCAGAAAACATCGTGGTTCTGCTTAAAAGAACCTGTTTTGGTCTTCACGGTCGAGGACGGAGATGATCCGACGTCCTGAGACAGTGTTGGTCGTCATAAAAACATCTGGATGTCTGCAGGTTTCCTTAAATAATGTAATTTGTTGATGTATCGATAATGAAGAAGAGCCGATATGATCACGTGTCACTGAGCTGTCTCTGAGGTGTTGAGTCGACGGCAGCCAACAGGAGCCCAGCCCTCCTGTAATTTCCCTCATTTTCTTCCTTTAATGACTTGATGAATTAATAATTTGAGCTAAATTAGTGGGAGTGAGGATGCGGCGTGTTGTTTCCCCTGTGTGGAGCCTCAAATTGCTCCCTGAGAGCAGAAACACAACAGCGAGGAGGAGCTGAACGCAGACACAGAACTTAACGTTCAGACCAAAAACAGACTTTAAAGGTCAGAATTCTCTTCTGTTATTCACTTATTTTAATTAGACAGTTAAACATATAACCTAAAACATTTGTCACATGGTTAAATAGAGATTAGTCGACTTTGTCATGAAGATTTGTGTCTGTCTGCCTTTTTTTAACCTTCAGATATTCAACAGAACAGTTGGAATTGTTTGTTTTTAGCACCAGAAAGCAAAACACCATTCTATAGACAGTGTGTTTGTACAGGAGCCCAGAAAGGACAAACCAAACAGAGGCTGAGCGAGGGCTGTTCAGGTGGTTGCAGCCTGCAGCATCACCAGTAGATGGCACTAAATCCAACACACTGGACCTTTAGTCAGGCAAAACTAATGAAACTGGGAGTTTATAATCATTTAAATTCAAATGAAACAAACAACATCGAACTCTGTGAGCAGTAAACTGTTTTTTTAAAGCAGTTTCAAGCAAAAATGTGTTTGCTGTTCCAGCTTCTTAAAGGGAAATACCTCTAATTTTACAACCTGAGATGTCACCTTTGTTTATTCTACACTCTCCTTTTCATTAGCTGGTGCCTACATTACCCACAATCCAACGTGGCCACTGAGTGACATCATTAAGGTCATTCGTCAGATCACACGCAGCTTCTTCTGAAGACCTGTGGAGACACTTTAATGTGTTAAATTGGCGGAGTTACCCTTTAAATATGATGATTTGCAGCTTTTCTTTTAGATTTCTGGTTATCAGACACAAAACAGGTGATCTAATGTGTCACATTGAGTGAGTTTTCACATTTTTGTGACATTTTATAGACCAAGAATGTGTGAAATAATAGTCAGCTGCAACTCTGAGAGCTGTTCTGATCAATTTCACTGATTAAACATTTAATTGTTTCATCTAAAACGCCAAGAAAATAATAAAAGTGTTGTTGTTTCGTATGATCAGAAGTCAAAAACACCAAATATATTCAGTTTTTCGTGATATAAGACAAACAGATGTATCCACAGAAATAACACACACACACACACGTTTTAGTGGGATTTTTTTTATTTTTATTGTTATTATCAATTAAACAGTAGGTTTCTACAAACGCAAGAATTGATCACCAATAACAAAAGGGTTGCACGTGTGTGAGACCTTTGTTTGGATATTCTTGGAAATAGACATATAAGGGGATGTAATAAATAAATGTATCATACAATTTGAGGTATGCAGAGTAGCTTTGAGAATACAAATATGCCCGTGCCCCCCCCACCCACCCAGTGGTTAACACACACACACACACACACACACACTCACACACACACTCACACACACAGACACACACACTCACACACACAGTTATCAGGGGAGCAATTAACTGAACATGGATTACGACATGTGTATCAGACCTATGAGCAGAAATGAGACATTAAAAATACAACTGAATCTTCACGTGTCATTTACAATCCCCCCCCCCCCTTTTTTTTCCTCCTTCTCCTTTAAAAATTAATGAGATGTTTTCATCGTTAAAACCCACACACAGTCTTTTCCATCCTGTCAGACAAAAGGCAGGTCACAGTACATTCTCCTCCGCGACCCGCTCAGGCAACGACTGCTGTCGCTGAAAAACACTTGAATAAAAATGTGGGGTTTTTGTTTTTTTTTACCTCTTCAGCGCGGATTGAAACTCTGAACAGTTCACTCCAACATCACAAAACACATTTCTCCTCCTACCTGTAGTGCTGTAACCAGATCCAGCTCGTTTCTATCTGTATCGCACCAATATGTGAGACGAAAATATGACGAAAATGTTGATTTGTAGACACTTAAAGAAAAACATCTTGACGACTCATCCTGCACTAAATTTGCTCTTCTAATTGAGACGCTGCCATGGATGTATGAGAAGAAGGTCATCGTGTTTCTGAGCTGTTAGCTATAAAGAACATATGTTCTGGTTTCCCGTCTGTTGTCCTTCAGCAGCTTTACTTGTCACTAAAGTAGATAACCTGACAGCCCGTCCTCGTCGGGAAAACAACCACAGAGGTCGACTGTGAAAGCAGGTTATCGCGACACACATTTAAAGTTCTTGTTCGGTGGCGACCTCTAGTGTCTGTTTGATATTATTATGGCCGTAAAGGAGGAAGTCAGGCAACGTAGTATAAACCGTCACTGGTGCGATGCTAAGCTATACTCACTAATGTCAAGGTAAGAGGATGCAGGAACTATTTTCTTCCTGTATCACTGCACAGAAGGAATCCTGCAGCTACTCTTGGACGAAGCAAGCTAACGTTACAGCTCAGCGAAGGAGGACGCCATCAACGTTCACGCCTCTCTCTCCATCGTCTGTGAGTAGATGC
>CAEMYA010000841.1:136102-164491 GCA_903131615.1 Diplodus sargus | reverse complement strand
CGGCCGCGATTAACGCGACAGAATCGCCGTTTGATGATGAAAATGAGGACGATGAAGGCGAGCGGTGACCTCTGACGTGAAACCACACGGGTCTTTTTCTGCACGTCGAGTGTTTTCTCCCTCTGATTGAGGTGAAATAATAAAAGAGCCTCATCTGGACTCTCACCTCATTACCGCTTCCATGTACAGCCACGTGCACACACACACACACACACACACATGATCCCCCACGTAGTAACCATCCATCACTCAGCCTGCAGAGGCGACTCCCCTCCCCCTGCAGTCCTCGGCAGGGCGAGAGAGGTAAAGACAGACAGAGAGAGAGAGAGCGCCGCTGCCTCTCAAACGCCTTTTCTTCCCCGGCGAAGGCAGCCAGGCCCCTGCAGACCAGCAGCCAACGCCCCTCCCCCTATCTCCCCATCTCTCCCCCTCCAATCCTCTCTTCCTCTCTTTCTTTCACTGCCTCTCCCTTCATCCCTCTCCTTCTGCTCAGGCGACCTCTCTGCATCTTTATCTTCCAGAACATCTCTTTCTTTTGTCTTCCTCTTCCTGCTGTATCCTTATCAGCTGTTTTTTCCCTGTGATACTTCTCGTCTGGTCAACCGACCTCTCACGCTTTTCCTTTCTTTCCCCCTCTTTGTTCTTCTTCCTCTCCTTTTCTACTTACTGTTTTACACTGATGCTGTATTTTAACCCTTTAACTACATCTTCTTGTCTTCCCTCTCTCTCCATCCTTCCCACCCTCGTTATTCTCTCTCTCTCGCTCCAATCTTGTCATTCACGTCCCCCTTTTTTTTTCTGTTTCACTGTGTTTACTTGACTGTTATGGCTGTTTAGCAGAAACAGTTTACACATTCAGACGACACTGAGATGTTTATTTGGCTTCGCAGCCGAGTTACGAGTCTCCTGGCGGCCATGTCTGCCTGCCTGCTGCCATAATGGAGGTTCACTCGAGAATCCACCGCGTGAAAGTCAAACTAACCGGGACACAAGCAGAGAAATACCTGGAATAGAAAGTCATGCGGTGGGAGGGGGCCAGTTTACTTGAGAGTAAACTGGCTCATAGTTGAGTTGGCAGAGAAGTAGGTGTTGTATGTATTATTGGTCAGTAGAGGCAATATGTTAATAATAAAACAACCACTTGGCACCATGTCGCCTAACTAAACTACGATGGCCAAGCTTCTGGCAAAAACGCGCAGCGACAAAACCATTTTCCAGCCACTTGTCGGAAAGTGTTAGATAAACATCAGGTGTGAACGACATCACAGTGAGCGTTCGCTGACCGGACACTGTGGATAACCAAATCACAGGCTGACGCTGAATATATTGGACATAAAGGTCAGATTCACCAGTCAGGAGGAGCGTCAGCCTTTAAAAACAGTTGGATAATGTCTAAAAAAAACAAATCAATCACCCGTGACGACAACAACAGGTTGACGTCATCACAGCTGCACTGCAGTTTGAAAGACGTGTGTTGGATGTAAAACACCAAAAATTCAGTTTTTAAAACGTACTTTTTCTTGTGGCTGTGTGACAAGGTCAGAGAATGAACACCTGCCAAGCACCAGACGTGGGTGTATTTTCTGTTTGGTGAGTAATTGTTTGAAACACTATGCTGAGAGGCTCTGATTCTGTCGGCTCGGTCGGGTTTTCACCACACAGAACAGGATCTTTATGGTGGCTATCTCTTAAACTCAGAAATCTGGATTTGAATGTCCAGTTTCTATTTTTTCCTTTTAATTTAATATACTCTCTAGTTCGTCTTTAAGGAGCCGCCATTGGTGTTTTCAAACGCTTCTGTAGCTGCCAGTAGTTTCTCATAAGACACTGATTAGTTAAACTCCTGTAGCGTGTTGTTTGAAGGTAAACTTTGACGAGAATGCTGCATTAAAGTCAGATATCTCGGTCTCTGAGGCTTCAAATGTGTCTCTTGTGAGTTCTGAAACTTTAAGGAGGTGCACATTAAATTGTTGGAGCGACCAGAAAGCTCTCGCTTTTCATTCTTGCTTCCCCCCGCCCGGACTCACCGAGCCTCTTCAGGGAGCTGTAGCGGCTGATCTCGGGTTTCATGGCCAACTCGTAGGACGGCGGCAGCTGGGCCAGGTTGTGGAAGGAGTGGGAGAACGAAGGGTGGCTGCTGTTGTGTCTCATGCCGCTTCCCATGATGCTGCTGCCGCCGACCCCGCTCGGACCTTTACCGCTACCTGAAATCAGGGTGGGTCCGGAGGAGAGCTGGGGGGTGTTGTTCATCCGGGCTCCACGCTCTGGAGAGAGAAGAGAGAGCAGAAGGAGAAGAAGAAGAAGAAGAAGAAGAAGACACTAGCTGGTTAATAATCAGTAAACACAGGAAGTGTGTCCGAGCTCCATGGCGACCATCTATAAATACAACTCCGTACTGTTCGTCTGAGGCTCAAACACACAATCATATCAGCCACATAGAAATACACAGAAATACACTGATAGCACCGGGGAGGGAATCTACACACACACAGTCACATTTATGCAAAGTGCAAAAGCGGCACATCGATCGATACACATAAAAAATGATTTGTCTTATGTAAGATTAGCGGTGTGGGGGAGGGGCAGGGGGGGCTGTTTTTTACAACATGTATACTCATATCAGTTACATCACACCGCATGTGAGTACGTTCATATTGTCCAAACAGCAAACAGACAGCGACCCGACATGCAGGCGCGCTCAGCCGCGACCTCACATGTGACGGTTCTGTGCGTCCAAACAGGGACAATGAGCTCATGTGTCGTCACACACATGCTGCACATTGCTGGAACCGCTGACGAGTCGGATTTATTAGCAAAAAAAATAATAAAATAAACTTTATCAACTGCTGCAAAAAAAATGTGAGAAAGTAAAGATATAAAGCAGCAATAAAATGTTACGTAACGGTGGAAAAATTGGCCATTTTGCTGTTGTTTCCTGTCTTTGAGACGGACACAATCGATGTCGAGTCCATTCAGGGTGGTAATGGTTATGGGCCGCGATCTTGTTAAGATAACTGCTGGACATATCTGGTCATTGACCGCTGACAGTAATGGCCAATAATGTCTCTGTTAAGCATCAGCCAGGGAACACACACCACATCGACTTCTGTACCGCATGTGACACACACGGTGAGGGAGGAACAAAAAAACAATGCTCGCTCTGAGATCACGTGGTTTATAAAACAGGAGGAAGGCTGAAGACGACACACACTCTCAGCTGGAGGAGCCGCTTTCAGCGCCATCGTACAGAATTAGCTCAGTCATTTCCGAGAGTGTGAGGTAATTGATTTTTTTTCCTCTTTTTTTTGGAACACCTACGACGGCTGACAGAGAGGGTTTTGGATAATGGTGTCATAGAAAAGTGAACTTTGTTCAATGTGTGCAGAGTGTCTGACTCAGAGAGCTGAAGTGTTCTGTTCTTGTATCCTCCCAGGAGGCCGTTCACCTTATCTAACACAGGAAGAGAGAGGACAGAGCTAAAGACAACTCAGGAAGGAAGCCTCCATTAAAGAGGTTCCAAATCTCACCTTTAGAAAACAAAAACTCGCAGGAATGAATTCACACGAGCGGACGAGAATCGTGACTGAGCACAAAGACTAAAACAACACGAGATATTTTTGAAGGCATGAGCAGGAAAAACCCCTCTGCTGCTTCTCAAGTTCTCTGAGTATTTCTATTTTCTGCCACTTTAAACTTCCACTGTACAACATTTTAGAGGTGGGAACGTTATTCACTGGTGACTCTGCAGAATACATCAGCAGCACATTTAGTAACACTTTATAATATCTATCAGAAATATAGTTAGTAAGGTAAATTAACTGGTTTATAAAGTGTGTCATTGTTTATTAACAGTGAAATAACTATTAACTACAATTAAATCTGTCACAATATAATTTTCACTACACAATTTTTGTAGCCAAACAAATTCACAATAATGATTTTATCCCAGTCGTGTGTTTTGTCTCTTTGCTCGGCGTTTATGAAGGTGGAAAGAGTCTAAAACCAGAAGTTTGTGGTCCAAAAAGAACAAATACACTGAATAACTAGAGAAAAGGCTCAAAAACAAAAAGATATCTCAGCTGCATGCAACAAGTATTTGAATATTCGCAGGTTTATCGGGGATTTAAGTTATTAAATTCAAAGATTTTGGCTTTCTTGTTAACAGCAGCGACTGAACAGTTGACGATCTTCACCTGCAGCACACAGAAAAGCACAACTGGAACTAAACATTTAGTTTAATCTGCACTCCAACTTCATTTTTATTCCTCACTGCTGCCTTCTTGTGTAATTTATTCCCCGCGGGACACATGTGGGTGTGATGTCTTCCAGTAAGATGCAGCGAGAACAATTTAAAAAGTTCAGTGAAAATCATGCTCGTAACCTTTTCTTGTTTTTTCTTCCACAGCAGCAAGAACTGCATGATGAAACTATAACACACATCATATCCAGTGTTCTCTGTCAGCCATGTTAGATGCACCATGGACAGTTATTATCCAACCTTTTCCTTGGAGATGAATCACTTCTGCTAGCATTGCTTTTTTTTTGTTTTCTTGGTGCAGAGCCTGGGAAAACACACTCAGGTAAAGTGCAGTGACCTCGCTTAAGCCAAGACCTCTGGTAATCAGCTGTAAGCACACTTGCAGATCACTGCTACACAGAAAGAGAAGAAGAAGAAGAAGAAGCACATTTGGAAGCAGGCTGGTGGTGGTGGTGGTGGTGGTGGGTGGAGGGGGGCAGACAGGCTTGCATCAAGCAGAGGGCAGGCCAGACAACTTTTAGCTCACGCTCTTATGAAAGATGTGTCACTCTCAACACAACCCCGTGCGTCATTAGAAACATCCGTAGGTGTTGCGCTTCCATTATTTGCCACAGAGTAGTGCTGAGAGCGGCACAGCTGCTTTAAGAGCGCCGGGACAACAGGCCGTCAGACCGGCAACAAGACAGACAGACAGTGTGGTAGTGAGGCCGCGAATCCGGCCGGCAGCTGGCGGGCCGCCTGCGCTGGACTGTGCTGCTGACCACGAGGCTTACCGATGGTAGCAGAGTGTTTGGGGCTGGATGCAGACCCCTGCTGGTTAAAATGGTGGTGCAAGTTCCCAGCTGCGAAGAGAGCAGAGCCGACAAACTGATGGACAACCACTCCAGAGACACAGAGCCATGTGTCGAGTAAGCATTTGTGTCAATGGACAGAGAAAGAGAGAGAGAGAGAGAGGACAGAGAGGGACAGAAAGAGAGAGACAGGAGGAGAGGGAGAGTCCCTCCAGGAAATGGCTTCTTTGTTTTTCTGTAATTTTCCTTTATTTCTGCAATTAATTCCATCAAACTGCACATCAACGTAGCACAGGATGTCTTTTAATGTCCTCAACAGCTCCGGAGACGGAGCAGGTGGAGGACAGTAACATGTAGCTTGAGCTTTATTGTCCATTAGAAGTTTAAAAGCAGATTTAAAGTTCACAAGTAAGACCGAAAGGATGAAATAAATCCTGAACTGCGCTGTGGAGCAAACAGTTCTACACAAATACATGACATTTTTGGATTGTCTTTAGTTGCACTGAAGCACATTTTCCTTGAGTTGAATTTCTTCATGTTTAAACCCAAAATAAAACATAAAATAAATCTAAAAAACACGAAACAACTCAGCAAAATCCTGGAGAGACTGAAAGCAGAGAGCTTGTTGTGTGAGAGACAGTTGCAGAGCGACAGAACAGCAAAGAGAGAAGTGTGTGTGTTGTGTGTTTCGTCTGTAAGTGTGTGATTTGTTGCAATACAAGAAAAACAAACACGTTGATCAGTACTCGCTCCGCTCAACCTGTTTTCTGCAAACCACAGAAACACGATCGTTCGGACTGTTTTCTGCTAACGAGAGCAACATTTCTGCGTCACCAGAGACGACGCAGCGCTGCGGAGGCCGTCTGAGGGGCATCAGGTGAGAAAACAAAGGATTAAATACAGATTTGTAGAATTGATTTGGAGCGACTGCCCACTGGCTGCTAACAGCTAACTAGCTCACAATGTAGCATTAGCGAGGAAAAGACATATTTTCTCGTAGCTCCTGTGTTGAGCAGTGATAGTAACTATTATAAGACACGCTCGGGTTAAAGTAAGTGCTACATAAATATGTACAGAAATCCTTTTCATCCTCTGGTGGTGTGTGATGAGTCAACAGCACACTACGTCAATCACCTTTGAATACCTTGTGTGTGCACTTCTATAGGCACAGAGCATCAGATACATGCTGTAATTCAGAGGTATTCCCTCCCTCACACTGAATAAATAAAGGTGAATCCACATAATGAACAAATAAAAAGGATTTTCAGTTGTTATTTCTGCAGATTGGCTCCGTTTTAAAACGAAACCCCTCTGTGATTATCCTTTTGTATCTCTAAATAGCAGCGTCTGGCAACTCCTCAGTCACCACAAATGATTTCCTGCTGAAGTGCGATGTGTGTTACTGATTCCGAGATTGAACTGAGATCCGAGTAAAAAGCAGCGACAATTACCATCCGTGTCACCGGGGACGGGCCTCGCTTCATGTTTCTCACCCTGATGATTGTGTGTAATTACGACCATTTGTTTGTTTTTTTCCTCGACGCGACACTTACTGCGGTTGTCTTTGCTCTGCAGGATGGGCGTGTAGAGGTTTTTAGACGTCCGTCCGTCCGAGGTGGTGGTGGTCAACACTGTGGTGTTGTTCCTCTCTCCCTGCTGCACCGGGCTCGACTGGTGACGCAAGATATCCACCAGTGATCTGACACAGCAGAGGGTGGATGGAGGGATGAGAGCGAGGAGGAAAGAAGGGGAGAGGGTGAGGAGGAAGACAAAAGGTCAGACAGAGAGAGAGAGAGAGGTGAGGAAACTGATTCATATCAATCTATCACTTTCATTTCTTCTAATTCATGGATCTGAAATGTGTTTAATTCCCTTCTTTGATAACTATCGTCCACCGATTTCATGAATTATTCTTCTTCTCTGTGCCAGTAAACAGAAAATCTTTGGCTTGCGAAGAGAACGTCATATTGCTGCTTTGGGAAACACTTCTTCTGACATTATAATAGAACAAACAACAAGTCGATTAACCAACACAGAGAATAATCCCTGGTGTCGTCTCGCGCTCTCACCTGGGCATGTTGATGTCCCTGTTGCGAGGTCGGCGCGCCACCTTGCTGAAGGCGATCCTGACGCCCACTGCAACCACCAGAGTGAAGGAGATCACCCCTCCGATCACGTACGCCGTGCTGCGAGTTAGAGGAGGAAACACATTCACTCACTCGCCAAGAGAGCAGAAGAAATCAAGCGGCAGTCAAAACAGAGACGTCCGGACTCTGACCTGCTGTTGTGCTGCTGGAGCGTCTCAAAGTCCGGGTCGGGCTTGTTCCCCACGGGCACCGTGATGGGCTGCTGCGTGTCGGCCCACACGGGGGAGATGTAGTTGTTGCAGGACTCCTGGTCCAGCCGGTTCCTCTGGTGCTCGCAGCAGAAGCGGTAGTGGCAGGTGCCGCAGCAGTAGATGTAGCTGCCCTTGGAGCAGTTGAACGTGGTGTCAAAGTGCCCCATCACGTCGTAGTAACCCCTGAGGATCCAAGTCACAGTCAGCTCTGCTGCTAAAGAGGGTTCTGTGTACTATCCTGGATGAGAGTTTGACACAGTTTTGTGTGTTGTTGTGTTCGGATGGAACGTTATAAACTTTGCGAGACGAAGTCTGTGACCAGTTCTTGTTATTGTTACTGCTTTGGATCCTGGTTTGTTGCAGAACTGGCGTGTCTAGATAAAATATAAGCTTTGTTCACAGCAGATCAGCCTCACACAGTTATTTTTTCTTACTGTTTGTCATTCACTTTCCGCCCACTTCAATTTTTCAAGCAGTTTTGGCACCTTCATGGCAGATAATATACGTTTAATCAGCAGCTACAGTCGTGTTTCTTTCAGCTGTCTTGCCTGCTCACTCTCTAGATCTCTAAACAATCTGTATTTTAGCCTCAAGTAGCTAAAAACAAACATCTTTATCAATGTTATGATGCGTAACGTTGCCAGCTACCTAAGAACCGAACACACTACGAGCCAGATGTGATCAGGGGCAGATCTGATCTCATTCTGTTTTCTATCCGCAGATAAAATGTGTTTCTGAAACCGTTCAGGATTCTCTTAGAAAACATTCAGAGACTTTTAAACCTCATTGATCTGATGTCGACCAACACGCGAGTCCTTCCAGGAGCGGACGCACATTTTTTCATGGCCACTCTTGATCCGGGCCCATTACTATCTGACCTTGATGGCCTCTGCATTACCGTAGCGCAGATATGCCTCCATAAGGCTCTAAAGCACTTAACGGGACCTTGACAGGATTCATTTTAAGTGTGGCTGGCACCGGTGGGAATGGACTCATGACTCATGACAGTGTCATTCATGCTAATGCTCCCAGACTGAAGCAGCAGCCTTGTGTTTGATTCAGCCAGGGTGTCGTGTGTCAGTGCAGGAGCAGCTAAACGCTGCACAGCGCCGAGGCTGTTTCTCCAACAGGAAGAAACAAACACTCAACACTACAACTGGATGAAAAGCTAATGGCGGCCGGCGATGTGACGTGATCGCGCAGACAGAAGAAACGGCGTTCAGGGGAAACGTCACGTTTACAGGAACGCAAGAGGAGCTTTATGTAAGTTGTTGCTGGTGGACTGTTGGTGCTGCGTTGGATCGTGGCTGCTGTCGATAGATGCAGCGTGGAGCTCGCCAGCACACAACTGATGGAGAGCTGATTACATGTTGCCTAGCAACAGCAAGACGCCTCTCAGTGCAAAATATAAGCTTCAGTGGGATCGAGATCAGAGCTGCAGGAGGAGAAGCATCATGATGCCATCAACACATTACACAGATGGAAATGAACGCGTGCCGTCGAGGAGACGAAGCCTCCCGCTGACTTCAGGCTCATCGTTTCTGGTTGTTGCAGATTTTTTTTTTTTTAACCAAACAGTTGTTTTTACAGGGAGCAGAAGTGTTCTGAACTGTGAGAACACTCATCCTCTACTGCAGGAGTCACGACTCTCAAATCTACAAGTCAATTTGACTTTAGTTTCAGGTCGTGTTTCCAGTCAAAAGACAAACAAATACTTGGATGACGATGTTTTAAAACCTCAAAACGGTTCGAGGTCTGTAACCGCAGCTTGACTTCATCCTGGGGGCTTTTTACAGATCAGGGTTAGACAAATTCAAATAATATTCACCAAAAATAAAGATTTCACAGTTCAAGAAACATTTGGAGACTCGACACTAAACAACAAAAGCTAAAAATCAGTTTCTAAAGTCGGTCAAATAATGAAAGGAAATGTTATCAGTTCTCTTCAGTTTATAAAATACCAGAATTTCCCTCTAATACACAGATTCAAGACAAAAATAACCTCACAATATCACGCAGCACCACCACAGGAAGCGTTCTATAGTTCTGTACCTGCACACGTCCACGTCCACCAGCTGTCTCGGAGGTGGCGCCACCTGCGCAGCTCCGAGCGGAGGCTTCAGGGCGTCAGCCGTCATGTTCCTCGGTAACATGGTCTGAGGGAGGGGCTTTGGAGGCAGCTCGGCCACGACGGGTGGATCGTCTCCGTCCTCCACCTCGGCTGCTTTCGGCGCCACCTTTGGTCCGGCGGGCAGCGGCGGCAGCGGCCTCTTGTAGCCGGTCAGGAGGAACAAGGTGGTGCTCCGTGTACCAGCCGCGGCGGAGCTGCCGCCGCCGGTCAGAGTCCTGACGTCGCCATCGACAGCGCGCCGCTCCGTGGTGATGGTCAGCGTGGAAACAGCCAGGCAGCAGGAGAGCAGCAGGACGAAGGACGAGCAGAACATCCCTTTTGAAATTGTTGGTTTCATTGTTTTATCACAAAGTTCTTGAGCCGTTGTTTAAAAAACAAAAACAAAAATTCACATTAACAGCTCCTCATGCGGCGTGAATAATCAGCGTCCTCATCCAAGATGGCCGCTTCTCGACTTATAAAAACCTTTCGTATGAAACGCAGTCCGATCTGTACACACTATACAGGTGCAAAGGGTTTCTCTCTTAGCTCAAGCGATGTGTCATGAATGTGTTTCACTCGTTCATCTGAATGTAAACATTTCTCTCTGGATACAAATCCTTCCTTTAAGCAGCTTGTGTAAACATTGAGGTCTTTCAGAGTTTTTAGGCCCTGTGAAATGTCTGCAGTTCTGAAGAATCAATCCAAATGAAAACGCTTAGAAATATAGAAGAACGTGTTGTCTGTTGTTTTTATGGCAGCAGGTGTCAGATATTTAATTTTGGTCTGTCAGTTTACAGTCCGCTGGCCAAAATCAAAACGTTGTCAAAAACAGGCAGTCATTTTTTTTACATGTTCTGTAAACAAAATGAGTGTAAACCCTTTAAATATAAGGACCCCTCCAAAATAAGAGTCTTATATCTCCGACTGAAGAGTTTTCCGGGCGTCGTTTACGGCACGAACATTACGATTCATGTAAGAAACTGTTAATGGAAAATGTAGTCTGTAAACATTTAGCGCTGCATGTAAACTTTATTTTTCACGTTTGACGAGCAGATGTTGGAAGTATTTTCTTGTTTGGCACTTCTGTTGTCCTGCGCGGAGAACCGATGTTCATGGAAAAATAATGTTTGCTTAAGTCAAATCAAACACTGTCTCGTGTCTGTAAACGGCGCCGGCAGCTTCAGAGATCTCAGCTTTGTTTGGTGGACAAACTGAGAGTCAAAATTCAGATTCCTTCCACGTCATGCTCACAATCTGCCAATCAAACGAGCTCTTCCTCACAAAACGGTTTCGGAGGAAGAGGATCAGTAAAGGTCAATATGCTTGAAGTTTTGGTTTAACTTACAGTAGAACAGTGACTTTGTGGACAGTGAGTTTGACTTATAAAGCGTTAAGCAGCATCAAATCTATAAGAAAAGTCCTCCGAGCAGCTGCGAGAGGACGAAGATCAGTTCAACAAACGAGCGTGTAAAGGCATTCACAGAAGAGTGATCAACAGCAAGAATCACAGAAAGAAAAGGTTTGTAAAAAACGTGAGGATCTATGTGCGTTCGATACCCTTGTGTGAGTGTCTTTGCTCTGAATTTAGCTTGGCCCAACAGAAGAGAACGAAGGAGGGCTTGGGCCCGGTTCTAGCAGGGCAGCGAGGTTCTGCCCACAGAACAGACATGAAAATGTCCGGATTCATCCGTCAAACGCAGAGGAACACGGGACGACGACGACGACGGGAACTCGGCGTGGTTCACGTTCACTGCCACGCTTGACGCCGCGGGTCACAGATTTAGAGCGACGTAGAAAGACTCGGGTAGAAAAGGTTCGGACTTACAAACGGGGTTCTGACATCCAAACGTATGAAATGTAGGGTTCTTCTCAACAGCAGATTCTTCATCGACTCCCTGAATGTGTGCGCGCTGATGTGTTTGAGGACTCGTCGTAAATGTAAAAGGTATTCTTCTATGGCTGGTGTTCAGTATGGCTTCACTTGGGTTGGTCTTTTGTTTTCTACAAACTTGATCTCCTTCCACAAAAAGTGTAAATACAGTGAAAGGTTTTAAATTGCATGTTTGTTTTGTTTCGTAGAGTAAAAGGAAGAATGCAAAAACGTTGAAGAGGTCGCTGGGATTAGATAAAGGGGGCGGTCGGGTTGTTCGGTGTGGCGAGATCGAGCGCCACGTGTGGAAGAAAACAGAAGACGACGACGAGCGAGAGGCGTCTCTCACGTAAGCGACTGGAAGAAGGAGATAGGCAAAGTGTCAACAGTGTTTCACAGCGCAGACCGAGACGGCGGAATATCTCTAATCCTTTGAGATAGCAGCAGCAGCAGCGGTGGTGGCGGCGGCGGCAGCAGCGGCGGCAGCAGTGCCTATAATTATCAGGTTAGACGCGGCTCGTGTTGCCTGTCAGTCAAACGCCGTCCTGCCGAAGCCTTAAAGTGTTCAGACGGCGTCGGAGCGCGGCGGCGAGTTATCGCTGCTTAACACACGAGCGAACCATCAGCTGGAGGATCGGTTTATAAAGCACTTTGAACCAATAATGCACTGATCATCGTCCTCGTGTGAAAACTCTGTTTCAGCATTAAGAGCAGCAGCTATGCAAACACTGACAGAAGACAACGGATATTAAGTTCTGTCTCTTCAGTATGCTGTGATGGCCGCGTGTTAACGGGACGCAGGATGTCTGGAATGTGTTCCTGTGCAGACGGGGAGAGATAAAGCTGTTCTTCAGTTACTAAACGGTTAAATAAACTCTTGATGATGATTTTTTTTTTTGCTTCGTCTCTTGACACAGTCAGTTTTGGCACCTGGTTTTGGTCTCGCTTAGAACAAAACGGCAGTTGAGAGGAGAAGAGGTGTGTGTGTGTGTGTCGCCTCTGTTCCCCACGACGACAAAGAAAGTGAAAAATAGTTGGAAAAAGAGGACGAACAGTTAGTGAGGAGTCTCGGCTTTGAGAGCAGCTGAGAGAATCCCCCAGAAAACCTCCATGTGGTGCAGGGACGGTCCTGTTGAGATCCACGTTTTCTGTCTCTCACAGGTTTACATCTGCAAGAGAAGAACACAGCAGACAGAGTGTTAGTGAGGAGGCGTTCAGCTCGTTGTGCTCGGTAACGATGTGAAGAAACGTCCTCGGGTTGAAACAGGACAGTCGCCTCGACGTTTAGCTGGTAATGAAATGTGACGGTTATCATCCTCAATGATATGAAAATGATTCCCACCTGTAATTAACCATTATTTTCATTAAATAAGTGTTTGATGAGCTCCTCAAATGTCTTGTTTTGTCCACAACCTAAAGATATTCAGCGTACAGTCACACAGGAGGAAAGAAACCGGAAGATAATCACATTTAGAAGCTAGAATCATTTCCCCTGAAAAAATGACTTAAACCGATTAATCCATCATTTTGACTGAGGTGACTGACAGTAAGTCTCTGTATGAGAGTCTTTGGTGTAGCATGAAGACATATTTCACGCTGTTATACACCTCAAAATGGCAGCGAGAGAAGAGGATTACCCAGAAATCCTGTAATGTGATGTCAGTAAAGTGCTCATTCATGGCTGCAGCCGCTCAGTGACGTGTTTAAAGAAAACCAGACAGGTGAAGAAGGACAACGAGCTAATGTTGGTTTAGATTTAACACACACACACACACACACACACACACACACACACCAGTATTTTGCACAGGAAGTCTGTCATTAGGACACTGTGGTGACGGCCGGGAGGTGATTTTATATAATACGCTCGCCTTGAGCGGCCTCCAGTACAGCTTCTATAATGCCTGATTAAACCTGAAATTCTGCTTTACTGGGGAATGTACAACACATATAGCTGCTCCTGCAACACACACACACACACACACACACACTTGTGCATATGAAACATCAGCTGACAGAGGAGATGGGAGCAGCCGTGGTCTGACTCTGATAAAAGGAGAGCAGGCGACATGACAGCTGCCATATGGAGTCATCTGACAGAAGGACAGAGGAGAGCAAGACCACAGATGTATGTGTGTGTGTGTGTGTGTGTGTGTGTGTGTGTGTGTGTGTGTGTGTGTGTGTGTGTGTGTGTGTTCTGTTTATAAAATGAGGCCTGCAGCTTCAGGACTGGGAGGCGTTCAGCACAACACTGCTGTCAGGAAAAATCTCACAACACAAGTCCTGATGTTTTCTTACTCTTATTTATCTAAAGATCACCACAAACTAAATATGTTGGTCACAAGTGTTTGATAAACATATTAGATAGTTCACTGCAAAAATAAAAGTGTGTATATGGCCGATGTTTTAGAATATTTGTACTCAAAAGAAGCCGAACGTCTTTATCGGCACTGAAACAATCTTGTATTGATGACTTTTGGTAGTTTCACAAAATACAAACACAATTATATTCATATTTCTGACCAATAATCTTCAGTAATGTGGATATAATGACTTAAGAGGGAAAAGATGAGTACAAGAACAAGTAGAAACAGTCCGGTAAGTTCAGAAAATGACATAATTTGAGTATCATGCAGCAAAGACAACACTTGTCTTGTGATTCAACAATATTCAACTTTAAAATATACTGAAAAATGTGATCAGAAATCACAATAACATATGAGTAAGTGGTTATTATCAGATACCAAATAATAGACACACACACACACACACACACACACACACACACACACACACACACACACACACACACACTCAGGGCTCCGGGGAGGAACCACTTTGGTCACACATGGACCCAAAAATCTGTCAAGCGTGACTAAACCTGTCATTGGTCGCACCAGTGAGCCCTTTAAACAACTGACATGATCATAATCTCTCGTCTCTGTCCGTCATCCCGGTGCAGAAAACCTACTTTCACATATCAGACACCAGAGCGACGACATCACCTGCAGCCGACAGAAGCACCACAGAGCACCAGAATATTCATCAAGTAGTAAACAACAGAGAGCAACAAGACGAGCTCAAGTGGAGGAGAAAAATACACGAGAACAGGATGTTCTGATTCCCGGGTCGGGAGGTTGACGGGAACTATTTCCTGAATCACAGTAACCTAAATAGCCCCGGTCCTCTCTGCTGGAGAGTTCGGGGCGCTCTGCTGCCCTGACAGCCCGGCTTCACATCAGCGTATCTCCACCCTCGGGGGGCTTTTCCGACCCGCTTCCCTCAGATGTCGTAATTAAGAAGCCCCTGCTGACAAACAGCTGAACTTCCACCGGCTTTCCAGGCAAGAAGTGCATCGATTCAATCGGAGGGGAAACGGCATAAATTTGCAGATTAATACAGATCGTGGGTTAATCAAGAAACGTGCGTCTGCAGGTTTCAGACTTAATGAATTCAACCCTAATAAAAGCAGCCAATTAAAGTGCACACAGCTAATACAAACAGTCCATCTAAGTGCATCCTTGAAATGATGAATTCATGAATTTATTCAGAGATGCAGCAGGACAGCATGTCGAGAGCGTTTCTCCTCCTGACTGTGATGTTATCGCTTGTTAAAACAGGATGTGAGGGGGAGAGGTGGGAGCGCTCAAACGTCTCTGTGACGGCTTTATTGGCCGCTTTAATTCTTGTTTTTATACCGAGACACAGTGAGATAACACCGAAAGATAACGGCGCTCAGGAAGTCACAGTAATGGGATTTTCATTTCATTATGACTGTGTTTATTAAAAAGGATATTCCTGCTTGTTATTCTGAATTAATCTGAGAGTCTGTGCATGCGGGACAACCGCACGGCGAGAAGGCAGCGCAGCGATGTGTTCAAATAACACTTACACACCCACTAATGACACATTTCTCACATGGAATTCGCTGCTCGTTTACATGAATATAAAACTTTGTCAGACGGATGTAAAGGAGCAATTATGCAGCCGAGCCTCCACGTTAAGAGATGATGAAGACCTTTACGGTGTCGCCAGCCTCTTCAGTGAACCTGCCCGTCCTCCACGTCTACCGTCTTCACCTTTACGCCCGCCTGGCTGCTGGTTTACATGCCTGCGTCTTCCCGCTGCGCTCGGCCATTTGTCACGCTGCGTGTGCTGCACACATGTATGGATTTGTCTTGCTGCCCATATGGCTGCTGCTCAGCCTCCCTGCCAACACAACCTGCCAGAATACTGTGGTATACTATAGATCAGCTGCACCATATATGGTATATGATATTTACACATTTTTCATCATACATTTATCTTTTTTAGCAGTTTATCTACCTGCACTGACAGGAAATGACGCTTAATTGTTTTCTTTTACTCAACAAAACAACAAAAATTAGACAAAAACAATCTCTTCTTTGTCCAAGTGTTGGTACGTGTCCATGCTGACTGTTCTTTCCCTCCTATAACAACACAAACACTTCCGCTTGTCTGTCACCAAAATGTGTTTCTAAAGACATTTAAAGCGCAAAACAATCCGTCTTTATTTTAACTCAACAATGTTTTGTTTCTTTATGTTTTTTCTGGATTTTCGATCGTGCTGAAAGTCCCTGATTAGCATGAAGAAGCTTTGACTGTCGGGTATCAAACTTTAATACTCTGACGGCACCGACTGCCTCGATCTACTATCTTGTCATTCAGTACCGAGTTTCAGTATCTAAGGAGTTAATCTGATCAGCTTGAGCGAGCCAATAAGCATGAAGCGTGCTTGATATGCCGAGATCTCAAGATCTCAAGGCATGCAGGGAAAAATAATTAGCATAATGTAATGTTTTGTTGAGACAGATTTCATAAAACTAGAATCAACAAAAGTATCATGAAGGAAGCAGCGTCCAAGTTAAAGGTAGTGAAGTTATTAAATGACACGCAGCGAAACCACAGAACAGTCAGACGTTCACTTTATAAAGATTAAGACTAAAAACCAGCAGATACTTACATCAAGATGTTGGAACCAGCACATTTTTATCCTTTTTACTTCCAAAGTGACAATGAATCCTTCAGGATACATTTTCCCTGATGGACTGATCTGTTAATTCAGCACTAATGCTAAAATAATTTAAATCATAGACATTATTTGTCTCCACAGATCTTCCGGTGTCACCACCGTCCACGCTCCGCTGTGGTTTCTCCCCGACGTGAGTAACCCTTTCATTCTCCTTTATGCACCGATTTACGTTACATTAGCGTCCATTAACAGCACGCGCTCAATCTATTCTCATCTACAGTAATGTATACAAAGTGCAGTAATCCCAAAGAAAATCGACTCCAAACTGCAGTTATTTTAAGCTCCGTGTGTTACAAAACCTGAATGTATGAGTAATGCTCCTCTGAGTGATTCAAACATTCAGAGATGTGCTGCCAGTCGGTCGACTCTCTGCCACGCGGAGCCTCGTTTACAGAGAACCTGACGAACTTTGGCTCGCCAAGGACATACGGAACGTAACCAGACTTACAGAGGAACTAAGTGTTAAACGACGTCAAAACCAATCAATCGTAAATGTAAATATCTGCCTGTTACGTCTCTGTGAAGGTGATATGTTGTGAATCATACTGTAGTAATATTACTGTATCATTATCATATCTTTATTTTAAAGTTCTGTTGATAATTTAATAGTTCCAAGAATATAAGTTATTTAAGTTGTTGTTTCAAATGTCTGAAGAGAAAAGTATTATTGCAAAAATGAAAAAATGTCAAACATTCACTGTTTAAAGCTCCTTATAGATGGAGGACTGAAACTACTGAATAAAAGGTTCAATAAATCAATTAATATGCACCGAAAATAATATATAAAAAGATAAATCAAGACAATAATCAATGTATTAAATGTGACATAAATTGATTTTTCTGTTTTAAACTTAATTTCTTTGAGTAAATTTTCAGTTTATTCATTTTAAATGTATTTATTAAAATATTCATACATTTTCTATCTATCATTCTTTATTTCTGAATCTTCTTTTCACATTTATTTTTGTCTTTCTGCACCATTATACAAATGAGTGAGCTGTCAATCAAAGTGGTTCACTGAGTTTATTTATATATTTATTTTCTATTTTGGATGTTTCAGTCCTACATACTTAGACGCCACTTCACGATGCTTTAAATCATTTTAAATTAAAATTCTTTAGAATGTGGAAGGGTTCCTAATTATCTTAATTATTTTCACGTTTTGTCAGTAAAATGTCAAATAATTGTGAAAAATGCTTATCACATTTTCCCAGAGCTGAAACTGACGTCTTCAGATCGTTATTTTTGTCCTAAACATTTACTTACTTACATTAATTTCCATAAAAAAGAGTGATTCCTCACATTACAACACCTGAACCCAGCAAATATTTGACATTTTAGCTTGAAAAATGACTGAAACGATCAATCAAATACAAAATAAACTGACATTTAATATTCTTCCAATCTACTAAACCACTTAATTGACTTATTGTTGCATCTATGAATAATTTAGTCTGCTGCTCGTACAAATAAAGCTCTTCTTTACTATGACCTGATATCTTTCTGACCACACAATTCATGAATTAATAACTAGGCTAACCAAAAAGGTTAATCAATAATGAAAACAATCGTTAGCGGCAGCCCGAAAAGAGAGAGTGATGTAATGCATTACAGCAGAACTGGAGTTCACTGCGCTGAAAACCACATTGATTATGCATACGTGTGCCATTTAGCGTCACGTATCGATACGGCCAACGCATTATTAATATGTAAACATTGATTTCCAGCGTATAGCCAGGCCCCAAAACATACGTACGTATGTATACATAAGTGTGTGTGCAGCGTACTGTATGCGTGCCTGACCTCCCCGCGCAGCAACACATGACAGTGAGTTAGTGCAACACACTCCCCCACCCCACAACACACACACACACACACACACACACCATCTCTCCTGACTTCATCCCTCCATCCATTCACTCCCTCCCTCTCTGGCAGTGCGTGGGCTGAAGCGTCTCTCTCAGAATAGCACTGCAGCATTGAAAAGAGAGAAAGAAGAAGAAAAAAGAAGAAAAAAAATAACAAGAGGAGGAGAAAAAGGAAAAAATAAAAGACGTTTGTTCCTGTGGTTTCGTACTCTGAGGCTCTTTGTGTTATGTTACAGAAAAAGAAATAAAAACACACACAGGACGCGCAACACGTACACAGTAAAGGTCCGTCAGTCCTGCTGGCCGGCGTCCATATCGACGCCGTCGTCTCACCGCTCTGTGTTTTCTTCCTCATTCACTATCTTCCCTCCCTCCGTACTCTCGTTTCTTGTTTTCCTCCCATCGTTCTCTTCTTTAACCCCATTCTCAACCCTCCTTCCTCTCATCTCCATTCACCCCCCTCCTCCCCTCCCCTCTCTGAAGCATGCTGGGAAATGTGCCAGTGCATAAGGGCATGTGGCAGCAGCCGCAGCAACAGTATGGCTCTGTATCCTAACACGGACTGAGGCGAAGCTGGCAGAGGCGTCACTGCTGTGAACTCTGTCCGTAAAGGTCAGCGCACCGCCCTTGGTCCCGACACAGTGCTGGAATAAAACTAGATTCAAAATAAAAAATCCATTAATGCAGCCCAGTTTTCAGACGATAGTGTGGAGTGAGTGAGTATTACACAAAAAGGGCCCCGGCGTCCATTAACTCTCATCAGAATGACGCCACATAATGTCACAACGATTTATTCCAGCAGGAGTTGAGTAATCTGCTGTTTGGTGGGCTGAACGCTGCGGTCAGCCGTTTAATGAGCTGGAGCTGTTTTGTCATTTTCAAGTCCACTTTCATGAACTTTACATCAGATGCGATCAGATTTAAAAACAAAAATGAAACAACATGAAAGCGGCGCAGTAAAAATGAGAAATATGAATCTGATTACAAGCCGAACTGTCGCAGCTAAAACAGACACTCAGGCTGCAGCTGAGTATTATTTTCATTATCGATTATTTAAACTATAAAACTGCTGAAAAATTACCATAAACTCTCAGGAGGCGCTTTCTTTTTCCCGCAGCAGCAGTCCAGAACTATTCATTTTAATATTTAAAATGATATAAAACAGAGAAGAACAGCAAATCCTCACATCTGAGACACAGAAACCAGTGAAACTGTGTCAGTTCTTCAACTAATATTCAACTAATTATTTCACGATTTTCAGTCCAACAGTCCAAAAACAAATAATATCTAATCGTCTGTAAACTAGGAACAGAAAAAGCAGCATGTTCTGATGTTTAAGAACCTGGAACTATACATGAAATATGGACTTTTTGGCTTCTCAGTGGCTCATGATTAATTTTCTGGCCATCCACAAATCGCTGCAGCTCTACAAAAAGCCACCGGACTGGATTTTGGTACCAGTGATCGTACCGTATCCAAGATTCTGTACAAATATCAAAACAATACTTTTATACAACACGTGACTTACAGATGAACCACCAGCCTACCAAACGTTTGTTCATTCAACTCCTCAAACTCTGAATATTGTCTCTGTACGTGTTGGTTATTTTAAGTGCTGAGGCCAATGCTGAGTATTAGTAATCAAAGAGACTGATAATCAATATTTGAAAACATTTTCTGCTACTTTACACTTCCACTCCTCCACATTTTCTGCTAACTTTAGTAACTAGTTACTTTGCAGATTCAGATTATTCAGTGTTGACATTATTTGTGACTTCAGTGAATGATTCCCAGAGTGGAGTCTGAAGAATTCAGCTCACCGATCACATGGATGGATCAGCTGCTCTGGTCTTAATCCTCACACGGCACAGTACTGACTGTCAGTTGTCACTGTGAAGCTGCTCGTGATCCAGACAGCAGTAATGGATCTGGAGAGTCAACAAAAGGTTCTGATAACTGTAGATTCTCCAAAAACTCCATAAAATCTGACACGATCGACTCTCCTTCAGACAAAACCGCGTCGTGATGTGAACGACTGCGTGACCCTCTGTGAATATTTAGTTGTTACATCACCGGTAAGAATACATAACACACAACAAACACACAACAACTCAGATGTGTTCTGTTCCGATCGTAACACCTGCAACACTTTAACGGCAGCAACAAGCGAGGACACCTGCGCCAGGTGTGACCTGAAGGAGCTCACGCCTTTAAAGCAGATTTCATTTGTGTCGAGGATCTGACGGTTTTAAAATGCACAAGCACAAAACTGCTTTTTAGGAGCTCTGGTCCGACTGGCCTACTTTTATATAGTCTGTCCCTGCATAACATCCTGCCCCACTTCCTGAAGACAGACACCATTTAAAATCCAATAACTCACATCAAGAGACTCGCTCGCAGTGTTTTTTCGGGGTGGTGTGAGGTGCACAAAACAAAAACTTACTTTAAAAGACATTGATGAAAAGCTAACTGCTGACTGATTTTCGCCCAAAGCGCTGCACAGCCTCTCCTCCACAGCTGCACCAAGCGCTCAGGTTTTATTAACCACAAAGTCAGCTCTGGCGCTTTCACCATATTTTCCTGCTATTTTTATGCATTGTTGACATTTTCTTCGCAGACAAAAAGCGAGTTCTTCAAGTCCGACTACTCACCTTGCAGAATCTCAACACAAGGCTCCTGTTTATGTGACTGAAATAGAGGTCTGCAACTCGACACAGCTGACTGAATTAATCAGGCGGAGCACAACTGAATAGTTAACGGAGTGTTAACTCGACACACACACACACACACACACACACACACACACACCACAGGAGGACTGAAACCAACTGATGCATGTTTTAAAGGGGTACTGCAGCAATCCAGTGATGCAGTTATATTACGTTGTGTGGGACAGATTTAAGGTGTAATTAGTAAATGATGGTGAGAATTCGAAGGTAGCTCCAAACCTTTAAGGATAGAAGAGTATATAGTAGCATAACTGCTCACTCCTGCTCACAATACTGGACCCAACAAGGCTCGACACCGACCTGGGACTGAGCACTGAGACTGACAGATGCCAGAGGTGATTTACGGAGGCTCTGATCAAGACTGTGGCTCCACAACACAGCAGGCGGAGACAAGAAAGACGAGCTAGAGAGTCAGGCGACAACAGAGGGTGAAAATGTCATTTAAAGCCACAATATTATCTCATCTTAGTCTGTAAAGTTGGGACTTATTTTGACCAAACCGGACCTGATTGTGGAAAGACACACCAGGAGTGTTTAGTTTGTTTTACACCGAGTTAACAAAGTAATTAAGCTCGTCTTAGTTACCAGAAACTTGAATTCAAATGGTGTATAGTTGCATTTCTCGGTCTAGTCAGGAGACATAGTGTAATAACTCACATTTCCCATAATGCAACTGACCAGAATCTTTCATTAAACCCATCCCGTCTCCTCCAGAGTCAAAACAACAAGATACATCAAGTGTCTTCACCTCTTATGCTATCAAACATGCCCTAAGATGAATGTGCATTTTATTATTTTCTACCTGGTTGAACAGAGAGTTTATGGCAGACATAATAAGTCCCCTCTTCACTGTTGTTACTCACTGAATCATTTATTAATAAAATGTCTCTGCGTGTGCTGAATAAATTAACAGAACTGGATCTCACTCCTGGATATTTAATTATTTGTTACTTGAGCATCCAGCAAACCAGTAATTTATACAAATTTCTGTGAGTCTGCTGAGCTTCGGTCCACAGCATGTTTACCAAATTAAAACAGACGCAGCGACACAGCAGCTCTTCAAACAAACGTACCAGCCTGACAACGATATCAACACAGTAAAAACCAAAAGGGGCTCGAGATGCAGCTGCAAGAGTCGAGACGAGCAGCGACGCAATGAAGCAAAAAAGGAAAATACAGAGTGAGAGACGCACAAAAAGCTAATAATCATTCTGTAATTCTGTAAAGTGACCTCTCGTATGAAGCAACTTAGTGGAATGAGTGTTTAATCAATCAGCAAGTGTTTCATCAATACAGACAGGGTGTGTGTGTGTGTGTGTGTGTGTGTGTCCGGAGCGTGATATGTAAATGTTGTCATTGACTGCATCATGCTCGCTCAGTTTATGACACCATATGCTCTCATGGTAACTGTGAAGCAGACCGCGACAGCCACTGTGTGTGAGACATCTCATAGAAAATCACATTTCTGTGCTCCGTTAGTCCCGACGCTGCCGGCCTGCGAAACCTCTCTGAATATTTGTTTCAAATAATTATCAGCTGTATAATTAGTCAATCTGATCTCGGCGTTAATTATTCCCTTTCTATGGGAACAGTGGTGTAATTTCTCTTGGTGACAGCTTCAGAAGGCGTGAATTAAACATAATGTTTAGCTGTCATGTATGTGCGGCGGTGGGACGCTGGCCCGCCTGTTGAAGGTGGTTAATACGACGGAGGGGAAATAACATTTTTTTAAAAAAGGCCTCCCGGACCTGCGCCTCCCTCACAGCCAACAGGAAGGTGTCGGTCCAGCGAGGAGCGTGTTTCAGTCCAGGCCCGAGTGCGATGACTAACCGCTTGGTAAATAATTTCAGCTTGAACAGTGGCACTTGCCGGTCGCTCTGCCGTTGCTGAGACAGTGACACTGGCAAGCAGAATCGACAAAACAAGTCAACAAACAATCTTTGTAACAACAGTCAGCGCTGCCAAGTGTCTGCCCGAGAAAAGAGAGACAAAAAAACTGGCGGAAGGATACCAGATAAAGTCAACATGGGGTTGGTGAGCAATATGATCACCAAATCTCTTCGGATTAAATCAGCAAGCTCTACCAGCTGTATCTATAATATCAGAGTAAATGCCTTTTTGTTTTTTTCCTCGAGGCTGTAAAATGTCACTCAGTTCGCCTCTAAATACTGAAATGCTAAATGCTGCAGCTCACAGTCGGTAAATATCATGGAAGATTCTTGACGCTTCATGCAGGAAAATTACAAGAAATTTACAGGAACTGGTAATTTGACCTGAAATCTAGAGAATATCAGAACACATGGAAACAATTACCTTGACAACCAGAATGTAAGTACTGATGTCACAGTGTGGCGGCTGCAGAAAATTACACCATCTGCACCTTCATAATGCCATTTAGTCTGATACTGTGATCGATTTCTCCCACAACAAACAAATCACATCACAAAGGAAGCGTATCTGCCACTGTGCAACCAAAAACAGGAAGTTGTTTTCCAAAGGTAACAGTGGAACAACTGGGAAGGCAAAGAAACTGAGTGAACAGACGCTCTGGTGTTTAATTTACCCGGTCTTTTCATAGCGCTGAGCTAGGCTGCTAGCGGTAGCCATGTTGCTAACGCCGTTTGCAGAATAATGGCATCAACATCAAAACTACAAGGAAACTGTAACGCTTTAATTTTATTAAATGAGCATTTCTGAACCAGGACCTCCAATATTTGGATCAAGCAGTTTGTAAATATTACAGTGTGTCTGATTTAGTCGGCTGTTACTGAAGGAAAGCATTTAAGTAATTCTAAGTACCAATGGGAGATTCTACTGTGAAACCAATACCAGCTTATCATGATTTATTATAATATGAACTCAATCTGTGACTGACTGACTTTCAATCAGACTATTATAGGAGCGATCGCCACGAGCGAAATGTGCCACATTAAAACAAGGTCCACATATTACGAAGCTGCGACAGATTTCTAATGTAGCAGCTTGTTTTTTTCATCATCATGTCACTTTAATTCCCAAAAAAAAACTGCCAAAGAGAACAATAATGTATGTTCCACATATAAAGGCATGTGACTGACTTTAAATAGCTTTCAGTCGAGCCATCTACACTCTGAATGTGCTCGAGTATAACCGTCTCCACTCCCAGCTGACACGGGAGCAGCCAGCACTGAGCCCAACCAGGTCAGCCATATGTCACCATTCAGACCCAAACTTTTAATTAAAACGTCTGCTGGACGGCAAAATGGGTCATTCCAGAAATCAGACATTAACGTTTTTTTAAAAAAGGGGCAGAAGAACTAATGGTGCACATCTCACTTCACATCACGTCACTTTGTAAAGTACAGGGGGGTTTTATTTTGGATTGAGAATCAGGTGTTGGATCACACCTGTACCCAGAGACAGTTCTGTCAAACATCAATGACAGCGGAGGAGTACCAGGACGAGGACTCACTGTACAAATCAGTAACAACACAATACAGTTTGTTCCTGAAGGCTGTTGTGTGCCGAGAATACCGACAGCCATTTGTACCCACGTCCCCGATGATGACGTCAACACCTGAGACTCTCCAACATCCGGGGGTGCAGTCAAGGCCGTTTGTCTACGCGCGTCGCCCGTTTCCAGCTCGTTTCTCCGGGGGGACACTGAATGCCTGTACACCACCTATCATATTAATCACCGCTGACTCATAAAACAACCATGATGGATGGAGAAGCTGCAGACGATCCACCTCCTCCACCACATCGGGCGAATGAGCACACCGAGTGAGCTGAAGTCACCCATCATGCTACAAAGGGGCGTCTACTTCAAGTCATCCACTACGCTGCCAGCGAGGCAAACACCACCTGAGAATAAACCCCAGAGAGCCGGACAGATACTTTGCTGACATTTTAAAGGAACAACCCCCCTCTGACACCCTGACACTGTTATATCATCCATCTGTGATGTGCAACGCTTCTGTCATCAACTCCGTGTACCCACTTTCTCGTCTGCTTCCACTTCAGTCAGAGATTCCCAGCGTTTCCCAGAATGCCTTTCAACAGCCCCCAGAGAGTGGGCGTGAACTTGTTGATTTCGCTCAAAGGTAGGCGTACATAGGCACACCAGCAGCTTGAAAGTGTGATCATTCGGCTGTAGGGGTAAGCGCATGTATAATCGCAGCCCCGGCCCTTTACTCAAACACAACGTCCTGTGGCAGCGCTGCAGTCCGGTCTGTCCAGGCTGCCGCGGATCCACACAGCGATCTCTCTCTTCTTCCTCCTCTGCAAAGGATTCTTACCCTCGTGTTCATGCTGAACGTTGGTGTGAAAAAAAGCTGCTTTCACAAGACGATTCTGCTCTGTGATTTTGAGAAACTGACAGAGAAGTCTTACATCTATTGTTGATGGTTGGTCAACAACTTGATCGAGAGAATGAGGGCTTATTGTCTTTGTAGATTCATCCGCTGATTATTTTCACTCCTATAAAAATATCAAAACGTCCAAAGTGGCATCTTAAAATGTCTTCTTTTGTCCAGCAGACACTCCAAAACCCAAAGACTGTTCATTTACTGTCATATAAGACAAAGACAGGAAGCAAATCCTCACATTTAAGAAGCTGGAACCAATTCTGTTCGAAAAACGACTAATCAATTAATCAACTAATCACTGCGGCTCAAGAGGAAATCAATCTACGGCCATCCTGATATCGTTTATCAAGACAAAGTATTAATAAGTCTCGTCCTCTCAGATTGAAGGACTGGCTGCTTTTCTCACCCTCACAAAACAATTAATCAATTAAAATAAAAAGCATAACTTCTGGACTAATCATTAATGGATAATAAACATTAAATGCCCCTTTACTTTGTTTTATCAAATTATAAATGTAATATCTTCGTTTTAGACTCAAAAATAACAAGCAATTTATGTCAGATTGGTTTCTGAGAAATGTGGTGGCCATTATGCCAAATATCTGACATCTTATAGACTAAACAATTCATCAATAAATTGCGAGAATGATCATAAGGAGCCAACTGATATATTGGCCTACCACAGACGTGTCGTATGCGGCCGTATGTGAGTGGATTGTAACGTGAGGTGAAAGATTAAACCTTCCTCGTCTCTCTCGGTTGTCATAGAAGCATGTGGATGATTTGTCTGATGCTGCTCGGCTCTGGATTTCTTTGTGAGCGTCTCTGCTTAGATTTTTTTTTTTCCGGATGTGACTTTAAGCACATCACGCTCGAGTGCCTCGTCTCGTCCGCTAACATAAACTAAAGACCGGCTTCCAGCGCAACACAGAAGTCCCACTGTGCCTCTTTAAACTGAGAAAATATCCTGCCTCCATTACCTTTATGAGTCCCGAGTGTCTGATAACCACATCTGAGATATCTTTGCAAAAGAATCTGGATGTGATGCAGCCCGAACAATATATTGATATTATATTGGCCTGTCGCAGATTTACTGGTATTGGTGTATATCGTTGTCGGATCTTTTACAAAACATACTGCAGAGAATATTTGTTACTCCATAACATCAACTATCAGTCAGGCTTTAATGAAGTCAATGTAAAAAAATATCAGGGCAATGTTTTAATTATTAGAGCCGGATATCCATGCCGATATTGGTGAAAATGATGATATATCAGCCATATCGTCAGTTTTCAATCAATACTCGAGTATTTTATTAGGCAAAAAAAGGTAAAAATTCACTGGCTGCAACTTCATCAGCCTCGAAAAACCGACTATCTCTTAATTTCTGTTCAATTTGACGACGTCACCTTGAGCTCTGGGTCATTTCAACGGCCATTTTTCCTCAATTCCTGATAATTAACTGACAAATAATGACAAATAATTGTTACAGTCCAACTAAAAGAACCAAACTTCAGCGAGGCTGCAGAAACATCTGGATGTGATGTGAAGATTACATCATCCATCACCAGGCCTTGTTTAAAGTGTTTCTGGCTGAATTAAAATTCCACTTTTTTCAGCTTCTCTTTGTCGCACTGTGCCGCAGGTGAAGCACCGCACCAGAACTTCCATGCGGCCGAGCGATGCCGACTCTCAGCGTGTCAATTATGGAGCATGGGAAGCACTTCACTAATGCACCCCTCACTTCAGGAACCCGGTGAAGGCAGGTGTAGGTGTGCAAAATCCTGGCTGAAACACATCCTCGACCACACATGGCCCTGCAAGCATATATGCAAGGTGATATCATCCACAAACACGCACCTACACAGACACCTACACACATGCATGCCCAAAAACACACACACACACACGCAGTACACACAGCAAGTTAGGTAAGGCTGGCCGACACCTGTGAGCCCATGAGGCAGCAGTGCAGTTAGTTTGCAGTGTTTCTGCATTAGCATGATGCATTAGCATTCATGAGGCAATTATGCTCACGTTGGAGGCAGTCGTGGCACTCATGTGTGTGAGCGTGAGTGTGTGTGTGTGCATGTGTGTGATCTTTTTCTCCATGACACACACACACACACACACACACACATGCATGCATACAGAAACACACAATTATTCCTCATTTCTTTTTCCAGCTGCTAGGTGAGTCCATATGGCTGCTGCTGCTGCTGCTTCTGCATTCAGGGCATCACAGTGAGACACAAAATGGGAGGTTTTGTTGCATTACGTCGAGGCGTCACTGTGTTGTATGGATGGATGTATGGATCTGTGTATTGTATGCCAGAAGATGAGACACAAAGCCTCCTGATAAAAAACCTGTCTGTCTCACACACTGCAGCAGCACAACACCGACAAAACGAAGGCAGCAGCAAAAAAAAAAAAGAAAAAATACCTGTTTTTCTTTTACGCAGGGCTCCACAGAGAGGATGCTCAACCTACAGCTGCGGCACCCGTCACCATTTCTCCATCCTTTTAGAAGAAACGAAGAAGAAAGAAAGAAATCAGTGCCTCGTATGAACAGAACTAAACACTTTGTCTTCTCTCTCTCTCTTTTTTTTTCTGTCTTTGTGTCCCTCAGTAAAAATCAATGGAGGCTCAACAATAAAGCGCAAACATTGCAGTGCCACACATGCGCCCTGGCTCGTGGAAATGTGGCATCACTGACGCCTGTAAGTTAACATTATGAGTCAGGATGTTCAGCTGCCACACAGACAGCCGCCTTTAAACCGAGCTAGCTCTGAAGTTTAAAGAAAACACACATGACGAGCCTCAAATTCACATTTTGTTTAACGTCTCCTGAACAAGAAGAGCTCAGTCAGACACATTCTTCTTCTTCTTCTTCTTACCTGGTTTTTGTTCTTCTTCTTCTTCTTCTTCTTCTTCTTCTGTCGTCTTCGCTCGGATCCTACTGTGACTCCTGGACCGTCAGAGAAAATGTGTCACCTACATTTTTCATTGTAATTCCAAAAGGT
>CAEMYA010000841.1:117186-127281 GCA_903131615.1 Diplodus sargus | reverse complement strand
GGGGGGAGGGAGGAGGGGGGAGGAGGGAGAGAGGGAGGGAGGGTGCGTTTGACGCTGCAGCCGGCGCAGCGCTGCTCTCAGTGGTGGACCTGCCAGACCTCAGTACAGTCAACAGACAGGGATGAGTCAAAGTGTCCTCTGGCCAGCAGAGAGTGCGTCACTCATACACATGAGCAAACACATGGACACACACACACACACACACACACACACACACACACACGTAAAGGTAAGAATAGTGAACTTCCCTGTAAAATGTCGACATGTGAGGGTTTGACTTTGTCCTGTTGTTTTTTTTTTAGGACACGTTTCCCTCGAGAGCAGCAGACAAACGGAGTCACCTCTAAGAACATAAAACTCTCGTTTTGTCTCGACTGCTGTTCGTTTTCTTTTTACTCTTTTATCCACGAGGCTTTAAAAGCTCGTAAACCGAGCCGCTGCAGCTGCTTCTCCAAACACGACAGCGTCGACTCGTCTCCCGCTTTGTGGCCGATAAAAGTTGCTTTGGTGAGCTCGTTCAACACAACATGTTTAATGTGGGAAAACGAAGATAAACAAGTACGAGTCTGTTCATTCTTCTCACAGCTGCTCGCTGGTGCACGAAGTCAAATAAGTTCAACTTCCCGGATGTAGAAATACCTGGATGACCGAGCCGACTAACTTCTGGTTTGGTGGCCGGCGAACGTGAACGGTAATAAAATGTTATAATCTTGCAGCTCTTCTAGAGTTTCCAAAGGGCTCAAACCTCAATAGCGGAATGAGTTTGAGGAGGTTGTGACCCTCCAAAAATATTATCCACCGTTCATCAAGTGTTGGTGTAATTACACGGTTTGGCCTCGAGGAATGTCAAAATCTGGAGCTCTTCCCAGGAGCCTGATAACCGCTGGAACACTTGATTAGATGATCAATGTGTCGGTTCGTTTGGAAACTCTCTCAAATGACAAAAATTGTGTTTCTGAAGAGCTTTAGGTTGAGAGATAAGCTGAATGCAGAATCCATCTTCGTTTTAGTACGATACGAGTTGGTTCTGTAGTCGCAGCTCACCTGGCTGTGAGGCCAACTTTCATGAACGTCACCTGAAGTGACTCGTTTCATGTTTCATCAGGTCAAATCTAGAAGAGCCGCGAGACTAAATCATTTTATCCCCCGGGAAGTTCAGCTGTTTCGACGTCACGCGTCACTGAGCAGCTCTCAAAAGAACGAACGGAGCTCCAACACCGGGATCGTAATCGTCAGCTCCACGACCTCAGGAAACGCAACGCAGCGCCACCAGAATGCATGAAATGTTACGTAGGCTTGTTTATGTCGCGCAGGCCTCAGAGGTCAGGACGGCAGATCGAGAAACTTTCCCCTCCTCTGGTTTACGATGTGACTTCAGTGCAGCCAGTGATCCAAGAGAGAAAGAAGAAGAAGAGGAGAGCGAGCGAGCGAAAGCCTCTGCAGCAAAACCAAACAGCAAAACACGGCCATATGGCGGCACATCTCCATATGTCGCTGTGCGGTTTACATGAGGTAAAACTGTGTGAGGAGTAAACAAGCGGCGCTCGGGCACACGCACATGAAAGCAGCCGGAGTGTAAATAAGTGGGGCAGTGGTAGCCCAGAGGTGAGGGGAGGGCCGGGCCGTGTGTGTGTGTGTGTGTGTGTGTGTGTGTGTGTGTGTGTGTGTGTGTGTGTGTGTGTGTGTGTGTGTGTGTGTGTCAGGCCCAGCTGAAGGCTTCAACACTTCCCGCCGAGGTGCCCTTCAGCAGCAGTTAGCTCCGGGACGAAGGCGCTCGGTGGACAACAGAGGAAGCAGCTGGGAGAACAGCGTAGGTGTGAGAGTGTGAGCGCGAGTCGGGTCGCTTTAATTAATGAAAGCCCGGTAAAGCGTCCTCTGGGCCGGCTGCAGTGCAGACGGTGTGATGCGTTCAGGATCCACCTCGGAGCGTGTCGAGCGGTCGAGGCCCTGCAGACAAACACGTGTTTCTCTTCGTGTTCCTGCAGTCGGACGTTTGAGCCTCACTGTGGACTGAAAGTGGAAATCTCATTGAAATTTGATTTTTCTTATAAAGAGGCGTGCAATCATCAATCATGACATCACAGTTAACAGAGAAAAGCAGGCGAATCAGGAGATTGTGTGTGTGAGGTCGTCACTACAGGCCTCGCTGTAAAACACCTGCTTTTTGAATGGAGTTTGGTTTACCAGGCTGTCCAGTCGCATAGAGCAGAAGGTTTTATCTTCAAGACATAGAAGAACAAACAGACACGATGGCGGTCTGGCTGAACGTGGAGAAACTCGGAGAAGTCGGACTCAAAAACAATCGGGTCCCTCAGACGATCGACGCTCAGCTTCAGTCATTGTTCACACACCTGCAGCCAATCACGCGCTCGCACAGGTGACAAGACAGCTGGACTGAATCAGAGGAGATCAGAGAAATGTCAACCTTCCCTCTAATAATGAAGCTCATAAAAAACAGAAAATCACCGACACGTTTTCTGCTCCAGACAGCGTTTGGTGAATATTACCGATATTGGCTGATATGTTTGTATATCGGACGACAGATCGATATCTCAGCTGTTTCTGTCATTTCTTCTACATAATAACACAGATTGTAGATGAACAACAACATCACATGGTTGTTTGTCTGCCTGGACATCAGATTTGAGCTCCGAGCAGCTAAAAAGCAGAATGTTATTCTTATTTAACGCTTATTTAAACTTCAGAATTTGCTTTTACGGCTGTTTTCACAGGAACTCTGCGCTCTGATTGGCTGCTCTCGTGATTAAAACTTCTAATCAAACACAGTTGAGTTTTTTTACGAATGAGAAGGAAAATGTGACATTTTGTGGATTTAAATGTGGTAATTACAGTTTTTTTAACCACACAATCTTTAAAATGTGAATATCTTTGTCTTTTAAAAGCAGCATATATACATAATTTAACATTATTACCATTTCCCTCCACTCACATGATGACAGCTTCATTAATAATCACTTAAATCTCCACCGTATACGAGCGCGCTGTAAACGCTTTATTAAATATGAATATGTCGCCTATAAGTGCTAAACGAGGGCGTTAAAGTAAGTGTGACCGTTATTATATATTCATTAACTCATGAGTGTTTCAGTAGCGTCCAGTTGGCGGTCCAGATGAGCAGAACCGGCACCAAGAAACCCAAAACTGTCGGTCCACGCTGCGTCGTTGTGGTCGATTAATCAACGAATAAATCAATCAGACGATATTTTGATATTTGTTGAATCATTTGAGTCGCTGATCAGTGAAGAAATGATTTAAATTTCTAGTGTTTAAGTTCTCCAACATGAAGATTTGATGCTTTTCTTTAATATCTTTGCATTCTGATCATTGATATTTCAGATTTCGGCCTCGTGGATCTTTTGTTTGTCTGGCTTCTGTTTCTTTGTTTGGTTCTGTGCCGTGACCGTCACAGACTCTCTCTCCGCCTCCTGACCATCAGATTTTGGGATATTTTGGCACTTTGATAACGAAGTGAAAGCAGGATTTGAATCTGTGGGAGCAGAAACGAGCCGACGAGCCACAAAAGGAGCCTCGTGTGAATAAACAGACTCTTAACCTTGATCCAACGTGGCTCTCTGGCTAATGGGTCCCTCAGAGGAACCGGCGAGCGAGCGGGCGGCTTCATTAAAGCTTTATTGTTCCATACAGCAGCACAAACTGCCGTCACGCTTCCAGCTGCTTCCTCCTGCTGTGATGTTCCTGCTGCTCACCAGTCAAGTGACAGTGCAGCTGCTGCTCCACCTGATCTGCACAGTTCATGTTTATTTCGCTCCCGAGTCCCTGATCTGAGCCGCAAGCAGCCAAAACCAGTCAGAAGTCAGCCAAGAGTGAACTGAATAAACCAGAACCGACCCAGATATGAGCCAGAACCTTCCCACAAGAATATATATTAACCGTGAACCAGATCTGGGCCGGTTTACCAGCGCAACATGTGTCTGTCTGACGTCTCAACAATCAACTGTCTCTGTGGTGCGTTCAGGAACAGCTGGGACAAAATCCTACTGATTCTACCTTTAACTTTAATAGTCTTTGGATTCTATTAATATGACGTGAGCTTCAGTTAGCTTTGACCACAAACGGCTAATTACTTTGAAAGAGTTGTTAAAAGACCTTCTTTTTAGTAACTCTGTGTACACAAACAATGTTCTCAGTGCTCGTGTTCATGTGTAGAGACCCTGGTGATACTACGATGAAGTTTCATGTTGTGTCGAGACTTCTTAGTGTTTTAAAAATAGAGATTTTGATGTTGTTGCTAATTTGCCCGTAGCACTCCCATTGAAAATGAGTTTGACCCGAAAACTAAAATATGGTGAATCTTAAAAGTGTTTTTCTCATCGTAATTATGCTTTTACATGAAGGTTTGACTCATATAGATTCACAAAAAAAGCCTCGGTTGCATTTTGGTGAGAGTTTCACTTTAACTTCATGAACGTGACAGAGAGGAGAGGCTACCTGCTAGCTCGCTGCTAACGTACAGTGAAGTATTCTAGCTGCTCGCGGCGAATAAACGCAAACGATCCCGCAAATCAAACTCTGGACGCGTCTTCATCTTCTCGTCTCTTCATGCGACACAAAAACACAAGACGCTCACAAACCAGCGGCACACGAGTTCAGTTTTCTGAAAAGTAATTCTTTTATTAATATTTTACAATCCTTTATTCATGGTTATGTCATTATTTACTTTTTCAGCGCCACTTTGCAAGTGTCAATATTCCATGCTGTCTGACGACAACAACAACAACAAATAAACAAAAAAAATAATAAACAAAAGGAGGTTTGAAGAATGACAGTCTGTACAACACTTCCGTCAAAGGGGCAGAGAGAGTTTCACATTTCAGCTCTCAGGTCGACCTCTCATCCCTTCCTCTTGTCGAAGAAACCAAACAAAAAGGTAAACAAAAGGTTAAAATCCGGACTGTCAGTCGGTGGAGAAGTGTAGAGTTGTCTGTCAGTCTGTCGGTTTGGCTATAAAAACTCCCCACACTCCTGAGGAGGAGCCGCCGCTCTGTTAAAAGAACCGGGCTCCTTCGTTTCTCCTCTGGGTTTTATTTTTTTAATTTGTTTTTTTAAAAATGCTTTCCCCATCTCTGGAAAAAGAAGAAGAAGAAATAATATACAATCTACTACAATTAATCCAACGAATACAAAATATAAAGATGGTCTCTCTTCCAGGAGCTGCTCCAAACATTGGAGGACAATATTAAAAAAGCCTTTAGTGAAATGGAAAGGGCCACTGGCAGGTAGAGAGAGAGGAGGAGGAGGAGGAGGAAGAGGAGGAGGACGAGGAGGGGGAGGAGGAGGAGGACGAGGAGGAGGAGGAGGAGGAGGACGAGGAGGACGAGGAGGAGGAGGAGGAGAAAATTTGGTACGAATTAATCGGGGGAGGATTATTTAGTCGTTGTTGTGCTGCGGCGAGAGTACAGGAGCTGCTGGCGGATACATTTCCTCTTAAAATGATCTATCAAATACTTCCTGAGAAATAAAGGAAATATCTACCTGGCATGAAGGAGAGAGAGAGAGAGTGAAGGAGGGAAAACAAACCAGGAGGAGCTACGAGCAGGACGCGGTGGAGGTGAAGAACCGGGCAGTGAGTGTTTGTTGTGGGCCCAGTCGGCTCGTTGGAAACCCCTTCGGTGTGTAAACACGGAGCAGAGAGCTGCAGGACAGAGGAGGTGATGTGGGCAGCAGTGCTGGTGTTGCTCAGTTTGTGCTTTTCAGCACCGAGAGAAGAGGAGGGAGGGAGGAGAGAGGAGGGAGGGAGAGAGAGAGGGAGGCTGGTGGGAGACTAACAAACCGTCCATCCAGCTGCTGGTAGCATCCAACACCCACGACGCTCGCAGTGATCACTGAGCGTTCAACCATCAGCTCACCGAAACAACATGTTCTCTTTCAGTTCTGCTGGTTTCTACTCGTGCGACGACTAAACATACAGATATAAAACAAGACGTCCACTGAGTTGTAGTTCAGTGTCTTAACTCTCGGTGGTGGAGCTGCAGTGATTAGTTGATTAACCGATCGATAAATTAGACGCCATCGGTCTTGAGACTTGATTAATTGTCACAAATTGATGGTTCCAGCTTCTTAAATGTGAAGATTTCCTGCTTTTCTTTGTCATTAATGATTTGAACGAGGAGTCTTCGGGGTTTTGGACTGTTGGTCCCAACCTAAAGATCTCCCTTCAGCCAGTTTTTAAACATTTCAAACTTGATATTTGATGAACTAAAGATGAGGAGAATAATCTGCAGATTAGTTCAGTTTGAGCTCCATGAAGGATCAACAAACATCACTGGAACAGTTTCTATTGTCCTGCAGGTGATAAACACACAAATAAAACTCCATTTAACCTCCATCGCCTTCTAAACGTGGGTAAATAAACCAAAACTATACGTATGAGTAGAAACCACAAGAGAAGACGTTTGTGGTGAACTGACCCTTTAAAAGCGACACTGAGCCGCTCTGATTTTAAACTCGTGTTCTGATCTCTTTCGCCGTGACGTGACGTGACGCTGCCCACCAGGTAAAGAAGCCGGTTACTACGGACACCGCGGCGGCTCGGCTGTCACACTCCTCCACCGCGGCTCCATATTTTTAGACTGGATTCACAAAACCAAGCAGCCACTTTTCACCACTTCACGAGAACACAACAACAGAACCTCTGAAAGACAGTTAAGTGCGAGAGAGAGAGAGAGAGAGCGAGAGCGAGAGAGCGAGAGAGCGAGAGAGAGAGAGAGAGAGAGAGAGAGAGGGGCCTGCGGTGCCGCCTACGACCAGAACCTCACCGGGCGGGTGGGGGTGTTTGTTCTGCACCCTGCTGAACAGACGGTTGGGTTGCGGTTCTGACAGGTTTTCTGGTCCAGCGTACGATATTTAGCTTCTGTTTCCTGGCAGATAAGTTCATATTAACTTCATATTAACCAGCCAGAAGCTGAAGTTTCTCATGTTGTTTTTTTACCTGAGTCTCGCACCAAACCTCATTCAGTTTTTGGACGATTTATTTAGAGGTGAAGCTCTTCGGAAACTACGATAACTTAACGACCCGTAACATAAATCGTGTTCAGACTGCAGGAAGTTCATGTGTTCTGCTGCTGAGTGAACTGATCAGCGTGAACATTAACGTTTAGGTCGCGCTGGTCAGTTTATTATCAGGTACACAGTTAATACTAATAAAGTCTAATACAACAATAATCCTCCGTTCATGAAAGCTGTTTAACAGTTTTGTGTAATACTGAAATGTGTTCCTGTTTTGTAGATTCATTACAGCTCAGCCAACAATGTTGATCATCGATTAATTGTTGTGATTTTTCATAAGAAAAGTCAAACACCTGTTGCAGCTTCTTAAACGTGAAGATTTTGCTGCTTCTCTTAGTCATTTATGACAAAAGTGAATTATTCTTTGGGGTTTTGAATGTGTTGGTCAGACAAAGGAAACAATGTGAAGACTAGAGAGAGTGAATTATTACTGGATTCATTGTGATTAACTGATGCTGATGTTTATTTTCATTTTCCGATTATTTTCTCGATTAGATATTTGATCTTTAAGAAGGTGAAAACTGTCGATCTTTGTCCTCAAATGTCTCGTTTTGTCCTCAAGCCAAAGTTATTAAGTTTACAGACAGAGACGAGGAAAGAAAGACCAGAAAATATTTACATTTAAACTGCTGGAATCAAAGTTTGACCTTTTTTCTTCAGAAACATTCAACTTGTACTCGACGACTAATCGATGAGTTGTTGGTCGCAGCTAAATATCTAATTCAGAATGAGTCTGACATGATCGTACGGCAAATTGTTCCAAATCAGCTGTAATCCAACATGTTCTGGTTTGTAACACAGACACCCAGAACCTGATTGGTTCACGTTACAGGTCGTTAAGCTCCTCACTGATCTCCGGTCAGTTTTGGCTTCTCGTCACAGATTTCACTTCCTGTTTCCCGCTGCGTGTCGGAGACGCTGTCGCCGTGTTGTGGGCCGACGCTTCTTATTTAGTTTTGTATAGAAAGGGGACAGAACCTGTTCTGTAGGATTAACCAATCATCTTTGGTTCTTAAGGGGCGAATAACAGCGAAAAGGTTTTTTTTAAAGCCAACGTAACAGAAAAAACACAGAGGGGGGAAAGCACATGATAGTCTGGAGATACGGTGTGATTCTTGTGTCTTAACTGTCAAAACAAAACAAAGCTTTTTAAAGAGAGTTCAAGAAAAAGATGGAAATAAAATGCATGATGATGGAGGGAGGGTGGAGAGGAGGAGGAGGAGGAGGAGGAGTCACTGGTGAGGTGAGGATGAGGAGGCGGGTCGGAGGCTCAGAGGGAGGGAAGGTGTTCACGTCTTTGTAAATCCGCTCGCCTCCTTCCGGCCCGACATCTCCTTCCCCCAACGAGCTGCGATCGAATCCAGGAATGTCAGCAGGTGGACCGCCGTCTCCACCCGTCCGCTCTCCGTCCGTCTGTCCCTCTCTCTTGGTCTTCGGCTGTCCGTTCGTTCGTCCGTCTGTCGTTCTCCGTTCTGGCTGCAGGTCACTGGAGGTCTCGGTCTTCGAGGTACCGGTACTCAAACGTGAAGCCCTCCTTCTTCCGCTGGCCCCATTTTTCATAGTCAAAGTAAATGTATGTTCCCTGAAAAAAGGATTAATCAAAGACAGAGTCAGACAGACTGACGGACGACCTCGCTGTCGGATAATTAAACCTGCAGCAGGAAAATCTTTCAGGGCCGCTCCCAGCATGCTTTGTGTGAGCGGCAGGGAAACATTCTGGACATTCACAGTCGATCGCACAGCTTCAGTCGATCCACTTTAGGTTCAGACTGTCAGCTGCTCCCCAAAATGAGCTTAAGAAGGGTTAAAGGGACAGTTCAACCTAAAATCAAGTGTATTGTTTCTGACAGCTGATCAGTTGTCAGGTGATCTTACACACTAACTAAACAACTTAAATTTGTGACGCTCACCTGCTCAAACTCATCCGTGATGGTCTTGGGCTCTTCGTGCCTCTGAAACCACATCATGTACTTTGTGTGGAACCTCCATGACTGCTTCTTCAGGGCTTTGGCTGCCAGATACTGGGCCTTAGTGCCCTGCAGAGCGGGGGCGAAGAAGAAGAAGAGGAGGAGAGTTAGAAGATCTACAGAACAGAGTTCCCTGTGTCGTAACGTGACGATCTGAAGCCGTCCGCACCTCCAGGTAGTAAAAGATGAAGAAGAGCGTTTCCGTGGAGAGCCTCTGGTAGAACTCGACGGTGTCGGAGTGGGGCGGTGGCACCTGGTGGTGGAAAGGCAGGGTGGGGCACGGGTTCCTCATCAGGTACTGCCTGCAGAGTCCACACAGAGGAGGTGTGAGTGGTGACGCACAGGTGAGGGAGACGAACAGCAGCAGGTGTTGATTACTCTGAACTGACCTGAGGCCCAATCAGTGACATTCAGGCTGATTTTTTAAATGTATACAAACCCGATTCTAAACTAATGGATAACTTATTCATCTAAAACCGCTGGTGAAGCACCGCAGCGTCCGCCTGATGAGATCTGCATGGAGAGCGACAGCGCGGCGCCTGATGAACCTCCGCGTGGACTAATTAACGGATCCATTAGTGTGATCGACAGATTGACGGCTTCACCTCTCTGATGGCTGGAAAAATCTCTGCCCAGATGCACTTTTTTTTTTTTTTTCCATGTAAACTCTGTATTTTTAGACCGGCGACGAACCCTCTGTGTCCTCTGTGTTTCCATCAGCAATGTTAGTCGGGTCAGCGAGGACCAAAAATACTCTTCGTGTCCCACAAACGGCTCAAAGTATGACGGACAACACGGCGAGTGAGATGTAGCGTCTGACTAACAAACAAACCCCACTAATGTGATTAGGATTATTACGTGAGGCTGTAGAATAACTGTGTGTGTGTGTGTGTGTGTGTGTGTGTGTGTGTGTGTGTGTGTGTGTGTGTGTGTGTGTGTGTGCTGTAAAGACTTTCCTGTTGTGTGTTTGTTTCGCTTGACTGCTGAGGTCACAATCGTGTTTTAAACACAGAGGGAGAAGAAATCCCAGCAGGCCTTCTGTTCCTGTATGTGTGTGTGTGTGTGTGTGTGTGTGTGTGTG
>CAEMYA010000841.1:103656-117132 GCA_903131615.1 Diplodus sargus | reverse complement strand
TGTGTGTGTGTGTGTGTGTGTGTCTCCTCTGACTGTAAAACAACAGGTACTGAAGGACAAGAGGGTTTGAGTGTTTGGATTTAAATGTCAATTGTACCTGTGTGGGCAGACACAGCGCTGTAGATACAGAAGCAGGATAATCTGTTCTCTAATTGTGCCTGCTGTGTGTGTGTGTGTGTGTGTGTGTGTGTGTGTGTGTGTGTGTGTGTGTGTGTAGGTATGCTACATTACTGCATGCTGATAAAATGCCACTTTGCTCCTCATATTAAATCACTGTGAGCAGCAGCTGATTACTGCTGCAGACGTTTGATTGAAGTGTGATGACGAAGCGAAGCCGCTGAGTTCTTCTTAATCTTCCGAGGATGCCGGCTGACGGTTTGATCAACGATTTAAGCTCTTTTGTCCCTATTTAATTTATGACCAATTCCACATACGGACAGGTGAGATCGATCTAAAATGATTATAAACTAGATTTTACGTGTTACCATATGGAAACACTGCAGTCAGTAACATAAAGAAGAAAGAGGAAAAACAATGAACAGACAGAGTTTAAGATGCCAACAGGTGTTTTTTATAATCTGCACCTGTATTCAAACAGTCTGACGCTCTTTAAAGCAGTGATTGGTCTTTCAGTGATGACGTACAGTCAGTCCTTATCGTAGAATTCAGTCTCTGTTCACACATTATTATCATTTTGTATAATGAGTATCTCTCTGATGAAGAAAGACTCTTGGTAACACCAGCGTAAGTGAGAAGAAGCCGACTGACGCTGATAGTTCTTCACTTACATGCAGGTAATTTAATGAGGCGTACGTATTCTATTTGATAAGACGAATCAGAGTAAACTATTCTTAAAAAAGGGACAAACCAGCGAGTTTTAGACGAAGAGGGAGATTGAAAACGAGCGGACGTTGTTGTGTGTTCAAGTTTCACTTTAATTTCTGCCGTCACTGCGTCGACAAACATCATCGGGTTAAACTGCAGCTTCATTAACTCACTCAGTGTTTTTGTCCTCTTTGTCTTTGCCAACATTTTCTCCTCCCGAGGCTTTTAAAAGTCCTCCTGCTAACAGATTGCTCTCTTAAGGGTGAATTCTTCTTCACTTTTAAAAAGGATCAAGTCTTGATTTTAAGGCAAAATAAATCTCATAATCTTCTGAATTTCATCGCCTGTTCATCGCCTGTGACTCTCACACAGTTTGTTTTCAGAATTCAACACAAAAACCAAATAAACTCCAGGATTATATATATTTAAAAAACCATATAATGAGCCGTAGTCAACTGATTGTCCGACAGAAGTATAAACTAACATCTCAACTCTTTATTACTTCTTTACTTAAACATCTCAGTACTTTTCTGCAGCTGCTGGTCTGAAGGACGTAAACATTTATCATGGTGTGTGATGTGGAAAATTAAAATGTGTACATCTCACTGCACCTGATCCTCTCGGAGTCGGACGGGTGGGGCATGTGCGTCCACGCCGCCTCCTCCATGGCCTGTTGGTAGAGCTGGTCTTTGGACAGGGGGACCGGCCCCAGCGGGCAGACCCCCAACGACGGGGGGATGCTGACCTCCGACAGCGAGGGCTGAGGTGCTGACGGAGGGCCCGAGGAGGCCGTAGTGCTGCTGGGGAAGATGTCTGAGGACAGAGAGGGAGAAGGGGGACAACACAGGGAGAGACGAGATGATGAGGATGTTGGGGAGTGATGCAGGATGTGCAGCAGCGGGATGAGATCCAGAATTTGGAGTCAGAGAGACAAAGAGAGAGAAGTTGAGTCAGGGCTGATAATATCATCAGCAGTTTTTGTTCAGAGGAGGCTGAGAGTGGGAGGTGAGATGACATTTTGTTCCATTAAACTACAGCTTTTCTATTTCAGCTCTGTGGCAACCCTCTATCTCCTTTTATTAAGCTACGTGTGTGTGTGTACCTGTGTGAGTGTGTTACCTGGGGTGAGGTGCAGGGAGGGCACGTCTCCCTCCATCCCTGAGCTGAGTGCTGCTCGCTCGGCCATGGACTTCAGGCTGCTCAGAGGCTCCTGGGGCTGATGAGGACAGACAAGGAGACTCATGGGAAAACAGATTCTCGCGGACGTGTGCGCACCGTTATCGTACCTGCCCCTCCGGAGGAACCCGACTTCCCGCACCACTGATAACGTTGTCATGGAAATCGCTTTTATGTGTTTGCTCCCGTCCCCCTCTGTGATATCAGGCAGCGGGAGTGACGCGGTGCAACATTTCAACGCTGACCTGATCGTCCAGCATCAGCGTCTGCACGTCTCCTCAGGAGATCATGATGTCCCGCAGTCTGAAACCAGGTGTTCAAACATCTGCACACGGGCGTAAAAAGTTTAAAGTGTCTGCAGTCTGCAAACACCGACTGTGAAAGTAAGTTGGGCAACATATCAACACCTTTTTTAAGGTGCAGCAACTAACGATTATTCTACTTTTTGTTTAAACTGCAGATTTATCAAATTAATGTCAAAAGTAGTTGTTCGTCTAAAGTGACGTCTTCAAAATTCTGTCTTTGTCCAACCAACAACCCAAAACCCAAAGACTCCTCATCAACTGTCATAACTGACAAAGAAAAGCTGCAAATCTTCACATTTAAGAAGCAGGAAACGCAGTTTAGCTCGAAAAATGGTGTCGAATGTTGAAGTTTTTTGTTTTTGATCATTTCCAAAACTCTAAAAAATATGTTTCTTACAGAAGTCATTTAAGGACGTCGGTTTGGGTTTTTGGAAATTGTGACTAGCATTTTAGTTTTTAGACTAAACAACCGTTGGAGTTGGTAATGAAAGTTTTGCTGAGGAGTTAAACGTGCTCCCACAGAAGTCGACTGAAGGTGACTGTCGCTGCTGTTTCTGTCTGCTGCTGCTGCTGCTGCTGCTGTTGTTGTTGTTCTCTCTTCAGTTTAGTCAGTCACTGTGATACAACTACACAACAGAGACCAAAATAATCCCCTGGTGGATTTCACTGTTGGCTGCATTAATTAAATCACAGTCGGAGCATAAACAGTTTTGAGCGCGTTTCCCTGCAAATTAACAGTCAGCGGAGATTTAGAGTATTAAGTTCTCTTTATAAAAGAGATTAAGTTGCAAACACAACAGCGTGTCGACCAAATCTCTAATTAAAAAGATAGAAAATGAACTAGTTTTTCTGTCTGTATGAGTATCTGTTCCGTTAGAAACTAACATGAACAACGGAGAGTTTCTAACGTTACAGACGGAACATGGAACTGAGAACTGATCACAATCGAGATGATGAGAATGTGTTTCTGATCCAGATCTGATCCAGATCACACGTTCAGACCAGCTCTGCTCACCTTGATGACGTCGGAGGACTGCGAGTAGGACAGCGGGCCGTTCAGCAGGCTGCTGCCGCTCACCGTTTTAGCCTCGCTGTAGAAGGCCGGCGACGGGGAGCTGGACGACAAACTCAAAGAGCCCAGTAAACTGGGACCAGTGTCCTTACTGGGGACAGAGGAAGACAGTGAGGAGAGAGGATGAGACGGCGGACAACACGGGCAGAAATAAACCCAATAAAGGTAAACTTCATGAGGAAAGTTGTTAATGTTAAAGTGATTTTAGAGATACCGTGTCCTTGTTGCTTACCACATTTCATTTGCATACCAGTAAGCTTTATCCCAGTTAGCCCTAATGAAAAAACACTGTTTTATTTCTTTTCTGTTTTGTTCCAACTGATTTGATGCAACATTCTCTGATGACGCAGAAACACAACTTTTCATCCATCGTCCCAGAAAAAATGATTGGTGACCTCTCTCCGTCGTACTTACGGCTGATTGGCTGTGGAGGTCAAAGATGAAGATTGGCTGCTTTGTGATTGGCTGGCACTGTTGAGGGCGGAGTCTGCTGTGCTGTCTGCTACCACAGCACTGTAACCTGTGATGTCAACAAGACAAACCGGGAACAAAAAAGGCTTAAACACATTTCACAGAAGAGAAAAACCTGATTCGTCAACTCTAAAACTTGTGATTTGTGTATCTGGAGGTTTTACAAATCCACATTTAATCTTTTTACGTACTAGCAGAGCAATGAAACTGTAGATTAAAGGGATCAACCGATTATCAAACTATCAGAATCAGTACTTTTATTTTTCCAGATTGCAGATAAATCAATTCCAAAATGCACAACTTTAGCTCTGAAGACAAAAAATGGTATTTAAGTAAGTAACTCACGTAGTTACTGAATAAAAAGTAGCGGAGTGAACTTTCCTTTGACGCTCACGTTTGGTTTAACATCAGATACTCACTGGTGCTACCGTTCTGCTTCTGCTGGCTGGGCGGCCTGATGGAGAGTGAAGAGTTTCCTCCCACCACTCCGCTCCCTGCTGAACCCGAGTTGCCTCCGTTGCTCCCGATGACTCCGACTCCGCTACCCGGCGCTAAACCTCCGACGGGGCTCAGTGACACCAGAGAAGACCCCTGCATCCCCGACTGACTGGAAGTCAAACCCAGAATACCCGAGCCGATGCTGGTCGCCACCGGCACCGAGCCCAGCAGACCTCCGGTCGAGGATGTCGGCCCGCCGACCGTGATGCTCCCGCTGCCGATGGAGCCCAGCGCGCTGTTGGTCGTCGTGGTGATGACGCCGCCCAGAGAGCCTGGCAAGCCGGAGCCGACCGCGCCCGAGGCAGCTGCCTGAGCGTAGGGGGCCGGGGTGGAGCTGGAGAGGAGGCTCGCCATGCTGCTCAGGGACGCCGGCATCCCTGACAGACCCAGGCTCCCCGACATCGGGCTCGTGGTGATGGAGCCGCCTTTCCCCAGCGAGAGGCCCAGGCTGAGGCCCAGGCTGTTGGAGGTGGGCGTGGGCACTGACAGAACCTGGGACTGACTGACTGAAGTGAAGAGCCCCTGTGTGCTGACGTTGGGGGGTGAGGAGGTGGAGGAGGCTGGGTGGCTGTTGCTGGAGGTGATGGGGTTGGAGTTGGGGACTGAGGAGGCGGAGCTAACTAAGTTTTTGGCCTGCTGTTGCTGTGCTGACGGGTGGGGCGGCTGCTGGGTGGCGTTGCTGTAGCTGCCGGCGGAAGTGTTGGAGAGGAGACCCCCCGAGCTGCCGTGGTGACTGTTGCCCCCGGAGCTGCTGCTCCCCCCCACAGCGATGGTCGCCATAGAGACCAGTGAGGATGAGGTCAGTCCCGAGACGGAGGAAGAGGAAGAAGAGGAGGAAGAGGAGGAGGAGGAGGAAGAGGAAGAGGAGGAGGAGGAAGATAACGAGGAAGAGGGGTTTCCGTTCTTCACAGGTGACTGAAAAAGGAGAGAAGACATGAACGTGTTTGCGGGCAGATCGGACGTTAGATTAAAACACAGCATGTTAAACTGTGTCATGTAAAGACAAAATATAGAAAATTAAATAAAATCTAAAAGAAATATGTGTAAATAATCAAACAGGAAAAAGGTTTAATCAACACATTTGAAGCATAAATCAGAAGGATGATAAAAAGTAGAAGAATTTGAGTGAATGACAGCATTTTCGTATATTACGGATAAAATAGTGAGACAAATATTCTCATTATTAATGAAGTGTGATCTCTGAGAGGAGAAAACACTGAACTGAAGTAAAGTTATAACTCTGCTAAAGATCCTTTATTGATTAACTTGTGAAGACGGTTCACTCTGGACAGGTTACTGAATTTCTATTGTTTGTCGTCTCTGGATTCTTTATTTTTGGTGAATATTGTTTGAACCTGCTTCAAATTGCAAAAAGCCGACAGGATGAAGTCAAGCTGCTGTTGCAGACAGTTGTCACAGCGAAATCTGTTTTGAATCGTGGATTTGGAGAATTGTGACGCAGAGAAAAGCGACACAATCTTGATTTAGATGTTTGACTTGTCTGATAATTGCTACGTGAGGTCAGTTATGAAAAACAGATTAATCTACCTGTTGATTAATCACTTTATAACAGAAGTGATCTTTGCTTTTTGTTTTGCAGACGTGGTGTAAAAATCGGTAACTTTCAGTGTCTTTAGTCTCACCTGACTAACTTCACTGTCTGTTGAACGTCCTCTCTTCTTGTCGTCTTCCGAGTTCTCCTGAGAAACACAAATAAAAAACAACATCAGGCCACAGAACAAAAACACCAAGTTACAGGTCAACATGTTTAATATCTGCCCCACGAGACTGCCGGTGTAATAAAAAGTCAAACTCCTTGAAAGAGATTATCTGGGACTTGGCTGTAACTTATTCCCGGTACGAGAAGGCTGTCGTCGTTCTGACCGGCTCTGCGAAACCACTTCCAGAAAGTTTCCTCGGATAATTAAAAGTTTAAAACAATCCCGTCCTTTACATCCCCGTTCACGCTCGAGTATCACTTCACGTCGGCAGCATTTAACAGAACCACGCCTTCTATTCACACATGAGACCTATAATAACTACTCTCACTACGAACTGCACGTGGGCGGAGAGGAAGAGCAGATGATATAATGACAACAGTGCCGAACAATGAGAGCAGATGGCAGGGCACTACAATAGCAGATACAAAGGCAATTATCTTACACTTAGATCTGAGATATTGACCCGACTTGACTGGAAGCGAACGCGACAAAAGACTTCATTTTAAGGAATTATAAACACGACATCATTACCCCCATTACTGACAAAGTCAAAGGTGGATGAGGAGATAATAATCTGACGGATTCTTTGTTTATTAATTTGACTTTTTTTAAGCAATTTCTACATTTCAGATCAGAGAGTGAAGAATAAAAAGGAGTCGACAGCGATGTGATGAACTGAACCAGCGGGGTCCAAATTACTGTTACATAAAAAACCTTATTTAGACTAATTTTCAATTGTTTTGTAAATGTTATGACCACTTTATGAACAAGGAAAGGTGTAAAGTAGATTCAGGGTTGGTGTTTGTTTTGTTTACCGTAGTGCAAGTGGCTGGTGACGGGGGGATGGGTGAGGATGAGGTGGTGGAGGTGGGTGTGCTGCTGGAGTGCTGGAAGATCTCGTCCTCCAAGTGCGAGTGTCCCGGTGGGGAGGTGGCGACCAGCGTCTGAGCTGCAGGGGAGCAGAGACACGGAGGGAGAGGAGTTAACAAACAAGCGCTGACGTGATCACCTGAGTATTAACAACCAGGTCGCTCCTCTATAAATGTCAGGAGACACCAACACTCGAAGAGTCAGTCGTGATGGTGATAGTCACGGCTGTCAGACCCACGAGTAAGAAGTTTCTACATGTGACGGTGGAGTTCTGGACTTGATTTAGTATTTAACAAACTACGTGTGGAGGTCACATGTGCCTGTGAATCAACATGTAAACTACAGTCTCCTGATCAGCAGTTAGCATGTACACCTCATAAAGGACGTCTATCTACATCACAAGGAAATCTATATTTGTATTCATGTCTGACCTTCAAATCTTTTCTTACACAGGTGGAGTATATTTTCAGCAGCACAGACGCTGCTGGAGAAACATTACAGGACGACTGCAGGCAGCAGTGCGTCTCTATCGTCCTCTGGCTGTTCAGCGTATCACACATTACTAGTATCATGAAGGTGACACCGCTGTACAGAGTATCTGGGTTATGATATAGAGCAGTTTGGCCACAGATTGATCAATAAGTCAAAGAGAATAGACTAACATATTTAAGTGAACCACCCCTGAGGCTCTGCACTCTCTCTGCTGCTATAGGATGAGCAGTGAGTTCTGGTCTGTTTGTCTCGTATAACCTACAGATTGTAGGGAATGAAGAACATTGTCTGCACTTATTTTGCTTCTGAACAAAAAGTCTTATTCGTTTCTTCTGTGTGCGAATAAAACAAACAAAGCGAGCTGCGTCTGAATAAGCTTCAGCTCCGTCTCCACTCACGGATGTCTTCCAGGTCGAGGTCGTCGTACAGAAACTCGTTCTCCTCGAAGTCTGGATCCTGCGACGAGTCGAGATAATACTCCACATCGTCCTTTACAAAGACACAACACATAAAAAGACAAATCAACATGTTGATATGTGACACTGAGAGAAACGTTAACCTCTGCTGTTAGAGTAAAAGAAAAAGCTTCCAACACTGCAGTAACGTCTCTTTCTTTATTAAGCTGAGCGAACCTTGATCTTCCTGATGGAGTCCACCTGCACTGAGTCGTTGTCCAGCATCCTCAGTATGGTCTCCAGCATCCGGATGTGGTGCCGGTGCTTCTCGATGAACTTCTTTAGCTCCTCGATCCGGTCCTGTTTCTGCAAAGAAATTGAACCAGAAGAGACGGGGGAGAAAACGGGAAAGTCGATTAGCTGCGAGACCTAAAACATTAGAACCGACACTTTATTCCTCTTAGTCTCAGTTTGGTTCAGAGAGAGAATCATGAAGAGTTTCAGCGTCTTTGCATCAAATCAGATGCTTGATATACGTTTTAATTTATAATATTTGGTATAAAATGGTCATATTCGAAAAAAAACGTCACCTTCCTCAAACACAAAACAAACATTTCAATCTATTATTGATTGAATTATCAAAAGACAAACATGTTAAAACAAGCAGAAGGAAAAAAGCATGTTAACATTTTGCAGAAAAGGAGGAAACGGCTGAAAGCAACAGCAGCGTGAAGCTGAGCGACGCGGCTCCGTCTGCACTTTACGGCTTCATGCATCATACAGCACCACTTCTGACTTCAATATTTAATTCTTCTCCTCCAGTTAATTCATGCATGTTCTCCAGCACTTACATGTCATGTATTTTGCATAATGTTTTGTTCTTTATTTGTGCTGTTTTCCTCTCTGTGTTAAAGGCGTTCCGAGGAGGTTTACTAAAACACATGTGGACGTCTCTCGTGGGAAAGAGCTTGACAGCAGGAACAGAACGCACATGTAACTCTGTGGATCGCAGGCTGACCCGACGCGATTGTAAAACACATTACGGCTGTTAAAACACGCGCTGAACACTTTAGATGTATGCCGTCCGGCCGCTGCAGCGGCTGCATTAGTGGAGGCAGCAGAGTGGAACTTATTAATGTGTTTCATCACAATACATATTAATGCAGCAGCGGCACATGGCAGGAACATGAGGACGCTTCTGTGCTGAGTGCATCAGGCTGCAGAGTCTAACCTTGACCTCTTAATGTGACCACGTGTCTTAAATTAAAGTGCTGAGGCGAGAATGGAACTGGACGACTTGTCTCAAGCAGAGTAAAGCGCCACTCAAGGGATTTATTTGGATCTTTTAAACATCTGTTATTAAAGGCCAAAAAACAGGAGAACAAAAAGCTTTTCACAAACTAACTTGAGCTCTAGAGATTTACTTCTTATTGGTTTAGGACTTATAATCACAGTTACAGCGAGTTGTAGCTTTTCATCCAGGCTGATTCATCCGCTGACTGCAACTGTGTAAAAATCAAACACATCAGAAACTGAGAAAAAATATAAGAAGCTTTTTGGAGAAGCAAAACACCTCTGAGGGCAGCGGGAGCCCAGAACATCCTCCAAAATAAGGAAGAAAAACCTTAATTTATAAAATATGTTGATGTTTAAGTTGGTCAAAAGTCTTTGAAGCTCATTTCAAATTAGTTCCGCTCTAAACACCGATGAAATAAATAATAAATCTGCTCAATATCATCATGATTACATTACTACTTAGATTAACATATAACACTGATACCCAATAATCAGATCTCAGACTATTCAATGACTTTCAAGTCCTAAAATGTATGAAATAGTACTGAAGACATTTTACAGGCCTGCAGACACCCTGGACAAAAAAAACACTCTTCTTTTCATCCCTGCACTCATATTTCATATAGGAAGTTCCTAGTTTCTGCAGTTTGATTAATTTTGGACTCATTTTAATGCCATCGCCCCAGGATATCACTCTTCCTGCTGTTTCTGCCCTCGGCGGTGGTCGTTTTGGCGCCCGTGTGAAACTGGAGACCAGAAAGTCAAATCAGCACTTCAGCTGAATTTCTTTGATGATGTCCACAGAGAAACACCGTCCTACGCTTCTGGCCAGCTAAGCTAACGGCACAAGCATTAGACAAAAATAAACCCCTCTGGGTCTCATTTATAATAAGGTCCTTAGAACAAAGACGAGCCAGTTACAGAGAAAATGGTCTGAGCGCCAAAAGGAGCCAAATGTTTCCTGCGACATAACAAGAGAGACGTTTTCCTGAGAACGCTGGTGTGAAGGGCGAACGTACGCTGGACCGGCCTGTTGCCAAGAATAAAGTCAAAGAGTTGGTGTTTATCTATAAATGAGTCCCCTGGAGAGGACGTTAAAGGACAAGTGAGTGAGAGAGAAAGTGAAAGAAGTGGTCATCAAGGTTATCCTCGTCAGGGCAGATGCAGAAGATAAATAGAGGACAGACTATCTGACCTCTCCGACAGAGAGCAGCGAGGGAGATAAAAGAGGAGAGAGGAGCGCTGCGAGGCCGACGGCCGACCTGTCGGCTACAAACAGGGACAAAGACGCCGGCGGTGGAGAGCAGACGGAGAGCCGAGCAGAACAGAGTGAACGGATCGGAGATGACAACACACTGACCTCCTTGTCTCCTTTCTTTTTCCTGGTCTGGACTGAAAGAGACTCCACTTCACTCTCGAACTGATCCACCTGCATGTTCAGCGTGTCTATCGTGTTCTGGAGGAAAGACGGGAAGAAAAGTTAGAGTTAATATAAAAGAATCATTCAGCTGCTTGAAGGTCTCGTCAGTATCTACTCTTAACAAATGTATCGTTACAGACATAATTGCACCAATGATATTTTTGTTATTTTATCAGGCTTCCCTACATGAACAGCTGTGATTTTTCAGCGGCTGCTGGTTAACAAAGTTTTCACTCTTTTGTTTTTACGAATATTGACTGTTTGGTCTTAAATCAGTTTCTCTGCAGCAGGTTTACAATTTTGCATTTAGAGAATAGCGCGTTCATAAGCCTGTTGCTCTGTTTACCTGTGCTGCTCTGAACATAATGACGGGTGATAATTAACTCAAATGAGGCTTGAACTGGAGTTTACAATCCTACATGTTTGCACAATCTGAGTGAAGCTAAAAGTAGAAAAGACATTCGTAGTAAAACACAGAGAAGCGAACGGGGAACAGAAACGTTTATCGTTTTCTGAATGGAACTTAAGAGGAAACGTTTAAGGATTTAGATTATATTCATTTTTTGTAATAAGTTAAATAAAAGAAGCAGAGATCAAATCAATGTACAAAGTCTGTGTTTGCTGTTTTTAAATGTTCTCGATACATAAACTAACTTGGCTTAAATGGAAAAATGGAATATAACGTAATAAAGGCAGCTCACCGTCAGCCACGTGCCGACCTCCTCCTTCTCTTTCTGGGCCGGGTCCACCTTCTGGGCCAGACCCAACCCTTCTTTTGAGTACGCTTTCGTCTTGGTTTCTCTTTCCACTATTTTGAACCGCTCCATTTGCTGCAAGCAGAAACACACACAGACAAAAAGACAAACAACCGCGTAAATTAAAAAGCTGTACTTGTTGATACACGTTGGTCATCGTGTAATAAAACTGCTTCAAGTGCTTTCATTTACTACAGGACTCCGACACCTTTCGACAGACAAGTTCAAGCAATTTCCAGGCATTTTCAAGGAACCTTTTCAAGCTTTTCTTGCAGATAACATCTGTTGTAAATGATTTTCAGCACCTGTAAGAATGTGAATACTACCAGCAGAAAACCTTCCAACTAAAGTAATCACAGATCTGTTGTTGCTACAAAGATGCAGAAGAGCTGGATGAGAAATTCAATCTTAAATTCCTTTCCAGCCCTGAAAAAAGATTTAATCTTTTATTCCCTTGAAATTTTAACAGAGACGATTGTTGTGAAGTTGAATCATCTGTCGATCGGTGCATCTCTACTTTTTACTCTTTTAACTGTGGTGGAGTTGTAAAGAAGGAAGACTCTGCTATAATAAATGGAAGTCTTGCACTTGAGGAGTCATTCTGAAGTGGAAGTGGCTGAAGGTTGCAGTGATTTCAACACCAAACTTCTATTCAGACGCGTCCAAGGCCTCACAGACCTTGAAGTCGAGGCTTTGAACTGAACTCATTTTACAAGACTGCTTCATCTCGGTCACATCCTGTATCTCTGCGTTAACTATCCAACAGACTGTCACTTCCCCCCCCTTTCTTTTTTCTTTTCCATGTTTCCAACAAACCCCGGCCGCTTCCTGCAGGACTCTTGTGACCGAACGTATAATTTCAGGTCAACCGACAAAACCACAGGAAGTCCTGAAGAGCAGCTCTGGGATAAAAAGCAGCTCGTGGAGATCAGAGGGAGCTGGCGAGTTGCTCTCGTCCCTCATTGTGCGGGCAGGTGGCTCACATTCAGTCCGTCTCAATAGCCCTCATCAAAGACTCATGTGGCTCAGCGGCCTGGCAGGCGGAGCAGTTACGCTGAAGAACAGGTGTTAAATAACGGACCAGCTCCCATTTTTCCATTTCTCTATGAAGAATGCTGTAATGAGCTTCTCCTGGTGCAGTTCCTTAATAAAAAAGGACTAATCTGAAGAATTATTTTGCCGTTTATGTACTTTGATTCGATTCTTTGTTCAGTTTTTCTTTCCAGGGATCTCACACGTTCTTAAACATCAAATTAAAAGGACTTTAAGACTTTGCAGCCCGATTTCTTCCTCCAACACGGCAAAGATAATTGTTACAACTGCCTGAAATGTTGGTGTCAAGAATTTAAATTTTCTATCTAATGTCGTCACATAAATTCAAAGAGTTTCTGTTTGTACGTTGAGTCAAAGTGAAGAAATTAAATAACTTTATCAAATCAAAATAATTAATTAAGCAGACTTTTCTTTTCAACATCATCTTGTTTCATCTACACCATCACTCACATCAACCAAGAATGTTTCAGTATTTTTAATAAAACATTTACACCAGATTTCTACGATAATGTAGCGAAATCAGAGATAATTTTCCACAGTTGACGGTAAAGTTAATCACTAAATATATCCACGTATTTAAAGCATTAACGGTGCAATTGGTACACATTTCTCTTTTTGTGTGACGACATAATCATTATTCTTGTGATCAAGCCGTTGCAACTAGGGCTGCACGTAATTAATCATTAACCACGGCAGAGAATATAAGCAATTAAAAATGTATTAACCCACAATCAGAGAAGGCCACAAATGTTTTTAAAAGTACCTTATAACATTACAGATAGTTGCTTTTCAAATATATATTAAAAATGTGATTTAGTTTATGATTCAACTAACTTTGTTCACTGTATCTGTTCTTTGAACTCCTAATGTAGCCTTCACTATCTCTTAAATAAATGACTTTAAATTAGCATCCCTAACAAATGACAACCAGACAGAATAAGAAAAACTGGATGTAAGAATAAAGTAAAGATTTAAACGCTGCACAACCCTTTATAATGCAGATAATTATAATTATTGTTGTTTTAAAGGTCAAGCCTGAACTTTAAAGTTCTGCAAACGAAGAGGGTGAATCACTTAGATTCACATGTATGACCGGGTTTGTTTTTCTTGTCAAATCTATTTCAGAG
>CAEMYA010000841.1:46372-103169 GCA_903131615.1 Diplodus sargus | reverse complement strand
GCTCGACGTGTCGTCTCTCGCTGTGTCTGTTTAACTTGCTGATTGGCTGGAAATTAAACCTCATTTACGCCCGGCGTCTGCACAATTATACAATCACTCGCCTCACTGTTACTGTTCAGTTACACACAGACCCACTGAGCAGGTTTCAGGATGTTTCTCATTAATGAGACGGAGGTTATAGACCTGCTGGAGCTTCTCTGAACCGCAACAAGTATCAACAATCAAACTCTTCACAGTTACAGGACGCGTGGAAATAAAAATAAAACAATAATGCAGCAGGTTAATATTTTCATTTACAGATAATAATTTGTGACAGTGTTTGGCGTTGACAGTTTCCACAGCAGCTGCACTGAAGCATTAAAAGAACGATAGCAGGTTTACAAACTGACTGCGAGACAACAAGCAGCACATCTGCTGTCGTTGCTTCTTTTGTTTGAGGGAAACCCCGAAAGGATTTAAGCCTCATCGGCTCTTTAATGTGAAGGCATCACTCGCAGCGGGCTTTAGTTCTGACCCGCGAACCGTCTCTCCGTATTTACCTGGAGCTTTTTAATCTCTTTCTTGAGGTCTGCTTCATATTTCTCCTTCTGGTTTGCGTTGGCTGCATTGTGAAGCTGTGGATGAAACACACAGAGGGTCACAGGCGTCAGGCTGAACACAGTGCAGAGCATGCTCTCGTTTTGGAAAAGAAGTGCTCAAAAAATTCAAACATGATGATTGATAATGCAGTCTGAGAAAAGTTTTACCAGTCTGTCAAACTTGTTTTGTTCATTTTGGGACAACCCAATTAATCTCTGGGTGGAAATGATGTTTTTTTGTAGAAGCAAAGTAAAACGAGTAAGTGGGGGGAAAAGAAACACACAAGACAAAATTGATTAGAAAATAAGCATAAAGACAATTGAAGTAATACAAATAGAAACTTGGAGATTTATGGGGTTTAAACAAGCCTCTGGAAAGCCAAATGGACTTGTGGTGAGAAAACTAAATGACATGTAGAAGATGTAATGGAGGAAAAAAGGTCAACTGGAAGCTTTAGCAGCTAAATTCTGATGATTTTCTGCCTTTTTTATTAGCAGAACAGACAATCTGGGCCTATAAATAAGAGAATAATCCAAAATTCCAGCTTCCAAAATGAGGATGCTTGCTGGTTTCCTCAGTCTTCTACAGGTGTCAAGATCCACAGACGGCTGATCGCTGCTGCTCAAATACGATGGCGTGATGTTTTGGACAGTGGATCAGACAGAAAATGGGTTCTTTTAAATCAGTTACTGGGATTTTCTTACACAGTCTTCTTAAAATCTCCAAAAAACAATAACACACACAATTGTATCTTAATTGACATCAACAATGAATCATTTGTCAGAAACTCAATGATGATCTTTTCTTACCTTTTGCCAAATGTCTTCAAACTGTTCAACTCCTTCCGCTACTTTTTTCAGACATCGATCTATTTCACCTGGAGGGGAAAAGAGGAGCAGAAGAAGAAGAGAGAGGATTAGAGAAAGGAGGGAACGATGATAATCACCTGGAAATAAATATAAACATGTCAAAAACAAGTAGGGCCGGTTAGAAAGAGCTGATTATCTGCAGTCTAAATCTGAACACACCTCTCAGAAAGATAATACTCAGGCAAGTAATTACAGCTCTTTCACAAAGTGTGTTGACATCTTATCGAACACATATATAGTAAGAAGTTACATAACGCTTGCAAACCAGCGCTAACACACACATCTGCACACATACATTCAGCGCAAACAAAAGTGGAACACGATGACCTTCGTGAAAGCAGAGTTCATGTTGACGGATGTGTTTGACTCCTTTTAACGAGGGCAACCGAACAACCTGGAAACATTCCTCATATAAACGCCACGCGAGACCCGAAATGTTGAAACTGCGGCGAGTAAACAGCGCAGAGTCGAACCAGAGGAGGACAGACGAGGGAGCGACAGGAAGAGAGAACGATTCAGACCGTCGTTATCGTCAACCTGCCCTAGATTCATGTTTCCCCTCGTCACGTGACACAGATTAGTTGTTTGGTATTAAATGTAAACAGGAAGGAGCTCATCTGTTGTTGTTTTTATTATCTATGACTACAACATCGTCTGCTAGTATTCTCTTCGTGCCACAGAGTCGATGGTTTCAGTGTGATTTTTTACGTCACACATTCAAGATAATTCAGCATATAATCATCACAACTCGTAAACATCCTGACTTATGTCCCGTACGTTCTCTGAGCTCATGATCCTGATATTTCTGATGGCACCAGCTGGAGAAATAAGACAGATGTCCTCATGAATCTCAAGCAACTTATTATTTATAAAGAAGTAGAAGTACATTAATGTTTCATAGGCTCCTATGTGTATATTTCCTTGTATTCGTGTAGTAGCTATAATTTGAAACACTAATTACAGATTACAAGTTACTTTTAAATATCTTTTATCATTAGTTACTGGCTAAAATGTACATTTCTAAAACATCAGAACTCTTTGGTAGAACAATCTTTGGGGTTTCCAGTGATCTGTGTTAGTGTATATAAAGGTTATTATAGTTAAATAAAACTAAACACTGAAACTAAACTGTGAGATAACATAATGACAAAACTAAGAACTCGACTACAGAAGAAAATGTTAAAAATATTTAATTTTAAAAGCTAGAATCAGAGAATGTTGACCTTTTTTTGTAATTAATGGAATAATCTCTAACTGAAACTCATCTGACTAATTAAAGGTTTTAAACAAATTAGATAATTATTACTGTTTTTCTTTTGTTTATTTAACTCAGGATATCAGCGTCTGAATCAGTCACTGACATTCATAACTGGTTGGATTACTTTGACTATTTTATTCATCCCTTCTCGAACACACACACACCTACTGGTTTTATGTCTGTGTTGTTATGAAAAGGTCTCCAAACAAAGGACGATATCAGGAGTGGAGACTAAAGAACAGTTTGGTAAAACCTTGACATGGAGGACTGGAGACGCTACAGGAAGCTTCGAGGACATAATGAAATATTTTCTCCTCACACGACAGTCTGAGATTCTGCAGAACACCAGAGTTTTACCCCTTTTCAAGCTCTTCTTCCTAATACTGCGTCAATTGTTAATTAATTGTGCGGTTGCTGCTGAATAAACGAGGAAAGACGCAGCTGTCGGTGTCGCCGAGAGCAGAATGTGGCTTTGACCGAGTTGTGAACACAAACTCTAGTTTGACCTTAAACAGCCTTGATGTTAAGATACTGCTGCGGGTGGGTTATTTTTAGATGAAAGTCTACCTCCTCTGTAATAATACATTACAATCTGACAGAGCCGAGTCTGTGCTTGTTCTTGATCTCTTCTTCATCATGAAGGTGTTTCAGAGGAGCTGCTGCTTGTGTGTGTGTTTAGTTTTCAATACGACAGCAGTTCAGTTTCACAGGAGCGCACGTGAAGGGACGACTGACGCTGACGGAGAATCATCAATCCTGTCAAAAAGTGTGTTTTCAGCCTGCGGTGACAAACGTCGGCAGAGAATAACATCACAGCGAAGGACTCGGAGGAAAGCTTGTGTGGTGCAGTGGAGCCGCGAGGCTCTCTGCCTGTACACAAAGGTCCGGGTCGGGTTACACAGCCTGTTGTGCTTTGGATGCATTATCATCAGAACTGTGAACATCAGCTTCACTGGTTCGGTCACACTGTTTAAATTAAAATAAATAAAAGCTCTGAGAAGAGAGCAGAAGAGCAGCAGATCCCGACTGTTCTCACTAGAAACAGAGTGAGTCTGTGTGAAGCCTGAAACATGCTCTGGTGTCTGTGAAAGTGTGCCAGCGTCATGAGCAGACTTTTGCGCAGATGTCTGCCAACACACACGGACACAATGTCACCTTGTGCTACAGAGAGGCAGCGTCACATTCACCCAACAAACCAACCGACCCAGGAGAGGAAAACAAACACGAGCCTTCAGATGAAAGTGGACGATATCATTAACACGATACTGAAGCTGTATCATCGGATGGTGGAAGTTCTGGGAAGTCAGTGTGTGACTCTTGTTATAATAAACATGTTTTTTTAATGCTTGAATAATATTTTCAGTTTGTCCACACTTTATAATGAAGTTACTGTAATTTCTTGTGACGTGTGCTGTGATTTAAATCATGAAAACGTGTTTCTGGACCTTTTTTGTGTTCAGAAAATTATGTTCAAAATGTATTTTTGGGTAAAAACGTCAGTCTTCAGCTTCAGCATTTTGTCAGAGGGCTGATATGGTCTACTTCACTGCTGAGGACATTCCCAAAATGCAACACTGCACAACCCTGGAAATCAGCATATAACAAAATTATCAGATGGTCATCTGCACCTACTAAACTTCTCCTTCATGTTTTCTTTAATAACTTACAGCAGGAAGGCACAAAGAGGCAGAAAGCTCACGTATACTGAACATGTGTGAGCTGAAGCTTCGGGAACCAAAACAAGATTTATTTCCGACTGGAGCCAAAAAAGCGCTGACCTGACGGGTTGACGGCTTACACAACTCCGTAAACAACTTACTTGTGAAACCATGTGACTTTTGTTTAAAAAGCCCCGGTTCTCCTCTAAACACACCGCGGTAAAATTTTCCACAACACGAGCAGCGGAAGGTGTGATCACACTAAAGCTGTAAAACAGTTTTTTTAACATTGGTTTCAACCTATTCAGAGAGACAGATGGGTGGAGTGTGTCAAAATAAAATGCCATGAGGGGATTTTCCAATCACAGCAACATAAATTACACACCGACTCTGACAGCTTCTTCTGTTACTGTGGCGTCTCTTCTATTTTAATTCTAAACCTTGTCCACCTGGCACCTGATCAGACACAATGAATCCTGCTTATATGGATCAACTCACACACACACACAGTCAGAAATCTCACCTTGAAGTTTCCTTTTATCGGCCATGACTTAAGACTAGGATGATGTCTTCATGCCTTCTTTCACTGCAAAAAACAACAGACAAAAACATATTTTTCATTACACATGTTTTTAAGGACATTAACAAACACCGTGAACACGACTGCTGCAACAATCACTTTCATTATGGATTCATCTGACAAAGATTTTCATAATTAATCAAACTGTTTAGTGCATTAACATTTTTTCTCAGAGCTCAAACTGACCTGATCTTCAAATGGCTTTTTTTCAATCAGCCCAAAATCCAAAGACTCTTCATTTACGGTCATAAATGACAAAAGAAAAGCAGCAAATTCTCACATTTAAGGAGCTCAAATCAGCAAACGTTTGATATTTTCTGCTGGAAAAATGACTGAAGCGATTAACTGATGATCAGACTAGTTGGCAACTTATGTTCTTTCCATCGACTAATCTATTAATAGGAGTGCAACGTCCTGGATAGAAATGTATTGATTCAGTTATCAAGCATCCAATGAGGCTGATGCAACATTAATCCATATCATCATTGTTAAGATGCACCTTTATTTCTGAAACGTCTGTGTCCTCCTTCCAGATTACTCAAACACTTCTAGCCCGAAGTAAATCATGATTGGCAGCCAAAAAACAAGATGATGAGGATGATTATTCCCCTCTCAGGAGTAAATAAGCGGTGTGGACGTATTTTTGGATCGGACCCAGCAGGCCGCTCTCGCTACAGCAACATCAGCTGCTGTTTCAACAATGATTGGCTGAAAAACGGAGCATGCCATGCAGCCACACGTCTGCTGGCGGGTCGGTTTAAAGCACATTTCTTTACTGGTTACACTAATATTTATCTATATTCTGTTTTTTTAAGGCCAAAAGCAGAAAAGCAAGTGGTGGCAGCTTTCTCTGTTACTGATTGTGTTAAATGGGCAGAAGATCTCTCCTCATATTGATCACAGGCACCTGAAATGAATCAAATGAAATCGGAAATATTGCATCCACGTATAGTGATGATAGTGGCTGCTCGCGATAAATTAACTAATTATTGCAGTTCTACTAAGAATACAACAATAGAAACAATAACTGAAATAGGACATAATGTTGGCATGCAGAGGAGAGAGGAGGGATCAGGGACAGACAGGTGCACAGGTGGAGGCCACTGTCTTCCTCTGTAGGAAGACGCTGCCCTGCCTAAATGCCTTTGGGCACCACACTGAATCCCTGCATGGTCCACAGGTGTAGCTCTGCAGCTGAGCTTCACCTTTATCCTCCAAAATGTCCCTTGAGAAAGTAACTGTAACTAAAAGAAACATCCTCCCTCAGATAGTTTGACTCACTTCTGTGTGAAGTGTGCAAACACTGCCTGTTCAGTGTAAACGTCAGCTGATGATGTCTACGTTTTTTTGTTTTTTTTTAAAGAATGTTTTCAACAACCTCATAGAACAAGATTAAACTTGTTGCATTTAATGCCCCGTTTCCACCGCGTCAGTGCAACACGCTTCAGCCGGTGGAACAAACTGTGATCGGATGAATTTCCACTTTTAGGGAACGATGCCAGAACATGCTGATCTCAGCTGTTGGTGTTTACAGTTTGTAAAAGCTTTTTCTGCAATCGAACTCTGTTGTAGTAGCTGGAAATAAAAGCCTCCACTCACACACGGTGTTATTATCATCATCATCATCATCATCATCATCATCATCATCATGGTTTCTAATCTGTTGCCTGAGTGCCATTAGCGGTCGTTGGTGGTGTTTCAGTAAATATTCAATTTCACTTTTCAGACAGTCTATGAGTACAACTTTAACGACGTCGACCAACAAAAACAACATTTTTGTCAAACGATAAATGTTACATTGTGCTTAACAGAACACTCCAGTAGTTTTATGTCATAGTTTAATACTATTTATACTTACGTAATAATTTCTCCTCTATGCTATGAGCTTTTTTTCTCAATTTTCTTAAATAAACTGTGCACAGAGTGAACTCTGTCTTTGATTTATTTCATTTATACATGTTAAATTATACTTTTATAATGTTTTGCAAAACTGCTTATCAACGAGACAAAGAGCTCAAGATGTCGACGCGAAAGTCACCAGATCCCGATCCGATTAAACATCTGGCGTAAAATCCACCAGAACATCAAACGCTGTGGCTGATTGGTGGTCTGATTTAAACAGATGAGTTAATCAGAGGAAGACTCACAATATGACACAACCGTTACAGTTTCTTTTATACGATAATATCACATCTTACTGTTATCAGGGTTTGAATTTAAGCCTAAAACCAGCGAGTGTGAGATCCTACTTGAGACACTCGGTTGCCAGTTTGTTTGGTACACTGTGCTAAATCAAGCCCGGTCTAATAGAACAGCCCTGTGTAGTTTGTGGTGCTGCTGAAATGTGGCGTTCAATAAACACCTCTCTACAACTTAAATTAAAATAATTTAAGTCTCCTTAAATTGGGATTTACTGCAGGGTTGTGTCTGAAACTTGTAACTGACTGTATTAGCAGACACGTGAGTGATAAGCTCATATCAGCCAATGTGCTCGCTTAAGATTAATTAATTGAGTTCAAGCTTGAGACTTTTGTCATTTCATTAAAATGTCCCTGCCAGAAAATAAAACTAACTTGTCTTGAACTACTTTTGGACTTTACGCATACTCAAACTGCAACAAATAACAGATCAGCAGTCAATTATTAACTTAAACGGCAACTATTTTAAGTAATTTGTATACTGTTTTGAGGATTGTTTTACAAGAAAATGTCCAAGTTTTCTACGACAGTCAACCGAATATCTAACAAGATTTTTGAGGATTGGGGACTGAAAAATGAAAATAACCGTTGTTGCACTTCAGTTTTTTTGTGATTTAGATTTGATTATTTAGTGTTTATCTGATGTTTTTTTATATACTTTACATAATATCATCTTAACTACACATTTTAACAGAAGAATGGAGAAATGAACTTGACTTACGACGATTATTAAAATCAGTCTGGCTGACGTTAAAAGATCGGCTGATCGACTGATTGATTAATTGGTTGACCAGCATGTTCTAGTATTGTTACTGCATGGATTTGTTCATTGACACGACTTTAATGGACAAAACCATGTTTTAAATTAGCATTAGCATTACTTTTTCCAGACAGGAGCACACATCTGGACTGAGGCCCGGTTGTCCTGCTAACACACATTCACCCGGACCACATGAGTTTGGACCGACTGTAGACACTTTTACTGTCTTTCTCGGGCATTTTAAAGTCGAATCTAAACGCCGGACCGGTCCTGGGACGAGTTAAACCGAACAGCCGAGCGGTGTTTGCGGACCGAGGCTCAAACATTTGTTAGCCCGGGATGTTTATAAACAATGCGGGCATCAGTAGTGGCAGCAGCCCGTGGGCACCAACATCCGAGCAGATACACTTCCAGACAAACTCCGCGGTCAAGTTACACACCGGGGCTCCGCGGAGGAAGTTGAGCTTTACGGTTTTAAGCTAACACACGAACTACAAGTTGGTCTGTTGTCAGTGTGGAGAGCTGCAGCTTCCCACCGGCTGCGCTATTTGATGTGGGAGACACAATTTGGAAAGGGGAGAGAGGCAGAGAGAGAAAGGAGGGGGGGAGCACACAAATGCATCACCTCTGGCTCTACACAAAATTCACCTGGATTTTTCCGAGTCACGATTCCTTTCCTCTGTCGCCCCGGTCCGGCAGATCTGCAACGTTCAGTATAACGGCTACTTTTCTTTAAAAAAATGTCAATTCTTCTCGCTAAACAATCACCCCGCACATCCAAGATGGCTACCAGGAACACCTCCTCCTCCGATGCCCTGCTGGACGGGAGTCCCGCCCACCTCGCTTGTGATAGGTCGCACACGGCTGCTCGCGGACTTTGATTCGCCGAGGCCCGCTGTCTGTCAAAACACGCTAGTTTTACTACTTCCGGGAAAACTGCCGCTAGGATTGGACTGTTTAGAAAGGTCAAAGGGCAAATTGAGTTTTGTTTAACGCCTCCCTCCTCTACAACCCTCCTCTCTGCTTCTTTTTGTCGCAGGGTGTTCTGGGATATTGAGTTCACATCTGTCTTAGCAGCTAAATATCTGCGATGTTTATTCATTTAAAATTGTGTATTTCAGGAGGTGTTTTACATTTTTAAACCGGAAACCCTGAAAACTGAGGGCGCAAAGTTATTATTATTGATATGTATTTTTTTATTTTAATATAATTATTTGGTCTGATGATCAGTGAAGCAAATCTAAACAAGAGTACCCATCTGCAGTCAAGATGGCCGGCAAGGGCGCCACCATATATCCAACCCACACCGGAAGTCCCAATCGGAAGTTGGTTAATCACCAAAATAAAAGCTTAACAAACGCACGTTTACACAATGGACTGTATGGTTTACATATAATTATATGCATTATAATTATAATTCATTTAAACATTACATTATAATTATAATTCTATGCATTTTGTGCATTTACATGTTTATGTAATGTGAATATTATGTTTGTGTGGTGGTGGTGGTAGGGGGCACACACACACACACACACACACACACACACACACACACACACACACACTTCTTTATGTTATTTATTTGTGTATTATTATGCAAAATGATATAAATAAATCTGAACTTTGGAAATCTTTCAAAATCTTCATTTCATTTGTTGACAAATTACAGTCAAAAATCAACTGCACTTGTGCTGAGGTGCCCTAATTACCTGAATTCACCCAATTACAACATTTAAGTAACTTGATTACATTCTGTTCGTATTGGAAGAATAACAAATAAAGACCAGAGAAATGAAATATCAATAAAAAAGTGACATTTTTAATCATATTAACAATTGTTTGTCTGTGTTGGTTCTAATAATATTTGTCTTATTTTAAGTTTAGCCTCTTTTGACAAAACAGCTTGAGAAATCACAGGAAACAGGATGCAGTAACCCCAACACCGTGAGCCAGGAGTTAAACCGTTATGAGGAAAAACCTCTATATTTGGGATATCTGCTGTACCAACTGAGCTGTTGGTCTCTCTGGATTTATCAGCATAGACCAGGTCAAATAAGTCCCGCCCACAGATTTTCTGGCGAATCCAGGTGATGCACTCCAAAAGGGGCGGTTTCCCGCGCGAAGTTATTGCATTTCCCTCCAAAAGTTAAGATGTGTATTTAACTTGCTGACAGAGAGACACTCTGTTTGGAGCAGCTCTTCTCTGAGGACACTAACACGGTGAGTAAACTATTCTGTATGATTCTGCTTTATGTGCCCAGTTACCTGCTCAGTACAGGTGGATTCATGTCTGTGTGGGAGGTGTACAGATCAGTTATTACCTACAGATCTCAGGTAATCTGCCTAGGTGATATTCCTTCATATATCAGAGCTTCACATAGTTAATACCCTCATGTTGTCTGCTGATTAAAATGGAGCCAGCCTCCCTCTCATGTCGGTGAGATTTGTGTTTGCCTCAAATGTTTCTGAAATAACTCTGAACAGAAGCTGAAGAGGTCTCATTTAACTGTTAAGTGTTGAGGTAAATTCGGCTGGAACATAGTCCTTTAATTACATCCAATTAAATCCGCGACAGATGTTATGTTTTTCTCGGTGCACCAAACTCCATTGTGATTTTGGTCGTTTTATCTCTGCCTGTTTATTACATGAATAATGCGCAGTTAATTAAACGGTGGTCACTCTCTTAAATCAAGTTGTGAGTCTGGGTAAAGTCGGCATGAAACTTTTTTGAAATGTATGTATTCTTTAGAAAGCTGGTTAGCTAACGTTTGCAGGTCAGTTGCAGTGAGTGGCTGTTATGCTATGTTAGCTAGCGGACTTTAAAGTTGTTGCAGATGCTCTGCACGGTTCGGAAACACGTTAGCAGCGGCTCAGCTGCCTTTATTAACGGGTCAGGACACATTAACTGGGTACTGACAGTATAACGAGCTCATAAAGACGACTGGGTCATTTAATCGTCGTGTTTTTACAGACAGGTTTGCATGTTAGCTAACGTGTGTGTCGGTGGGAGAGCGTTAGCATGACGCCACGTGCTGTGTATGTTAGCTTGTTAATACTAGCATCGTTACAGCTGAATATCTGAGTACAGCACAGTTAGCTAACAGGCATCATGTTGTGTTAGTAATGTCTCAGTATGTTTGTATGTCACCATCTAGAGGGTGATTCTGAGCAGCTAAAGTAGTTTAACACACAGTATGCAGCCTCAGTGTAGCTGCACAGAATGTATTCAGTGTGTGTGTCTCATTTCTGGTTTAATACCTTATTTAAATCACTGCGCTGACTCCATGTGTGTCAAAAGATTTAAAATCATATTATTCATGTGTAAAGCACTAAATGTTCTCAGGATTTAATAAATTTGGTTTACCTTTAAGAAACATTTATTGAATCAGATTATAGTAGATTTTACAGTGCAGAGTGATGTGAGATTTCTAGAGTGATGTCATGCACATGGTTACAGACTGCTATATCATTCTTTAGTATGAAATTATTATTATACACACACACACACACACACATGCCTGTAGTCCTCATGTTATATTAAAGTTCTTCCTCCTCTCTCCAGGTGAACAGTGGGACTTGTCTTCAGCTTCAGGTGGAACAGCTCTAACCTGTAAAGTGGTCAGACCCGGAGAGGAGAGACAGCTGGTCCAACAAGGTCAGTGCTAAAACAGGTGCAAAAATTAAAGGCAGAAAGTGTGAGATTTGTCAGCTGCGGTTCAGTAATACTCTAAGATCAGTAAATTATTCTAGAGGATCGTCGAGTCTCATTCACAGGTCGTTGAATACCGACAGTTTGGGTTGGCAGAAGCCACGACAGTGTCACTGTTGGGACACTAGTCGCTCTCCCTCTTTTCTGTTTGTCTTTTAAAAAGGCAAACAAGTGATGTACAAGTAAAAGTAGTATTTTAAATGGATTTTACTAAGTGCTATATTTTTGGCAACTGGCCTTGTTTCAGTTCAACATGTTAAATGGATTTTTATTACTGAGAGGAAATATAAACAGTATGTCTTAAACACCTTCATTTATTTGATCTCATTTACGTATAATATAAATGATATAATCATATTTTATTCAACATGTATATCTTCACTGTTTAGCCACAACATTAAAACAATTGACGAGTGAAATGAGGCATTGATCATCTTGTTTCAATCACTTGTTCTGCTGGGAAACTTTCAGTTCTGTCATTTCTGTGGCGCCTCTTTGACAAACACCACCCTCCCAAACACCGTTCAGACCAACTGCACCCCCTCATGGCAAAGAACCCAAGGTGTCAAACTGGCCTCCACATTCTCCAGATCCCAATCCAGTTGCGCATCTGTTGGATGCGTCAGAACCAACTCCCATCCATGTGGGGCCCCCGTGGATCGTTCTTGGCTCAGACTGCATCCAGTGGAAGCTCAGTTGGATTGAGATCTGGGGAATCTGGAGGCCAGGTTGACAGCTTGAGCTCTTTCCCACGTTTCTCGGGCGGTTCCTGAGCAGTTTTTGCAGCATTGCAGGCGCGTTGTCCTGCTGGGAGGGCACTGCCATCAAGGAGTGCTGCTGCCATGAGGGGGTGTACTCGGTCTGCAGCTGTGTTTGGGTGACTGGTATTTGTCAAAGAGACGTCCACATGAATGCTAGGACTCATGGTTTCACAACCGAACATGGCATTGGAACACAATGATCTATGTTATTTATTTCACCTGTCAGTGGTTCTAATGTTGGTGCTCTCAGTGTATACACATGTCAAATGCTTTATGAATTAAATCAAATAAATGCATTTAGGCACAGTAACCAGACTTGTTTATATTCCCTCTAAGTAAAAAAAACCTGTTTAAAATACTTCTACTTCCTTTGAACCCTGTGGGTTTTGAGCTGGGACTTTCACATTTTTAATGGACAGCTTCATGTTTGTAGATTTAACATTAACATTAGCCTCTGCCTATTCGAGTAGCAGGCAACTGAAAAGGATAGTAATCAGTTTCTGACGTGCAGCTGTGCGGTGGCTCAGTTTTTGGATTAGAAGCAGTTATTGTCGTCTGATTCATAGTAGAGGTGCAGCAAACAGAGCTACAAACACCAGCAGAATGACAGGAGACATGTTAATGTCTGGTGGCCTGTGTAAGGTTTCCCTTGTGCGGTTGTTCGTTACGTTCTTCTGAGTGTATATACTATGGTGAGCAGGGCCCGGTGTTAACATTGGCATTGTTATTCACGGTAGAAGTGCAGCGCATTGAGAGCTACAGCAGAACTGAGCAGAGACGTGTTGTTTTGGAGGCCTCGTGGTATAGAGCTTTCCAGGGACAAAAGTTCAGTTTGGGCAATCCACTTGTTAGTGGTATGCCAAGCAAACCTGGTGTTTTGTGCTGTCCATCAGAGCTGATAGCTGTGGTTTCCAAGAATGGCAGTCAGCAGGCCATTGATCACCTGCAGGTATTGGTAATAGCGTATGCTCTGAGCCCTTGTGCGATCCCGCCAACTTACAGGTCCCTGTACGAGTATTCATACCTAATAGTGGGTCTCTGTCTGAGCATACAAACCTATGGTTGGTAGAAGCGAGCACATAGTGGTCGTGTTTAGCTTGGGCCTCGGCCTGGCTAGGGACATGCTCAGGGCCAGGGCAGAAGCTATCCTGACGCCACAATGCAGCTCTGTTCTCTGCCCTCATGTCCATGACGAGATTCACATGCAACCTCAATGAGCATGGTAATGCGATGCCTTTGCTCGAAGATGATGTTGAACCTCTGTGATAAAACAAAATGAAAATAATTGCAGGAATTCATTTTCTTTGCAACTCGGTGCAACAGCATCCTGCATGATAACACCATGCAGAGATCATTGCAAAGCTGTTATAGGGCCCTCGGCCTCACTGCCCAGCAGGCCACTAATAACGATCCAATTGTGCTGTGGTGATATTTTTCGTTTTGGAAATAGTTGTTGAGGTCATGTTCATCGTAGAAGTGCAGTGAACTGATAGCTACAAACAGCTTGAGCGGTTGTTAGTTTGTCTGCGTCCTTCTGAGTGTATTGAAGGGTTGTTTTCAGTTCAGGTACATCTCCACTCCAGCATGCAAATGTGCGTTCAGAGAGTGCTTGATCAGCTTTACGAAGCCTTGAAAGTTGTTTTGCTGGAGAAACATCAGGGTAGAAAGGCTAACAGTGTTAACTAAACAATGTTGAGTGCAGTAAGCTATGACAACCAGTTCACCACCGTGGAGTTCTCGTCACCAAAGTTCAGTAACAGCGATCCAGTTGTTAGTGTTCTGCCAGGCAAACCTGGTCATCAGGCTTGTGTGAACTGACCACCCAGAACAGACTTAGGCGCCGCCTCAAAACCCACAGGATTCAAGGAGTGTTTTTACAGCTACTGGATAAACACAAAAAATATATGTAAAAATATATCTTGAAATAAAATGTATTTGAAAATACAAGTCTTTTCACAGGTAACAACTCGACTCTCTCTGAGTCCTGTTAATAGCCCACAAAGTGCGTTTTTTGACAACCTGAGAATGAGACTCAAAAATCAGCTGTCTTTCTACAGAATTGCTTTGAGTAGACCGACATCACGCAATTAATCAATTGATTAATAATTGTCCTCCAAAATGCAGGACACTGACTTGTCTCACTTTTCCTCTCTGAGGTCTCAACTTTCTGCTTTTAATGCTAATTAACTTAATCTATATTAATACATCATGTTTGATCAGCAAATATTTAATATTGATAATTAGAATCTTAAAATAATAATAATAATAATAATAATAATAATAATAATTTTGCTAATAAAAAATAATAGTAATTTAGCTAAAAATTAAATGCAAAATATGAAAACTATTTAACATGTATATCTTCACTGTTCAGCCGAAACATTAAAACAACTGACTAGTGAAATGAGCATTGATCATCTTGTTTCAATCAAATGTTCTGTTGGGAAACTTTGAGTTCTGTCATTTCTGTGGAGCCTCTTTGACAAACACCACCCACCCAAACACCGTTCAGACCAACTGCACCCCCTCATGGCAAAGAATCCAAGCTGTCAAACTGGCCTCCTCATTCTCCAGATCCCAATCCAGTTGCGCATCTGTTGGATGCGTCAGAACCAACTCCCATCCATGTGGGGCCCCCGTGGATCGTTCTTGGCTCAGACTGCATCCAGTGGAAGCTCAGTTGGATTGAGATCTGGGGAATCTGGAGGCCAGGTTGACAGCTTGAGCTCTTTCCCACGTTTCTCGGGCGGTTCCTGAGCAGTTTTTGCAGCATTGCAGGCGCGTTGTCCTGCTGGGAGGGCACTGCCATCAAGGAGTGCTGCTGCCATGAGGGGGTGTACTCGGTCTGCAGCTGTGTTTGGGTGACTGCTGTTTGTCAAAGAGACGTCCACATGAATGCTAGGGCTCATGGTTTCACAACCGAACATGGCATTGGAACACAATGATCCATGTTATTTATTTCACCTGTCACTGGTTCTGATGTTGGTGCTGTAAGTGTGTACACATGTAAAATTCTTTTTATAGATACATTCAAAACCTCCCAAAAAAGACTAAAAATCCAACAATGACACACAAAATAAATACGCATAAAAACTCCACAAAACTTCACAAATACACAAAAAACTTGCATAATATACACAAAACCTCCACAATGACACAAAAAACCTCAACAATGATACAAAAACATCATGTTTGATCAGTGAATATTTAATATTAATAATAAAAATCTGAAAATAATAACAATAATAACAATATGACAATAATATAGTTAAAAAATCAATTTATGCAAAACATGAAAAGCATTTAACATGTATATCTTCACTGTTCAGCCGAAACATTAAAACAACTGACTAGTGAAATGAGCATTGATCATCTTGTTTCAATCAAATGTTCTGCTGGGAAACTTTGAGTTTTGTCATTTATGTGGAGCCTCTTTTAACAAACACCAACCACCCAAACACCGTTCAGACCAACTGCACCCCCTCATGGCAAAGAACCCAAGGTGTCAAACTGGCCTCCTCATTCTCCAGATCCCAATCCAGTTGAGCATCTGTTGGATGAGTCAGAACCAACTCCCATCCATGTGGGGCCCCCATGGATCGTTCTTGGCTCAGACTGCATCCAGTGGAAGCTCAGTCGGATTGAGATCCGGGGAATCTGAACACCAGGTTGACACCTTGAGCTCTTTCTCACGTTCCTCGGGTTGTTCCTGAGCAGTTTTTTGCAGCGTTTCAGGCGCATTGTCCTGCTGGGGGGGCACTGCCATCAAGGAGTGCTGCTGCCATGAGGGGGTGTACTCGGTCTGCAGCTGTGTTTGTGTGACTGCTGTTTGTCAAAGAGACGCCCACATGAATGCTTGGACTCATGGTTTCACAACCGAACATGGCATTGGAACACAATGATCCATGTTATTTATTTCACCTGTCAGTGGTTCTAATGTTGGTGCTCTCAGTGTATACACATGTAAAATGCTTTTTATAGATACACTCAAAACCTCCCCAAAAAAGACTAAAAAACTCACAATGACACTCAAAATAAATACGCATAAAAACTCCACAAAACTTCACAAATACACAAAAAACTTGCATAAATATACACAAAACCTCCACAATGACACAAAAAACCTCAACAATGATACAAAAACATCATGTTTGATCAGCGAATATTTAATATTAATCATAAAAATCTGAAAATAATAACAATAATAATAATAATAATAATAATAATAGCAACACTAATAACTATATGATAATAATATAGTTAAAAAATCAATTTATGCAAAACATGAAAAGTATTTAAAATGTATATCTTCACTGTTCAGCCAAAACATTAAAACAACTGACTAGTGAAATGAGCATTGATCATCTTGTTTCAATCAAATGTTCTGTTGGGAAACTTTGAGTTCTGTCATTTCTGTGGAGCCTCTTTGACAAACACCACCCACCCAAACACCGTTCAGACCAACTGCACCCCCTCATGGCAAACAACCCAAGGTGTCAAACTGGCCACCTCATTCTCAAGATCCCAATCAAGTTGAGCATCTGTTGGATGAGTCAGAACCAACTCCCATCCATGTGGGGGCCCCATGGATCGTTCTTGGCTCAGACTGCATCCAGTGGAAGCTCAGTTGGATTGAGATCTGGGGAATCTGGAGGCCAGGTTGACAGCTTGAGCTCTTTCCCACGTTCCTCGGGTCGTTCCTGAGCAGTTTTTGCAGCATTGCAGGCGCATTGTCCTGCTGGGGGGGCACTGCCATCAAGGAGTGCTGCTGCCATGGGGGGGTGTACTCGGTCTGCAGCTGTGTTTGGGTGACTGCTGTTTGTAGAAGCGACGTCCACATGAATGCTTGGACTCATGGTTTCACAACCGAACATGGCATTGGAACAAAATGATCCATGTTATTTATTTCACCTGTCACTGGTTCTAATGTTGGTGCTCTCAGTGTATACACATGTAAAATTCTTTTTATAGATACACTCAAAACCTCCCAAAAAAGACTAAAAATCTCACAATCACACACAAAATAACCATAAATACACACAAAACCCCACAAAATTTCACAGATTCACTAAAGACTCCCATAAATACTCACAAAACCTCCACAATAACACACAAAACCTCCACAATAACACACAATACCTTCACAATAACACAAAAACCCTCCACAATAACACACAAAACCTCCACAAATACACAAAACCTCCACAATGACACAAAACCCCTCCATAATAACACACTAAACCTCAACAATAACACACAAAACCTCAACGAATACACACAAAACCTTCACAATGACACAAAAAACCCTCCACAAATACACTCAAAACCTCCATAATGACACACTTAATTTCTCCAACCTCCACAAATTCACAAAAAAGGTCCACAAATAGACACAAAACCTGCACAAAGAGGCGTGAAACTACCACTGCTCTTCTTTCTCATCTTGCAGGTGACGGACGGTTGAAAGGACGAATCAACAAGACGAACAAGACGAGCCAAACAATGGAGACGAGCTGCCACAGGAGCCTGAAGGGAAAGGGGGATCAAACATGGCTGATATATCTGCATGGTCACTGTTGGTTTTTCCAGAACCAGAGCAGCCAGGAGCTGAAAGTGTGGGCAGAGGAACCGGCTGCTGAGGACGACAGTTTCCTGAACTGAATCCTGATTTCCTGTCATTAAGCTCTGTGGACTGACATGTTGTCTGGTTGGTGCTCGGCCCAGGACAGGAAGGACTGCAGTGGGTGATCCATCCATCCACAGAGCATCAGTGACAGAGGAGAGGTGAGGTGTCTGCTCATAGCTCACAGAATACTGAACACACTAACAGAACCAGAAGGAACTGCTGACGTAGCTTCTGTCCTCAGACTGTGAGACTCCTGAACATCCTCAACAACATAGACTGCTTTGGTTTCTGTCCGTCTGTGATGAAGCATTAAATGAGTCGACTGATTCTACAAGCCTGGTGTTTTCTAATCAGTAGGAAATGTTGTGCTTCTCACAATCAGGAGCAGGAGGTTTTTTCTTTAATTAAGCAAACTCACAAAAATTCTTTCATTCATTAAGGCAGAAACTCCTCCAATATTAATATTCCCATCTTTGTTTTTAATAAGTATTTTGTAGCTAATGAGTATGAATGAGGGTTTTGTCTCTCTGTCACAGACAGACCACAAGTGTCACGGAAAATAGTAATGAAGCATTTGACTAATTGTGCAATAAATATAGGCATTAATAAAATAAAATATTTGTCCAAAATAGACTTAATTACAAAGTTTTCAATATTATAATGAATGTGTAATTATTTCATGTTTTAATGTGAAATAAAAGTAGGAATTATAAAAGAAAATGTTTATCCATAGATAAATGGTTCAAATTAAAAAGGTTTAAAATATTAATTCTTTGAATTGCAGAAGACAAATAAATATCTGGATTCACAAACTGAATTAAGACACTTAACATTTTAAAACAAATATTTTATAATTTGTAATGTATATTTATATAAAGCAGTTAGAATGACCTCGTGTCTGAATGGAGCTGCTGTACATCAGTAAACTTGCCTCAGGTGAGGTTTTATTTGTTTGTTTGTTTTAAATCTTAAAGAAATCTTTTAAAAACGGATTACTTACGAATATAATGAAGAAAACTGGACCTAGAATTGATCCAAAAAGCTTTTTAGTCCAGAGAATTTACAGGTTCTGCCTCAGCTCGCACCACTAACTGTCAGAGCCGGTACTGACACTATAAAGAGCTGATAAAGACGCCTAAGTCATTTAATCGTCGTGTTTTTACAGACAGGTTTGCATGTTTGCTAACGTGTGTGTCTGTGGGAGAGTGTTAGCATGACGCCATTATTCTGCTGTGTAATTAAGCCTTAATATATTCCAAGAGTACCCATCTGCAGTCAAGATGGCCGACAAGGGTGCCGCCATTTATCCAATCCATCCCGGAAGTCTCAAGCGGACGTTAGTTAATCACCAAAATAAAAGCTTAACAAACACGTACGTTTACACCATAGACTGTATGGTTTATACATAACATAATTCTATGCATTTTGTGCATTTACATGTTTATGGTAACGGAATAATTGATTAGTTAATTGTCTTGCCACGACTTTACTCAGAAGTTAGTTAGAAGCTTCCGCTAGTTGGGACTTCCGGCGTGGATTGGATATATGGCGGCGCCCTTGTCGGCCATCTTGACTGCAGATGGGTGCCTCTCCATCTAAAATGTTTGTACACTTTCTTTTTAACAAGAATCATTTATGATTTATTATAATTCAACTTTATTTTAGCGCACATGTGTTTTTAGTGTGTTGTTTTTACATTTTATTATCTCTTTTTATTGGAACATTATGTGTTTTAGTATGAAAATAAACAATCATTTCTTAAATCTGTATGAATGCATGAGAAGAGCTTTGACTTTGCCTATAAAAACACTTTGTCAGCAACACTGTGAATCATCCTGCTGTCATAAATCCCCCATTGAGACATAATCGAGTCATTTAAGGAAATAAGTCTCATAATTCTGAATTGCCTGTTGTGGTTTTGAACCTGCACTCACTGACCCTCATTATGATGACCTGTGTGCTCCGGCTGCCAGGTGGATGTTATTGTGATTGATGAAAACAGAGTTATTGATCAGACTTTAAAGGTTTCACCGTGCTGGCAGCTGCTCTACTGACCCACCTTCACCCCCAGCTGGTGCTCACCGTGCTGCTCTGAATTAAACACTTCATTACCTTCATTCATCAAGCAGGATATTTTCATATTCTCATGAGTGGATGATAGAAAATTGTCTGCATCATTGCGGTCATAAGTTCAAAGTGTTGACCTACAATGTACAGAAAAAGGATGTATCTTTCATTTATGTTTTGTGTGTTTTTCATTGAAGTTCCAGTTTCAAATGCGTAAAAAAAACACTAAACACTAATGGAAATGGAAAGGGACAAATATATCAGAAAGTACTTTGTTACACTTACTTGAATACCTGCTAATCAAATATATCAATATACATGCTAGTTTTAGAGTTATTTTGTAGTTTCACATCATACATACAGACCTCCAAATGTGAAATATTTTATTAATTTCAGGGGTGAATATCTGAGCTTGGGTTCATGGAACCATCAGTATTGTCGATGTGAATTATCTGCTTGTAATTGAGTTTCATGTTGATTTTTCTGTGTCACTGTTTGTGTTTTGTGTTGCTTTTAATGTATTTTGTTGTTTGGTTTTGTTTATTTCTATAAAGGCACATTTATGGACAAGCGCTGTGAACTATCAAGCCTATAAATTCTCTCTGGTATGTTGAGTTGGTCTTTGCTCTTTAATAAATAAATATATAAACATGATTTTGCCTCCTCATCACTGTGTTTTAGAGCTACAATGAAACCAGATCTGTTTTGGGGTCTGATGTCATAATCAATCAGAATCGGGTTGTATTTATTGGTCATGTCAGCTATGATCTCACTTTATTACAGCAGTTTATCAAAACATTATGCACTACTCGTTTATTCCACTGGAGGTCGCTGTTTCTGCCACTAACACCGTGATGAAGGCTCACAGATCTCCTCAGTGCAAATATAAAACACATTTCAGCGCAATCTGTCAAGTCTTTTCTTTACTTCTTCACATTCTGATCTTAGTTGATAATTTATTTTTAATTTCACTGAATCATATTATCAAAGTAAACTTCAGAGTTTCTTGACAGGAGCATTTAAATCCTTGTAGAATGTAAAACCAGCAGCCAGTAGGTGGTACTTTTATTTCTTACTGCTGGATTTTATTCATACGTTTTATTTACCACCATGAACACTTTCAACATCTCAGTGCATTGTGTCCTGACTGTAAAGAAAAGACAGAAACAATCACATTTAAAGTGTTTTACTTTGTTGCATGAAGTGACATTTCAAACGCCGAACAAGAAAAACAAAAACACCAGCTCGTCCATCCGACCAGCTCAGAATACACAGTGTAACTTAGGAACCAGATATATGACGAAACAAACACTCTTTTTCAATACTTCATATCTTACAGAATAATTAACTACAAAATACTGAATCAAAAATAAATATTTCTCTCTCTTTTTTACAAAAAAACAAAAAGGTAACAATCACCTGAGGTCTGTAAATATTCAAAAAATAAACATATTCTGCACAAAATAATTAATTTCCTCACTGACTGCTTCGATGTCAGTACGCGCTGAAGTGTAAACGTGTGTTCAAGGACTTAATAAGTCACAGTATTCTGATTCTTCCAGTTAATGTGCAACAGAAGTTCCCTCCTGAGGTAAAACTAAAGGTGACTTCAACTACAGAAACAAAAAGTCCTGCCAACTGTAACAGCAGCACAATGAAAGTAAACAAAACGGAGCACAAATATTTAAATAAATCAAGTCGCTTGTTGGCAAAAATCCTTTTTAAATTAAATCTCCTCATTCTTTCTTTTCTTACATCTGCTGAAAATAAAAGTTGAAAAGTGCAAAAATGGAATAAATAATCTTCAGTGTTCAGTGTCGATACCTGCCTGTGGTTCAGTTTCTGAACCGGTAGGAGATCGGCAGCAGCTTGTGAGTCTTCTTCATGGTTTGGACTTTGGCGTGCGTCGGGTCGTCCATGGTCTTGTAGCAGCGCCGGGCGTAATCCAGGAGCTTCTCCTTCGACGCCTCGAACTCGCCGACCTCCGCCACCTGCAGGTGAGGTATGAGACGCACATCATATATAAGACACATGTACAGAGAATCTGCTGGCTCTGTAATGAAAACTAAATCCAAATAAAGTCTGAATTGTTGTTTCACAAGCGGCACAAAGAGTTCACACCTTCTCCGGAGCGACCAGCAGCAGCTCGGCGATGGGCGAGGTGGAGGCCATGGTGTTTCGGTCGACTCCGTGGATCTGGAAGGCTCGGGACATGCTCCTCACCCGCTGGTAGGTGGTCAGGATCTTCTTATAACGGATCAGAACCCCGTCTGGGTCTTTAACTGGAACAAAGAGAGTGGAGGGAAAACTGAAAATGAGACAAAGAGACTAAAGCACAGACAGAAAATTACTTGTTTTTAGCCAAATGTACAGTTTTGTGATGATGAGTTCTCCGTCAGACATACGCAGGTTGAAACAACGAGCCGGTCACATTTGGCATCAACAAGTTTCTGAGTGATGCACTGAGGACTCATCTGAGATCTGATCACTCAGACCAGGCTTTCTGTTTCCCCTCTCAAACTAGTAACGGCAACATCACCAGAATCCCTCAACAGATCCCCTGATTTTTAAGAGCTGTTGAGTGAAGAGAAGCTCAACAAACTTTAAGAATCGGCTTCTGTGAATTATAAATTACTGATGCCTTCTTGTAAATTCGGCATCAAATACAAATTATGTAGATGTTTCTTTTCTGTTTCTAAAGTGCATCGTTTGTCCCAGCAGCTGTTTGAACTCACTGCTTCAACTGAATTCACCATTTTTTCTAATGTAACTAATGTAGGCGACTTCTTTGACCCCAGACTCCCTTAAGAAACTGCTCAATTCTGAGACTCATGTTTGGAGACTGTTAATAAATGTTGCTCCAGTGATTCGTGTCCATTTGCACATCGTTTTCTGGCCCTGACCTCTCTGTCTCTCCCTCCCGTGGGTGATCCTGAAGATCCTCCTCATCTTCATCCTCGGCTCTCCGCTGGCTCGCCCTCTGCCCTTCTTCTTTGACCCCTTCTCCACCGACGAGTCCTCATCTTCCTCCTCCTCCTCTTCTTCCTCCTCCTCCACGTACTCGTCCTCGGTGTAGTATTTATCCTCCTCCAGATGAAACTCCTGCTTGACTGCAGCAGTCAGAGCAGAATTTTATATCAGTGCAGAGAAGTTAAATATCCTAACATGATGTTGTTCTGCCTCAAACAGTATTTGTGTAACAGATTTCTTCTCACCAGGGACGGCGGTGCCGCGGCGGCTCCGAGGTCCTGGTCCCTGCAGACGTTTGAGGGTCATTCCAGACCTGGTGGTCATGGGGGAGGGAGGAGTGGGCAGGCTGGCCGGCTGGACCTTCACACCCCGCTGGGAGTCTGCACACCACTCAGTCGCTGTGAGGACAGAAGAATAATAACAACGCTGCTGCAACATCAAAAACAAAGCTCCTCTCAACTGCTTTAATTCAATTTGTACGATAAAAACTCTGGATTAAAAGATTTTAATACTTTCTTCACCACTGGATCGCCTCATTGTCATCTTCTGTACTTACAGCATCTTCTATGTACAGAATATTTTAATAATTCCCAACATAAATTAGTTAAATTTCCTCCTCACATCTATTATTGCTCTGTTTCTGATATGAATCCAGTATTATAACAACAAATCATTTGCTGATGCATCATGTTACTTTGGATAATTCCATATAAAATCATACAAATCATGTAAATGAAGACTTTTATCTACTTTCTCTTCACGTATTGAACTTTATGTTGTTTTTATGCTCATTCTTGTGATTTGACGGACGTGTTTCCTGACGCCTCACCCTCCGGACTCCTCATGCTGACGATGAATCGGTCCAGCTGACAGCGCAGGAAGTTGCGTTCCTCCTCCAGCTCCTCGATGCTCTTCTGCAGCCAGGCGTTCTTCTCCAGAGCCACGTACAGGTGAGCTCGCAGGTTGGACACCAGGATGAAGGGGCTGTACTGAGGGTGAGGAGGCTCCTGCACCACAGACTCTGCAGGAGGAAACAGACGAGATGAGAGGCGGGACATCGTGGATGGATAACTGCACCAGTCAAGCTGCTGTTGCTGAGGATTATTGATTTATAAAAGCACAAAATGATGTTGAGCCTCATTACATCTCTGAGAGACGGGTGGAGGAGGAATACTCCTGGAAGAGGAGACGACGAGATGAAGGAGGAAAAAGTATTAAAAGTACCCAAAAGTCAAAATCTCATGAAAAACTATTACTTTGGTAATTGTCACAGTCACTCAGTAGTATCTGATATTAATTGTACTTAAGTAACAAAAGTGATTTTCTTGCAATGAAAGTACTGAAATATAACAAGTGGAAGTACAAGTGAAGTAAAGACGATTATCGGATCTGATATTCAGCATTTCTTCTGATCATTTGAATTGGAAATGTTAAATTAAACTAAATTAAAGGCAAAAATGGCTCTGATGCAGAATGTAATCTGCAAAGTAACTAGTTATTAAAGTTATTAATTAAATGCAGTGGAGTAAGAAGTGACTTTCTGCTGCCACAAAGTCCAAAATGTTTTTAAAAAATAGCAGAAACTGGAGACACTCAAGTGAACGTATGAAAGTAAATGTACTAATGAATGAATGTGGAGGAGAGAATAAAACATCATAAAAACAAAAACAGAAGAGTGAATTTTTTTGAGCCGACTGAGCACTTTGATAATGTGAATATTAATCACAACAAAGTGAAATAAAAGTGAATTAAAGTATAATAAAATACAATCCATGTAGAAGGACATAATAAAACAGCAGTCGTCGTGTGTCGTAGATGTGGCGTACCGTCCATCATCTGCTGGCCCTGGTTCAGATGATACGCAGGAGGTCTCTCGATACTCTCCTCCAGAGGAAAAGACACCTCGTAGGCATCCAGATACAAACCTCCTCCTCCTCCTCCTCCTCCTCCTCCTCCTGGTCCTCCTGCTGCTGATGAGGAGGATGAAGACTGAGGCATGTAGTGCTCTGACAATCACATAAAAACAAGTGAAGTCATCTGGTGATTCTTTAACTTTAACATCATTGTAAAACACATACTGAGAGCACGCTGGTTCCCTATAATGTGACTCACTTTCATGCTGTTCAGTCGGCCGCTTTAAGTGATTTATACCAGAAATATGAAATTAATTTTGGCACAAAGGAAGCTCGTCTCACACAGGAAGAGGAGGGAGGAGGCAAAGAAGAAGAAGAGTGATAGAAACTGTAGTAAAACAAGAGTGAATGCATGTCTGTTCCCTCGTTGATGCTATAACATCATAAAGAAAGAAATATCTTCATGCGGAACGTTAACAAGTCGACCCGAACAGCTGAAACTGTGTTCAAACTGCAGCTGGGACACACTTTAGAAACTGAAGCTAACAGGATGCTATTTAAACAAGTAAAAACCTGCAACATGTGTTGTATTTAATGCCGAATTTACGAGAAGGTCCAAATAGTTAAGAATATGTTGTAGACGGTGTTTCACAAAGTTTATTAACTGACTTTTAATGCAACAAGATTAAAAAATGCAGTTTCTTAAGAGAGTCTGGGGACTTTTTCCACGGATGCAAAAGAAGTATAATTTATTAGTTACAGTTTACTGTGATTGTAAGTGTAGACATGTCTGCTGTCAATATGTTATATCCTTTTTACAAATTTAGTGAAAATGGTGAAATCAGTTGAGACTGTGTGTTCAAACAGCTGCCGGGAGGTACAACACACTTTAGAAACAGACGCACACAGGATGCACTTTAAACTAGTAGGAACATGCAGCATGTGTTGTATTTAATGCCGAATTTACAAGAAAGTCTAAATAATTAAGAAAATGTTGTAGACAGCTTTTTACAAAGCTTATTAACTGTTTTCTAACGCGTCAAGTCACAAAAATGAGTGTTTTCTTAAGGGAGTCTGGGGACTTTCTCCACAAAATGACAAAAAGAGTAGCTTATATTAGCTTAATTTAGACGTGTTGGCCTGAAATGAGGAGTTTTTGACTTATACTTTGAACATGTGCATGAACATTTAATGAAAGTCAAATTAAATGTGTCGCATTATTTCACAAAACAGAAAGTCAGATATGTAACAATGAAGAGAAACACTAAAATATCTGCGACTCATTCTGAGAAGTGCGAGTGAATTGAAGATGTCACCTAAGTTATGATGATTAACTGTGAATAAGAATGAAAATTAAATGATTAGAAACAGAGAAAGTTGAGCATTTATTCTTGATGAATCATTGATTTCAACAAGATTTATATCTGTTGACTGACGTCATGTTGCAGCACAAGTAGTGGCTGCTCATCCAATTAACACATTTAAAACTTAAAGTGGGCTTTTTGTGCTTATAAATAATTAATAAAAAACAAACTACATGGAAAAGAGTCCATCAGTAAAACAGTCATAACATATAAAACTAGAAGAACATCAGAATCGATTATTTAATCAACAATAATGACTTTTAAGAGGCTTTTTTTTTAGAAGCAGGAAGTGATTTGATGGTCTGATTTTCTTGTCTCTTATTGTCATGAGTGCAAACTAAACACACACACACACAGTTTAAACTCTAAACACTGATCACACTCATTGATTGTTGCATTGACAGCCCTGTACACGCTGCAGCAGACCGACTCTGGAGCTGCAGACGCCGGTTAAACGTGGCTGTTACCTGGCGGGCTGCCGTCTCTGCTGCCTGGAGGGTTCATGTCTGTCAGACTCCGTCCGCGTCTCACGTGAAACTCGTTATTATTCGTCCGCAGGTTCTGCTCGGTTCGGTTATACTTCTGTAATACAGCGTGAAACGAGCCTCAGCTGCTGCCTCCCAGCCCGGAAACAGCACTCGCAGCCGCAATTACCTGATTATAAGAGCTCCAACAGGTGCACCCGCGCGCACGTTCATGTTTCTTCTTCGTCGCGTTTTTATTGCGGGGGGCGGATTGTGACGCAAATGTTAAAGTGCACAGCGCCGCCTGGTGGACCGGAGGACGGGAAAGGTTTTATATCTTTCAATAAACAAATAAGAAATAAATAGAAATTATGCAATTTAATGAATTTTGAAAAAATAGCCCCACTATTATTCTCCTATTTTCTCTAACTGTTTTTTTGAATTATTAATTTTTTGTTTGTTTTGTTCACTCTGGAAATTTTGTAACTGTAAATTTGAATTTTGTAAATAAAAAAAATAAATTCAATCCAGTTTTACATTTTTTCAGAAAAAAACACACCTTAAATAAAAAAATATATAAATCATTTAATTTACAAATAAATATATAAATAAATAACCTTTTTGCGTTGATCTTTTTCGTTTTTTTTTTTTACTATTTCCATATTTTTTAAATTATATTATTTTGTACTGTATTTTATTTCTTTTTGTTTGTATTGTTCACTCTGGAAATTTTGAAACCGTAAACTGGAATTTAACAAAAATAATAATAAGAAAATATTTATATATTTTTTACATTCGTTTTATATTTTTCTAAAAAATAATAACTAAGGAAAAACAAAGAAAAAAATAAAGACGTCATTTTATTTATTTTCATTTTATTTATTTCCCTTTTTTTTATATACAATTTTTTAATTTGTTGTCTTTTTAAATGTTTTATGTCTTATTTTATGTGTTAAGAAGTAAAACATAAGTAAATGTAAATGAGTAAATGAGGAAAAACTCCAAGGTGTGTTGGTCGGTTCGCACATGCGCACAACGATGATGCTCGTAAAACTGACAAAAACGTCTATTTTTCTGCTTCAGCATCTTGTTTCGGACTCAGACCGACATGTGTCAGTCAGAGAAGGTTGGAGGAAGTGGAACTGGTCCAAACTCTGACCGGAAACGTGTCACCTGAGGAAGGTGTGCAGGTAGACAAGAACGCGGAAGTAGAGGAACCGCCACCGGAGAAGCTCGAGGAAGAAGTACACACCGAGATTTATTACACCTGGACGAACAACAGAAACAAGTGAGTCACATTAAAACGTCTGTCGGTGTGACGTTACACGTTAGTTTTTTTTACATTCTGTCTCAGTCTCACCTGGTCAAATCTGCAGCGACTCTGCATGAAGGTGAGCGTTCAGAACGAGCTGCACATCAACCGTGAGACAGGAAACCTGCTTTTACATCAACTACAGGAACATAATCATAGAATATTAATTAAAAAGGGTCACAGCCTGGATTTATCTGCATTGAGCACTTTTATTCCATTTTGCAGATCATACTTTTCTTCTTGCTTCTCTCTAATTATCTTGATACGTTCCTTCCCGCTCTCATCATCAGCTTTACTTTATTCACCTGTTTTTGGAGGACAAGGAGAAACTTCACCGCCATTTTTTTCATGGTGTAATGTCAGATATGATTTTTATTGCAGATATTTTGGGAAATTCTGGATGTTTTTCTTCTTCTTCTTCTAGCAGTGTCTACCTCTTAAAGCAACAGTATGTAGAAATTGCCATTTTGTGCAATTTGGGCTTTCCTACAGTATTGTTATTATTTCGGAAAGACTTTGTTTGGTAGTGAATGTGGAGGGATGCAGAAGTCGCAAATTGTCATTAAGCAGAATAAAAATGTCGTTTAGTTTTGTGTTAAACCGCTCAGTGAACAACAGATGTCACAAGGTCACAAGCTTTTTTGGTACCTGTGAAAAGCTGTTCAGTGGCGTTTTAAAGCCAAAAAGCCTAAATGTTCCATGTTGTGCGGTCGGCTAGCTTAGAGCTAATTTAATGGGGATAAAGTCATTTAATTGTGTGACTCTTCCAAATTTTCATGGACCGTTTTACAGCCGCTTTCTTTCACAAATGTACGATTCTTGGTAGAAGTCTTCCACGTGATCTTGTAATTAAACGGTTTTGGCCACTGGTGCTCTTCCTGGGGGGCTTAAACGTCAACAACACCAACATGGCCGCCAACTTCATGTCTGTTGAACATGTTTTCTGTCTTTTTCTGAAGTTTAAGTAAGTATGGAACCAAAAACATTCTCTCCGCTCACTACCAGACATTCCTTCCAAAATAAAAGCACACTATAGAAGCCCAAAGCTGGATGTCGAGTGTTTGATGTGTTCAGACTTCATCAGTCGTCTCTTCCTCCCTCTGCTCCCAGTTGGACGATGGCGCTGTGTGACGGCCTCTCCCACTGTAAACTGGCTCTGGCCTTCGCTGTGCTGATGGATCTGCTGGGAGGTTCTGCGCTGCTGCTGGGAGTGTTCGCCCCGCTGGAGATCAGAGGACGGGACTTCGGAGACTTACTGGTCTACACGGGTATGAAACAACCGTCGCAGCTTCAGCTTGTGACCGTGATGAGATGATGTAAACACGAAGAGTCACGACAATAAACTAGAAACAGAGAAGGTAGAAAAGATCACATTCTTTACCTGAGGAGTGTGATTTTATCAAGTAGTAATCGACCTGTATGTCGCGTCAGAGACGATACGGATTATTAGAAATCAATGAGACTGAAAACTGATATGTGGAACCGACAGTCATTTCTAGTAAAAATGAAAATCTTTGTGTTCAAATTTCAAACAACCGGCGATGAATTAAACCGAGAGTTCAGGTTCTTTACTTGAGTATTTCAGTTTTCCTTTCCACGAGATTTATTTGATACATTTAGTTACTTTGCATATTCAGATTTATAGGTTATTAATCGTAACGTGTTACCGATAAGATCGTTGTCGTCGAGCCAAAGTAGCACAATTTTAAATACGTTTATTAGTTTCATTATATCGTTATAACAAGAGAAGTTTCTTGTTTAGCGTGATTAATTTGTGTGTCGTAATAATGTGAATGTATCTTGTCTTAACTTGAAAAGTATCTTGATATAACAACATTTTGGTGTTGTAATGTGATAGCAATCCAAAATAACTGTCGTAGTAATCTGACAAAATAAACACAGGATAAAAGTAAAACGAAAATATTATGCGTTTAATATTTTTCTTTTCCAGGTTTTATTCCCAATTGACTAAGTGTTGCACAATTGCTTCATGACGCATCTTTTTTAATTTTGTTTTATTTATCATCATTATATTTACAGGATGATATAAACATGCAAAGTAAAACTAGGTGTAAAAAATGTCGCCACATGTTTAGACGATGATATATTATGTTTGGATATGTTGCGATCTCCTCAAAAAGCCGAGTTAAATACTACAGTACAACTCTTTTGAAATTGTGACACTGTTGCTGGGATGATTGTTGGTGCTTTGAATAATCACCAGTAATGTGGATGTAATGAATAAGAGGATAAAGACGAGTATTAGGACAAGAAGAACACTTATTTTACTGTAAAACAGGAAAAGACAAACACTTGTGACATCACAGGTAAAGAAAAATGAGGAAACATGACAGGATCACATATAAAATCATCAGAAACAGTAGAATTTCTGACGGCTGTCCTCCCTGCAGGCGCTCTGTTCGTGCTCATGTCTCTGGCCGGGTGGGTTTTGTGGTACAGCGGAAACATCGATGGCCTCACGTCCAAGAAGGAGCTCGGACACATCGGCAGCGCCGTCGACCGCCTCGCTCGCAACCTCAGCCGCAAGATCCGAACATACAGGAGCCATTTGTGAGCTGGCAGGACGTCCAGTTACACTGTTAGTCAGTATTAATGAGACTGAACTGACCTCTTTGCTTTGTACTACTGACCCACACCGAACAGTGTTAGCCGAAACATTTCAGTGCTACATGTTCACCTCTGTAACTGTGTTTACTGTCGGATTACAGAGCTCGTTAACACTTATTTTAAAAAGAAAGTAACTCCCACAGCAGCTTTAAATATTCTGTTACAGTCATTCTGATGTTTATTGTGATCAGTATGTTTTATTTTTTGTCATGTTTTAAGATGTGACTGTCCTTCAGTAAACAGTGGTCTCATGCTGGATTTCAATAAAAGCCTTTTTATACGTTACAAGAATGAATTTTCTCTTCACAATCAAGTGCAACGTCCTTTACATTTAATCTGGGCTGGAGGCAAGAAAACGCTCCGCTGTCATGCAAAGATTTATTGAAGACCTCCGATAAAATTCTTATATTGGGAACGTGAGCTGTGTAGTTTTGCTGAGGAGACAAAGATCTTAACTGATTTATGTCTTAACGAGCAAACTTAACCTAAAGTTCCCCCTTTTTTTTGCACATTAGGATAAATGACACTGTCCTGTTGTTGAGTAATACTGTAGTTCCTTCTCTAATGTAACTGTATTGCTTCTTTTGCTTATAAACCAAACTCAGTTCTAGAGAAATAAACATTTGAATGTGTCTTCATCCGTCACCAGATGCCCTTCGCTGCAAAATACGGTGGATTAAATTTAAAGGACGTTTCCTAAAACTCTGGAATAATTAAGCAGAAAAACAGCCACTCATCTCTGAATAAAGAGCGACTCAATAAATGTTTTAAAGCCACTGAATGTGTGAACAGTTTACACACAAGGCTGAATAAATGCAGAGTTACTGTTAAAAGCTCAAAAACTCAGTTGTTAGAAAACTGTTAAAATGTGAACATGATTAAATCAAAGATAATTTAGTCCCTGAATGGTGATTTAATGTTGACAACATTTGTTCTTTGCTTGCTTTTTGGAAAAATGAACCAAGAAAACCAAAAGAACTTTGAACAGTCATCTTTATTTTGCCTTCGTACAAAACAAGCCTGTGGTGCAGCAGTGACAAGACATTTCTATTAGTGTTGTCACAACTGTGTATAAACATGTTTCAACATGTATCTCACTCTGAGTCTCTCAGTCTCAGTTAATTTCTCTTTCTTTCTAAACGTATCTTATGACCTCCTCACAGGTGAAGCGTTACAGGACATCAGTCAGTCAGCTGTTTAGTTGTCAGAAGGCTCCTTTAACAGAGATACTGGCTCTCTGTTTAATCTCTAACTTCAGTGTTCATGCTAAACTAAGCTAACCTTGTCTGGGAGCTAACTCTGCTCAGAGTTCACGTTGATATCAATCTCCTCATTCAAGTGTGTGTGTGTGTGTGTGTGTGTGTGAATTGCCTTTATAGCCTTTGTTTTCAAATAATGTTATGAGTAGTACAGTGTTATTTTAGCTTGACATAAAGTTACAGTTTGCAGGTACTACAGCTTAGTTATCATGTAATATTAGTGAAACGTTGCTTTGCCAAAATGATTATTCATCATTGATAGGTGACCAGAGAAATAACACTAGTGAAATTAACATTCCTGTCTGTCTCTCTCTGTTTAGTCAAGCCAGACTGTTAAAATAGGAGTGCAGGAGTCACAGGGAGATCAGGCAGTTGTAGACGATTTTAGCCGCCCTCATTCCACAAAGAGGCAGGAATTCATTAAGTTTCACCTACAGCAGGATGCCACGAACGCTGTCGTCCAGAGACTCTCCACTAGAACGGACGACAACGCCACGCTTTAATTTGTTTTGTTTGCCTTGTTTTTAACAAGCCCAATGATCCAAGTATGTTCATTAGAGGCATGACAGACTGGAGGCATGTGCACCAAAGAATAGAGGAGCATGAGAGAGGCGTGGCACACCAGAGCGAGCACTGGTCACCTCCTTGAGCTGACAGGACACCGTGAGCAGGTTAAGAAGAGACGTCAGGTGTTGGAACGTGTAATGGAGGTTGTGAAAGTCGTAGGGAAGAGAGGCTTCAGCTGCAGGCAGGAGCACAATGAATCTGTACACTTTGGACGACGACAGTCTCGACCATGGCAATTTCTTAGAACTAATTATATTGTTGGGGAAATATGATGTTTGCTTAAAAAGCAGCAGTGTAACTGAAACAAGCAAGCAGATCCACGCTTCAGGCACACAACGCAGAGGCTCTCTGATCACCCTCCTGTCCAAAACACCTGTGAATGCAGTAATCGATGCTATCAAGCATTTAATTGAGGAGATCATCTCTGCAGACATCAAGAAAGCAGGGCTGTTTTATGTGCAGCTTGACACAAGTCGGGATATTACAGGGAAAGATCAGTGTTCTGTGATTCTGAGGTACGTCACGGATGCAGTCGTCCAGCACAACTACAGGACAGTCGTGTGTGACTCTGTTAACTGAAGTACTTGGATGAAGTTGGCAGCCTGTGCATCGTCAACTCCACAGATGGAGCCTCTACGACATTGCTGTGTTCATCAAGGAATCATTTACTAGAGTGAGTGTGTGGGAGACCGAGAGGCAGGACAAGAGGTAATTTCACCAACTGGAGAGACGAGATGGTGGGCCAAACATGATGCCCTGAGGAAAGTGTTCAGAACCTATCGCAGACCTCATGGCGGCATTTTTGTTGAAGTGGTGTCCAAACTCTCTGATATAATGAAGCTGAAGACACTTGCATCAAATGCACGAAACAAAGCCAGAGGATACCGAGAAGGTTTACTCCGATATGAAACTGTCCCAACAGCTCAGTTATTTCTCCGGATATTTGAGTTCACCTCACCACTATCAACAAACCTACAGACTGGAGGAATGAACATCCTCTCAGCACATAGAATTATCACCACAACACAAGATTCACTGAAAGAGACAGCAAGAGATTTCCCGGCCGTCAAAGATGCAGCTGACTGTTTTGTCCATTGGGCAAAAAAGCTAGAGGAGCAGGATGAACTAGATTTGGAAGTGGAGGCTTCACTGCCTCAGAAAAGGATGAAGAATGCCAGGAGAGATGGTCCAGGATGAAAGCCTCAGTGATTCAGGAAAGACCTGTGAGGTCAATGGTCACCACCAGATTCTTCATACAGCTGTTGAGGCCATGCACAGAAGATTCCTCACCCTGTCTGCAGATTTATCCCTCCTACATCCCAAAAACTTCCCCCTTATCCACACCAGTGCTTTCCTTGAATCTGCACTTGAAGGACTCAGCGAGTACCGAGCTGTGTATGACAGCAGGACAAGAGGGCAACTGTTACCAATCTACAAACTGAACTGAGAAACTTGGCACAGCAATGGGACAGGCCGGTACAATCGCCCTTGGATGATGACGCAACTAGAGCAGTTGAAGAGGAATCAGATGATCAAGAAGAGACGGACATAATCAGCAAAACCTGTGTCTCTTGCAAAGACTGCCCCCCATGCTGCTACAAAATCCTTCTCGGATTGAACATGCCGACTTGGGTTGGCACACAAGTTTTTGTTGACCCTGTCAATAACTCAGGTAGCCTGTGAGCATTCATTTTCAACCCTCCACTACATCAAAAACAGAGTGAGGAGCTGCCTGTCTGCCTTTCAGTTGATGGCCACTGAAAAGGATATCTTTGTGTGCCTTGATACTGACACAGTGAGTGACAGAGTTACAGAGAAGAGTGAATTTATGATGAATGAATAAAATTGCGTTAATTAGTGGATTAAATTGCATTTTTTCACAGATAGAAATGTGATTATTGCTTTGCTCTCTCCTCTCCTCCTCTCTCAGGGGCCCTTGCTGCTTTCAGTTGTTCGTAATCATTCATATATGTATATTTCATTAAACACTGAAAAGACATCTCTAGCAGTGTTTCTTTGACATGCACTTTCACTCCAAGATGGGAAGTGTGACACTGTGGCCATCTCTCCCAAGATGAAAGTCTCTGTGATTAGTGAAAGACAATATCAATATTTTAACATGGTTACTCTCCTCAATGTGGGCCACTGTGCTTTATTTTAATTTTTGAAACAACACAATGTGCGCTTATATCCTCTGGTATATCGTGTGCATATCAGAGGATATCGCATATCCTATAAATCAGTGGTTTCCAACCTAGGGGGGCGCCAGAGATCAGGGGGGCGCAGGACTTTGTCTGCTCTGAGGTTGTGAGGTTAAAGTTATATTTGTGCAACCCTCTGAGGTCGATCAAACCACGTGATTTGGTTGCTGAGGAACAGGGGGAAGATGTGGGAGGGACCAACAGTGGTGGTGATAGAGATAGCGAGTTTTGAGAGTTGAGAGATTTTTGACATTTAGTGTGTTTGGAGTGCATAGTTAGTGTGTTATGTAGCGTTTGGTGTAGTGTGTTTAGTGTGTAGTGGAGTCGTTTTTGGTTTAATGAGTCAAAACAATGAGGAGACGGCTGAATGTGGAGCAGGCAGTGCCTGAGCCTGAGGCATTGCCTGCATTTAAATGTAAATAGTTACATATAACTTTGTAAATTTCAAAAACTTATGCACAAATTTAGCAAACAACAATTTATATTTGCATTATAAGTAATACAAAATATTCGTTAAACATATTTGTGGTTTTCACAGTAAACTTTTTACCACTTGGATTTTATGTTTTTTTGTGATTTTAGGTCCATTGTGTTATTACAGTATGTCAAAATGAAAAAATAACTGTACAGTCACATGTGTGAGGTTGTGCTGAAAATAATGACTAAAAATAAGGCAAGATAAATAGTTTTTAAGGTGAAATATAATGGTAAAATCAAAAATAGTAAAAAACGGCCAATTATACCCCTGACTCCATAAAATCCCAATAACACACCCAGTCAAAACTCTCTAAAATCCAAATTGAAACACTCTTTTTGGTCCACATTTAAATTCATTAAGCTATTTATTACCAACACCCCTATGAGGTAGGTCTATTCTGTTCTCTTATAGCCTATTCTGGTCATTATTTTATTATTTTAGTGAATGCAGGTTGAGGTTGGGGGGGCCTGGCTTGTCTTGGACACAGGCAAGGGGGGCTTTATGGAAAAAAGGTTGGGAACCACTGCTATAAATGATAATGGTGGGCTGCCATGGCCAAAAATACCAGGGCAATTTTGGTCCCAGTCCAGCCCTGACTCGCTCCATGATAGGCCAAACTCCATATTCTCCATCCATAGAATGGTGCAGTGATACACTACTGTGACGAAGAGCACATCGTCACCTGGCTTTGCACACCTGGTATCATCGGACTTTGGACTAAGTGTGACTACAGATGCACTTTAATAACTGCACGGACACTTTAAGAAGAGCAACCAAACTTTATTGGAGGTTTGCATAATACATTTTGACACTGTTTTTGGCACATGTGTATGGATATATAGATACGTGTTTGAGTATTTGTCGCCATTAATGATTGATGTTTGGCGGGTCTTGATCTGGCTGATGGGTGCTGTGTAGGCCACGCAGTTGTTACCTAGAGCAGAGGGACATAGGGTTAAATGTGCCTATCAAGTTTGTTAATTGATCAAACAAGGAGCTATGTTAAAATGTGTATCATGTTGCTCAATAAGTGTGTGCATTGAGGGAAGTAAAGTGTGTGGTGTACTCACCAGTCTCTGTCTTCAGGGTGCGCAGGCAAAAGGTTTCCTCAGGAAACGGACACAGATTTATAGTTCTGGGGGCAACCAAGTGTAAATTGATGTGGGGGTAGTAGAAATGTGTGTCTTGTGTTTTAGCAAATATAAACTGAATGGATATGTGTGTTTTCCTTGGTGGTGGATGTAAATGGGGTGTGTATATAGAAGTCAATAATGATGTTGTGTAAATATAGGAATAAAAATGGAGGGTTAAACATGTAGTAGGCAGTGGATCCCAGCAAATGGAATCTTCCAGGGTCATTAGCTGTGACACCCTATAAAGGGGTGCCATTTTAACACCATGCGGTCCTTGTGCTGATGTCTCTATGCGCTGGGCTGAGGTCTCCATTCTGTTTTCCGAGCTGAATAAAAGAACCACCTCTGTGACCCACCTCAAATCTGCCTGTGGATCATTCTTCTTTGCTGTATCATCCAGCCGCAAATGTGGTCATTCTCACAACTACTTTTGGAGGCTAATCCTGTTAGCATCACCCTGGTTCCCTCCACAAGAAGTCTATGGGATTTTTATGTTTATGATTCTTACATGTCTTGTTTGTAACTACAGTCTGGTCACACGCTGTCCCCTGACTGTTTTGAGTATGAATTTGACAGAAAACAACAATTAAAAAAACAACCAATCAGAGCCATAGAACATAGAACAGTCCATTCAGTCCTTTTTATATAATGTTACTTATATTGCAAGAAGCATTACTGTCTTTAGAGAGTCACTTACTTTATCATTCAGGTCTCTGGAATCATTTACAGTTAGGGCATTTATCAGACACTTTTATCCAAAGCAAATTACAGTAATTCATACATACATTCATATACTGATGGCAGTGGCTGCCATGCAAGGTGCCAACCAGCACATTAGGAGCAGTTTAGAGTTCAGTATCTTGCCAAAGGACACTTTGACAAGCAGACCAGCTGCTCAGAGAGCTCTGTGCTGTTGTCAGGAGCTGCAGGTCAGAAACAAACATCATGGATTGTACTTTTATAAACAATAAATACAGAAAACAGTGTTGAAAAGGTTCATCTGCACAATAATGTGAAACATGTTTTAATCTAAAACATGAAGTGTGAGTCAGATCAGCTGAAATAGAACCAAAGTAAGTTTTACTTACAAGATGGAGGGCTGATGGCTGAAATCAGAACAAGACAAATAATTTCAGTCACAGTTGTAAATGCCAGATTATCTTTAGTCTGTTTAGTGCTGACTGGATTTACTTTCTCATCACTTCTCTCTTTGATTTGTACTGAAATCTTTTTCTTTCTAACCTTTCTTCTTTTTGTAAACGATGAATCCAGCAGCACCGATGAGAATGAGAGCAAGAACAACCACTGTAGCAGTGATGAGGACGGTCATGTTACTGGGCTTCACTGTTGAATACAATAATAGTTTATTATTACTGTTTTTTCCCCCCAGATTAATCCCCATGCACTCCCCTTCAGCACCATCTGACCTCACTCTTACCTTCGTTGGTTCTGATCCGATCTTTCTTCAGTTTGGTGATGATTTCCTCCTTCACACCAGAGAGCTGAAACACACAGTCGTACCTCGTCCAGTCTTCAGGTGTGATTGATGAAAGGTTCAGGTCAACACTCATCTGGAAGGTTCCATCGTGGTTGGGGAGGATCTCTCCGTGGTCCACCTCCTCATGAAGCTCCTCTCCATCTTTCCTCCAGACGAGTGAGGCTCTGTGAGGGTAGAAACCTGTAGCGAGGCAGCTGACTGGAGAGGAGGGAGTCTTCTGGAGGAGAGATACTGAGGGAAGCTCTGGAGAGGAAAGAGAGAGAGATTCTGTTCTTATGATTCACAGTCAGGTCGTCAATCACAGTGTCAATGTTCAGTGGAACTATTTCTATTGTGAAACACTGAAACTGTAAAATCACTTTCCTTAAACTAACTGGGACATCACAGCCTGAGCTTTGATGGTGAGTGATGTCACCCAAAGATGTCTGTGATTGGTCAGGACTAAAACAAATGTAACCACTACAAAAAAGCTGATGTCAGACAGGTTGGATTAATAATACAATGACAGTTCAGTCTGAGCAGCCTATATGAAGATCACTGTGTCTAATAAACTACATCAGGTCAGGTGATCCTACCTGTTCTCAGCAGAAAGCTCCTCCCGTATTTCACATACTCCTTCAGCTGCTCAGGATAAATCAGAGTAACAGCAGTCCTAAAGGACTGCCTTAAATCTTTATCAGCATCCCATATCTGTTTGGCAGTGACAGCGTCAGGTCTTTGAGCGATCCATGTAAATGTAATTGGATCCAATTTCAAGAGGTCTTCTCCATCATAACCTAACTGAATGAAACCTTTGACATCTCCAGTCTCATCATCCCACTCACAGCCATCAACCTGTTGTAAAACATGGACACCTGAGACAGAGACTGTAATTAACACTGATTCACACTTGAAACATTAAGTGGAAAGATGATCTTAAAAACATTGTACATTGTGTGACGACTGCTGTTTTTTAACTGAATCAGATTATTAACATTAGTTTGTGTTGAACAGCTTCAGCAACAAGTCTATCTAGCAGCTGATTAATGTTGACATGATGAATGATGGTAGTGGCTGGACCACTGAAGACAAACTGATATGATGGTTTACTTTACATGAATCTATTTCAGGTTCTGTGTAAAATGATGTTAGAGTTTGAACTGATTGGTATCTTGAGGCCCTGGGTCACTTTACAACTAAGATACAGAACAGTAAAAAGTTAAACAGGCTATAACATGTTACATACTGTACCTCCACTTTGGTTGTAGAGACTCATCAAACTGTTAGTGAAGGATTTGAACAAATTTGGCAAAATGTGGAAACACTGTTGTCTGTACCGCTCCAACTGCTCAGGATTCTCTGTGAAGAATGATTGAACAATGTCCAGTTTTACTTCCATCGTTTTGTTGCTGTCACAGTACCCCACCAGAAGTTCATCAACTTCTGCTGTCATCACAACCTCTGGGATGTTTGGGATTCCAGTTGATGTAGTTATGAAAAACTTCATGGAGTGTAGCACTGCAGGACAAACAAAGAAGCTTATTAATAACACTAATCATAAATATGATGCTCGTTGAACATATAAACATGATATGAAGTGTGTGTTTGCTGTGAAGAAGCAAAATGCAAGTTTTAAATTTAATGTGCAGAACAAACAGCCTCCATTCAGTATGAACACACATTCATCATCACCACTCAGAAATATGATGAAGTCAGAATGATTCAGATAAAACAGTCTGATCATGTTAAAATAGGTTTGTAGTCAGTAATGGGTCAAGTTTAGTCAGAATACACTTTATCATCACAGAAAATACAAAAATGAATCTAATGAACACACATGGCTTTGTAATGTTACTGCCACAACAATGAACCGTGATGCCATCAACTATTCATTTATCCAGAGAAATCAGAACCATCTAAAAGTTATTTTGGATATTGTACTGTTGTGGGCCAAGCAGGACATCCCCCAACGAATTAACAGTTAAAATGTTAAAAGTAAATAATGTTTGACTAAATATATTTTTCTCAGATGTATGAAGAGGCTGTTTGTGTGAGGTTCCACTGTTTGGATTGTGTGACTACTTTTCAGCATTTAGGAAATGCAGCTGACAATTATTTTAGCCAATTCTAAATAAATATTATCAACACAACATCAATATATCATCAACAGACATTAATACAATTAGGAAATAGTTCAATATAACATTGATGGTGTCATTCATGATTTCATTAAAAAACAAGGACAAAAAGAAGAATCAATAAAGACCCCAAAACATTCACACTTTTTATTCATATATGGTTTGTCCTCACTTGAGTTGAGAATCTAAGGACAGAGAAAGTTGTTCTCTCTACAGACTGATCCATACATTTCAACCAGATTTGATTGTAAAGTATATAGTAGGGGTGTTCCAACAAGGGTGCCTCACGATTCGATTCGATTATGATTAGGAGAGCTTCGATTCTTCGATTCGTTGATTATAACGATTGCTGATTCGATTCGATTATTGGTGCCACGATTCTTCGATTATTGCTATTTTTAATGCTTTTTTCCATACAAGATTGATTTTATCTTCATCTGTGGCTACATTTGTAAATAAATAGCCTAACAATTAACTCAAAAAGCTGCCATAGGGAACAAAAGTGCATTCTTTAAAATTAAATAATTCAACTTATTCAGTCTGGAATATGGATAGGATAACTTAACAAAAAAGCTGCCATATTGCAAGGGAAAAAATTGCATTCTTCTGAACAAAAGTGCATAATTCAACTGAACTCATGGATTAAAGCAAATGTAACGCCCATTAGTTACACACACAGAGTTATCCCCAAATGTTTACAGTTGAACAGTCTGTAGAGCTATACAGCCTTGTAGTTTTGAAATCTAGTTGCTTAGTTTCAACAGCAGCGGTGCGCAGTCATCTCAGACCAACACTGGCAGCGCCTTAGTTTACTGTTTTTTTTCCTCTGCTCTCGGTCTTTTTCCATGCACCGATGCAGACGAGAGTACTTCACGAGAGACACGCTAGTTTGAGAAGGTTGATAATAGCCTGTGAAATTGTTAAGACTGCAATTTTGTTCGAGTTATCAGATCAGAGGACTTCAGTAGAAGGAAGAGAGTTTTTTCTTGCTGAACCTGACCGTGTGGATATTGATTTTTGTCGAGTGAAAACTCCGGTGAGTAAGTGTCATGTACGATTAGCGTAGCATGCTAGCGATGCCGACCGTGGCTAATTACCTGCTAATTTTATTGAATATGTCTCCACTGTGAATAGTAATGTTCTGTGATAGCGTTTAAAAAGCCAACCGGAGACCGATAAACATATATGTTGAAGTTGAAATTGTATTTTATTGTGTGTTTCTGTGGAGAAGGGATGATATGTGTTAACTGCGCTAGCACACGCTATGCAGCTAAGGAAACTGGTTTGAGCCTGTTGTTGAGCTAAAACACACACAGCTGTGTGCATTTGAGTTACAGATGAGTTACATAAATTGTGTACATTTAGCTGTGATGAGTTAAGTTAAGAAACTATTTAAAATGTATATTGTGTGTTTGGCTGTTAAAAAGTTATTGTGCAGCTGTATATGATACTTTGTCACTGAATAATTCATGCTCATTGATTTAAGATAAAAGAAAAGAGAATTAATACTGTACAGTTAAGATACATTCATGAAGAAGAGAGATTAATGAGATAAATAAGATATTTGTATCTGTATTTAAAGGAAATGTTGCTACTACTGCCCTGTGCAGGTTGGTTTTTTTGTATGAGTGGATTCTGATGCAGAGCCAGAGCCTGGACCTGTGGATCGTGGAGCGGGACGCAGGCCTACACGCGCGGAGGGTGTAAGACATGTCTTATCTGTATGTCTTACCCTCATACAGATAAGACATAGAGCATAAAATCACACTACCCGGGTAGATGAACAGACTGTGAACATTGACTGAAACCCAGACTTGACTTCACTCTTTTTTTCTTTTTTTTTTGGACTCTTTTGTTTCTGTTTTGTTTATTATTTTGGGGCGCATGTCTCAAACTCACACTGTGAAGTGCTTTGCTATTTTATTAAGTGTTGTTGATAACTTCTGATAAAAGAAGGGATTTCAGGTACATCTGAAATATTTCATGGTTTGCACTTAAAGGTGGCACAGTTGCCAATAAAGCCATTTTGTAAGTACTCTTTCCAAACCGTTGTCCTGTCTCATCAATCCTCCTTGAATGTACCTATTTCTTCTGATTGGCCTAAACTGAGAGTACATGACTGTAAATTTTATTATATGTACATTTGACAGTGTTACACAAAAAAAAATCTTTTGACTGAAAGTCATATTCCCAATTTGTAATTTGTTACAGGGCACGTTACTTGACACACGCTAAAAAAAAAAGATAAGATTTACAGTTTCACCCCACACCATGTTCTCTAATGCAGACATCGAGTTTAAATATTTGACCAACAGTGTTTCACAGGATGATGTGAACAGCTGTTCTATTCACACTTAAAATGATTTTTGTCTTTTCAATGTAATTTTCAATCTAGGAAATCAAACTGTACCTTTTTTTGCCATGCCTTTATTCTTTCAAATAGTCAACCATCTACAGAACTTTTCAGCAAGCTATTTTTCTACTTCTTCTCATCATCATTATCATTAATTATTATTAATAATAATATTGTGAAAGTGAGCCTCTTATCTTAACAGAAAAATACATCATACAAACAGCAACTTTTGCAGTCTTGTCAGTCTGATGGCGAGTTATCACCTTTCTGTCATCACTAACATACTGTTAGTAATCAAAGAAGCTCTGAGGCTTTACATTTGTTCTATATGTTGTAATACAAGATTTCTGTAATGCGCTACAATCAGGCAACATTTATGATTTTGTACAGTCAAACTAACCAAAAACCTCTTATTGATTATTATAAAGTTTCAGGGCGTTCCTGTAACAACGGTAACTCACGGTGTCAGAGGGGAGGGAGAGACGCTGAATGAAGCCGTTTACACAGATACACTGCAGACGAAGTCCAGACTATAGTTGTTATTTCACAAATGTAGCACACAACAGGAGACTCTCTGTGTCAGACGAGTTCTCACGTGTTGACTAAACTCAATTGGTAACGTAGCAGCGCGACGAGTGCTTGCTAGCTAAGCAGCTAAACATTAGCGCCGCTCCGTGTTTAGATCCCGCCCTTATTCAGTCTGGAGCTTCAGTACAGTGAGGTGAACACAACACAAACACAGTAGAGCAGAGTGGCTCCACGGTGCGCACCACTAACCGAAACTAACGTTACTGCTCCGTTTGTTGTGGTCCCACTCACTAAACAGTCCGGGCGGCGTGCGCGCTAAGGTTCCGGTTACGTGTTTTTTGTTCCGGTCTTGCGGCAAAGCATCGACGTTAATTAATCGATCCCAAATCGTCACGTGAGGCATCGCGATGCATCGCCACATTGATGAATTGCACCCACCTCTAGTATATAGTTGATTTAAAGGTCCCATATTATACTGTTTTTCACCAATTTCACACAGCTGTAAGAGGTCCAACAACACTGTATTTGAAATGCATTGCCCCAAACCTATCTGTGGTCCTGAATTTCAGCTGTCTAAAAGTTGCTCTACTGAGAGCAGGCTGTTTCTGTGCCTGCACCTTTAAATGCTAATGAGCTCCGTCTGTCAACACCTGCCTTGCATGCTACACGCCCCTCTCAGGGAGAGGATGCTGCTTTAGCGGTAGCATGCTCTAATGTTTACGGTGGATGTATCTCTATCAATCGCCGAGATGCTGTTGTTCAACCATACCAGTGTGACCCAGAATCATACCCAGAAGTAGAGGCTCCTTAAGAAAAACAGTATCTGCGGCTGCAGTGGGGCATTTCAGAATGGTTAGTGTGTCTGAATATGATACTTAGTTTGTTCATCTGTGTTGTTACAGTTACTGCCATGTAGCTAATGGCGAACAGCTAGCAAAAGCTGTGTTTGTGTCCAACATAGTCTCCAAACTCTTGGACACTGTTAACATCGTCTCTGTCTGTCAGTCTACACGTTTCCAGACTAGGGCTGCCCGATAAATCGAATTTTCATCGTCATTGCGATATGAACAGATGCAATAAACACATTGTAAAAGACTGCCTGACACACGATGAATAAGAAAAATTATTTGTTTACATCCTATCAGATGAAGCCCCAGCTAGCAATTAGCTACCCTGACAAAATTAATCAACATCAGTTGTGTGGTGATTTCCAGGTTATGATGGCTGAGGGAGGAGAGAAAAGCCATTAAAATGTGGTCGATGAAGACCTTGTGGTGAAAAGAAACAGCACTTATGCTATATGGATTTAATTTGGATTCAGGAGAGACGACGTGTTACAGGTACTGTGTAAAACATGATGAGCAGTTGTTGCAACTTCTAGAGGAAACACAACCAACCTCCATCACCACGTGCAATACAACTATAAAGACCTACACCAACAATTCAAAACTAACGTTAGCCATCATTAACTGTATAGTTAATAATATAAAAACTTCAATATTTGTTTATTCATTGCAAGTTATACAGTCATCGCAATATTGAACAATGTTAATGCACGTGGCAGATTTTCCTCATATCGTGCATGCCTATTACAGACTTTTAACTCTGACAACCAAGCTCCATCGTAATATTATGAACATCAAACTCGCCCCAAACACCATTGCATAGCAGACCGAAGCAAAGCTAACTAGTTAGCCAATTTCCAGCTGACTTCACCATACTCGTAGGCTATTGTTAGTCCTGTTAAACTGCAGCGACACTTATCGGTGGTTCAGGTGTAGTTGCTGGGTCCGGTATGGTTGGAACTGATCCTTTTACGAGGGTCAGTGTCGAGGCAAAGCCAGCTTTGTACTGACCCTCGTTACTGAAGCAGTCCGATGTGAAGTGGTTAGCACACACATACTGTACTGTAGCTGGGACAGAATATAGGCACCTATGTTGATTTTTACTACCAACAACAGAGAAATTTGCGTGTCTACCTCTGAATGAGGATGTTGTGAAACACTGCTGTCTCACTGCTGGACACACCGAACTTCACCTCGGGGATGAGCGCCCCTCTCTCCGACATCTCCTATCACCGCGCAGAGGAGGCGGGACTATGAAAATGACTTCTTTCGTTATGTAACAACAGGAGCTGAATCTGAACAGCCTGTAGGAGCGCCGTGTTACCAGTGTGTGGCTTCAGAGACCATGCAGGAATCACTTGTTTTCATCATTCTGGGAGTTGGCAGGCTCAGGGAGGACCAGCTTTTATATGTAGAGACCAGAGAATGCATGTTTTTCATAATATGGGACCATTAACAGTAATACAGTGTCATTCTTAATTCAAACATTGCTCTGCTGGCTGTTTTCATTCGTTGATTCATTTTACTGATCATTTGTGTAAAAAGCTGATAAATACTGAAGCTACAGTGACTGTAATGAATACAAAGGGATGTGTTCCATGTGTGACTTCTGTCTGATGTTTGCTCTGTCATGCAGCATGTTAACACCTTCTCTGCTGTTTGGTTTTGTCTTCATCACTTTGTACAGTAAAGTGGTTAATGAACAGTGTTGTGCTGTAGAGACGATGTGCTGCTCTTTCTGTGGGTGCAAATATGTTTCAGTCTGAATCAGGATGTAACAGACAGGTTTTAGTGGTGTCAGCCTTTACAGACTGAGCTCTTCTGGTTGGATCATCTTGTACAGGCAATGTTTTGCTCTCAATATGATGCAGAACTTTTTAAAGATTTTCATGTTTGTCCTTTTTGCTACTTTTAAGTTTTTGTAAGTCCGTTTTTGTTCTGGGAAAAGATGGCCCACATCATTCTGCACTGACCCACACAAAGTACAGTTTCTGCTGCTCCACTGAAAGTGTAATTGTAAACTCAGAGGAAAAGAGTCGAGTGGACTGTGAAGTTTAAAGAGTTTAAAGGTATAAAATGTGATCTTACCTGGTGATGAAACGTTGCAGAAGAGAAGCAACAACAATAATGTTCTCATCTTGATTTGATAAAGACGAGTGAGCGAATGACTCAGCTGCTTCCTGACGTTTACCCGCAAGAGGGAAGTGAAAGTGTTTCTGTCCTGAGAACAAAAATTGTCCAGACCGCCTCCAAGTGATCCAGTCCTCACCAACACCCCTCACATACAGTAACGCATTAACCCTGTAAGACCCAAATATAGAAAAACCTAAAAAAAAATAGTTTTGACCCTTCAGATGTTGTTGTAGGAGGCATCTGATGCAGAAATGAAAGAGTTTTCATAAAAAAAAAGTTTATGTATGTTTTTAGAAAAATGTTATTTTATGTATATTGCAACGTTGGGCTTAGGTGGGAGCAGAATTTCTGTATATGTACTCATGTTCTCTGAACAACAATTCAGAACAACTAAGGGTTCATTTGCAGGGTTGATTGCTTACTTAGCCCCATAAAGGTCAATAACATTAATAATAATCACATATTAGTCATATTTTTATGAAGAAAAATAAATTAAAAAATTAAAAAATAAATAGCTTTTTCTAGCAACTTCTTCATTCCTTTTTTTCTTTCCATTGCTGATTTTCATTCATAGTGAAAGTCCTAAAAACAGTTATTGTTTGATCAAATTAACTACATTTTTTAGAGATAAAACTTTTAAATCAGTCTAATTTGACAAGAACACAACACAAGGGTAGTATGTATACTTTCCATGTATAAAAAAACACTCTGTTTCAGGCAGTGTTGTAGTGGAGGGAATACAACCTTTTTGTTCCCACTACAACAAGCCTGCTATTTTGACTACCACATTCACCCAACGTTGTAATATTACAACAAATACATAACGAGCTCTAAATGAAATTTGATGAATCTATTCTACAAAAACTACATATGTACATGTTCTAGACATTGTAATAACAACAAAAAAAAATATAAAAGACATTTTACTCACTTGAATCTGATGAATTTAGTCTAATGAAACAAAGCAATGTTGTCTGAAGGAAACCATGAGCGGTTGTGTGAGTTCATGGCCATTAGGCAGGCCTTATAAATAAATGTACTATCCAATAGCATCGTGAGACTGAACAAAAGGACCCAATAACTATGTAAATGTAGTAAAAAACAAGATAAAATATAACAGATTGTTTTTTAGGATGGCTAAAGGTAACGTTTTAATATTACAACAGTGGGTCTTAGAGGGTTAACAGTGAATAAATATTAACTGGGAAAATCCCATATCTTCAAAAACACCTGAGCACAGAGCCCAAGGTCAGCTTCATTTCGTTTTTCATACAACTATGATGATTAAAAAAACAAAACAAACAGGACTGAACAGATTCAGAATCAGAGACTGGGTCTGACTGGAGAATTTGTTTTGTCTTATCTCTGAGTTCAAGTGAACGACACTTGATGTCTGTCCTGACTGCAGGTTGGTGGATGATTCCCACATTTCTTCTGTCTCCTGTGAAGAGCTCTGATTCAGCACATCCTGCAGACCCAGTCATGGGCATCCAGGAATTTGGCCCTGCCAGGAGAAATCAGCATTATTATGACTGTAATCATATCACTATCTTGCAACATTAGTGTATGGAATATCACTGTATTGTGAGATGAAAGGAAGAAAGAACTGGCTCCCTTTTTTATGATTCAGTGGTCAAAGCCCTCCCTCTGCTGGTGATCTTAGAGACTCAAGAAAATCAACTTAACATGACTCCAGAAACAGCTGAAAGGCAGCATGATGTAACAAACAACCGAGGTAATTTAATTTAAGTATTTCATGTATATTCTTTTTGGTTATTAGGGAACAATATGATATTTCATCAATGAATACAGAGCAGCTCCAAGTTAGTGTTTTTTCCTCTCCTTTTTACCTATGAGATACCAGCAGCACGTAAATCAATAATTTGTCTAAATTTATTTGAATTTGAGAGGCAGCACCAAATTAATCAAACTCTTTAACTTTGGTTTAATTAATTAATTCTTAATTCTATTCTACTGTTATTTCTCAACTTTGATCAAATTAGTGCCTATTGGTGAAACTCAGTTTAAAAAGGTGTTTTCTGTTTGGATAACACGCCTCCTTCCTTCCATCACTGCGTCTTTAGCTCCCCCCAGTGGGGATGAGAGGTTTAGACAGGAGTAAAGGTTCTTCAACAGGTTTTCCTGTGGTCTTTGGTCCTTGTTAAACTCAAAATAAACTGAAGTTCTTGTACTCAAATAATATAGTTTCAGATATAGAGGTGTTTATAGATATAGGGGTGTTTAACATTATTTGAAGGCAATTCAACCTCATGAAGGACAACTTAACACATTTAATGTACGTGTGTCTGAACTTTGTCTTTATTACGCCACCCTTCAGTTGTAGCATGAGGTTAACTGAATTCACTGAGCGAGCTCATAATGGAAATTGGCATTTCTTTAAAATGTAAAAGAAATAATGGTTTGTCTTATTTTTTTAAATTACCTGACATTTTGTTACCTCTGTGCATTCAAATTCTGCCTCACTCCACAGTGAACAGTCCCATGTTTCACTTTATGCTGACAGAAGCCCTTTTTAGATAGAAAAGGCAGCACATTTGCTCCAAGGTAAGGGCGGCATAATTTGCCGGCCTGTCTTTCTAAAACTGAGGCATAATATTCCTCCTTTCCAAAAGCTGCCTCTGAGGTAGGCGTAAACATGCAACGTGACGTGAAGCTGGAAGTTGGGCTGTGAACGGTGACATAGAATTTGTCTTCAAAATAAGAGCTTAACATTGTACCCCACTGGAGTTTAGAACTGTGTTCTTAGCGGGGGGCTTTTAATTTGAAAGTAGCGACTAGGGCTGTACGAAAAATTGTTAAAAAAATCGCGATCTTGTTTCACACATACACGTGATCTCATTTCTACAAACAGCGATTCTAAAACATTTCATATCTCGAGCTGCAGCTCAAACAAATGCTCCTATTTTCCTCCCAGATTTTTGAAGCGCCCCTAAAAGCAGCACTGCCACTGCCGCCTCCCTCAACCTATGGTAAAGTGTCTTTACAACACGTTATTCAGTGGAGGAAGCTTGCCTGCAGTTGAGTGTTTGGAAGGAGTGAGTGAGTCAGATATACATTGTGTTTTGATCTAACTCTAGCCGTTTTTTGACAGAGCACCAAGCCGCCAATTTGCCTGTCCTTTTGGCGGCTCGGTCCGCGGTTTTAGACAGAGGCCGGCAAATTGGGGGTCTGTTTTGTTCCGCCGATTTTCCTCCTCGGAAGCTACACTTATTTCCGCCTCGCCTGCTATCTAAATCCGAGCCGCCAATGTGCCGGCCCCTTCAGGAGGTGGGAGGAGGTGTCGATGACCTGATCACAGCAGCAAGTCCATCACTTTATCTGCGGACATTAAGATGAGCACCTGGGGAGCGATGAGATGAGATGAGATGAGATGAGATGAGATGAGATCCAGGAGATGCAGCGTCTCCTCGAAGCTACACTTAGCTACACAGGAGATGCTAGCGTCTCCTGGATCACTAGCTGTTTGGTTGTGTCCACTTGTTATTGTAGCGACAAGCCAGGAACGGTCGCTACTTTCAAATCAAAAGCCCCCAGCCAAGAACCCAGTTCTATAATCCAATGTGGTGCAATGTTATTTTAAAGACAAATTCAGTGTCACTGTTCACGGCCCAACTTCCAGCTTCACGTCACGTCACATGTTTACGCCTACTTCAGAGGCGGCTTTTGGAAAAGGAGGAATATTATGCCTCCGTTTTAGAAAGCCAATCACAGCAGCTATCACATATCACCTAGCCAAGATATGGCCCCAATGAACACTGTACAACATGAGGTATTAAAGGATGCCCTCTCATCTTGGAGACTAAATTTTTATTTTTTTATTTTGTAAAAATAATTTCTCATCCAGTGATAGAACTTGAACAAAACAAAACAAAAAACATTGCTTTGGCAGAGGCATAGTAGTATGCCTCTGTCATACTACAATGTTTGTTTTGTTTTGTTCAAGTTCATCAGTGCAATAAACATTTCATGAAAAAAAATCAGGCCAGAGAATCGTGATCTCAATTCTAAGCAAAAAAATCGTGATTCACATTTTTTCCAGAATCGGGCAGCCCTAGTAGCGACCATCCTTAGCTTTCTGACATAACATCAAGCTAACACAACAACACAGCTACAGAGACCGAGGCTCCTGGATCTCAGCGGCTGTTCAGTTGTTCATCTTAATGTCTGCGGATGAAATGAAGGACTGACTGCTGTGATCAGCTGGTTTTTGGTTTTAAAACTCCTCGGTCGTGGGTCGCACAGCAGTACAGGTCATTGACACCTCCGCCGAGCTCACCCACGGGCCGGCACATTTCCGCCTCGGTTTTAGACAGCAGTCGAGGCGGAAATAAGTGTACCCTCCGAGGAGGAAAATCGGCGGAACAAAACAGACCCCCAATTTGCCGGCCTCTGTCTAAAACCGCGGACCGAGCCGCCAAAAGGACAGGCAAATTGGCGGCTTGGTGCTCTGTCTAAAAACGGCTAGAGTTAGATCAAAACACAATGTATATCTGTTTCAGTGGCTGAGGAGGACTTTAACACTAGACCAGTGTCAGACTGTAAAACAGGCTTTTTCACTTTCAAGTCCAGAAAAAATTTACATTGGATATATCAACTTATATTCTAACACAGGTGGACTTCACTTTGATAAACTCACCTGAACATATTTTAACACAGCGCTTGTCTTATAGCATCACACACCTAAAGCAACTCACTGCCTTCGTTTGAATTGATGTAATATTCTTTACTTTTTCTTTACATTTCATAAAGAGGAGCCGTCTCAGAGAGTGTAAACACACCTGAGATGATTCTCCATTTAAAAATGTGTTCAAAAAGTTTTTCTCCCTTTTGGTGCAACATATTTAATCATATAAAGAACTAAATGTCTGTACTGAATAAAGACATTTTCTATTGTAGCTCTCTCACTGAGCTCTGTTTTATGATTTTCATGAATACCTCTTTTATGTATCAGACTGCATGGGAGCCAATTGGTGAGAGCGACTAAAATGTATCATTTGGGATGTTTTACAGTAATTAACACACATTAAAAATGACTCTCGATAAACTGCAGAGAAGCCTAGTTAGTTTGTTCATTGTATCTATACTGTTATTGAGCATCAATTGTCCCATGCAGTTTACTTTAACTGCAACTTTAGCTATTCTTCAATATGAACACCATCAGCATGAAAAACACCTTCAAACAAGGATTTATAACAATAATAAACTGTTTTAATGTCTAAACCTTGTGGCTCATATCTTTCTCCTTTGTTTTGAATCACATCATAACAGAAATACACACACATTAGAAACCTTTACAATAGTAATACTCCGGGTTTTTGTTCTGTTTCAGTTGGTACCAGTGATGGTGCGCATGCGTGAGCTCATGCAGAAATAACCGTTGAACCCGCAGGTCAGGATACTCACCCGAACCACGAAAAACAATCCAGCAGTTTCCTCTAAAACCTCTTCCCAGAGGCAGCGACGTGACCAGAGACCCGTCCTGAGGCTCGGTTCTGTCCCGAGGCTCGGTCTGTCACCGACTCCTCCGTCCTGTAGCAGCCGTGTCAACGTCCAACCTCGTCTCCTGATTAGCAGTTAGCGATGCTAACCGCTAGCAACAGTCCCATCGTTTTCTTCAGTTAGCGCCAGTAACGAGCCCTCACTTCTAAAACACGCTCGGTTACACTCTTAACAAAATAAGCAAACACTCACATAAAGTTCCGGCTGATAATGGTAAATAATACTTTTCCATAAAGTTATTTTAAAGTTAGCTCGGGTTTAACGTCTTTCCGCTTCTCTCTGCAGCTCTCTGTCTCCTTATTTCCCGGGCTTTCCCTCTAGTCCCGCCCCTCTAACAATCCGACAGGTTAATCCCCAATAACAGAGAAAATGATTGACACCTGCCCAAACAAATGAGAACACAAACAACAGAAACCTGAGGCGTTCAAAGGCCTTTCAAAATATAGGACAATTACGTGTCATTCGCCACATTAACCATACAAATATTAAAAGCAGCAATACATTAATAGGCCCACAGCAGAACACTTTACCAACTGAAGTAAATGTAATAAACACATTTAAACAAATTAGCACCATAAAGATACTCTTTCTATATAATTACAGTACAATTGTAGATGTTAGTGAAGAATGAGCACCAAAAAGTCAGGAATCACACAGAAACAGGTGATATTGATTATTTAGAGTATTATATAATAACATTTAATCATTTTCTCTCAGGGTTCCTCTGTATTTAAGTCATTTCTATTATTGTTGTATGTTGCTTGTACATTTAATTTGTGTAAACCGTCAGCTCATGTGTTCATGCTAAGCTAAGCTAACCTTGTCTGGGAGCTAACTCTGCTCAGAGTTCACATTGATATTAATCTCCTCATTCAAATCCTCTGTGAGAATACTGAATGTTCAGGTAATATATTGAAGTGTCGTCACAAATGAGCATGTGGACCAAACTTGTTAAAATGTGAGGATTTTATTGAAAAGACAAACATCAGCACAAAAACAAAGAACAATTTGAGTTTAACATTCATTCATGTTCATCAATGTAAAGGAATTTACATGTCACGTCTCATGAATTCATAGTTGTAAATTTGTTGATATACATCTCCCACTCTGCTCGCCGCTCATATGAGAGACACACTGGCTCCATGATAGACCAAACTCCATATTCTCCATCTATAGAGTGGTGCAGCAATAACATGTTTTTGGAGGCTAACCCTGAAGTTAGCATCGCCCTGATTCCCTTCACAAGAAGTCTATGAGATTTTTTACATTGGATTTTAGAATGTCGCCAAAAATAATCTGACAAATACAAGTTTATGATTCTTACATGTTTCAAGATAATCTTCACAGATGAACACACAATTTTTGAAGTGTAAATTAAATCTCGATTAGTAAAAAGCGAATGTTCGGCTGTAAACAGACGACATCATGGTCACATGACTTAAATGTCACCACCGCTTAATGTCTTAAGCATATAATTACTATACTCGTTTTCTATAAACTGATCAACGTACGAGTTGTAAAGTTAGAGTGAGGAAAGTCTGTAACTAATGTCTGGTCACACGCTGTCACCTGATTGTTTTGAGAATGAATTTGACAGAAACAGCAAATAATAAAACAACCAATCAGAGCCATATAACATAGAACAGTCATTTTTATATAATATTACTCATAATGCAAGAAGCATTTCTGTCTTTTAGTTCTGCAAAGCTAAATAAAGTGTCACCAGGAGAGTCACTGAGTGTGTTTGTCATTCAGGTCTCTGGATTCAGCTGCTCAGAGAGCTCTGTGCTGTTGTCAGGAGCTGCAGGTCAGAAACAAACATCCTGGATTGAACTTTTATAAACAATAAATACAAGAAACAGTGTTGAAAAGGTTCATCTGCACAATAATGTGAAACATGTTTTAATCCAAAACATGAAGTGTGAGTCAGATCAGCTGAAATAGAACCAAAGTAAGTTTTACTTACAAGATGGAGGGCTGATGGCTGAAATCAAAACAAGACAAATAATTTCAGTCACAGTTGTAAATGCCAGATTATCTTTAGTCACTTTATTCCTCTCTTCTACTCACTCAGACTGAGTATCTGTTTATACTCAGTCTGTTTAGTGCTGACTGGATTTACTTTCTCTGATGCTTGTTTTAATTTAGCAATCTGAATAAAAAGAAATCAACTCAAAGACTGAAATCAAAGTAGTGAAATCTTTTCCTTCTTTTTGTAAAAGATGAATCCAGCAGCACCAATGAGAATGAGAACAAGAACAAGATTAATTCCCATGCACTCCCCCTCAGCACCCTCTGATCTCACTCTTACCTTCGTTGGTTCTGATCCGATCTTTCTCCAGTTTGGTGATGATTTCCTCCTTCACACCAGAGAGCTGAAACACACAGTCGTACCTCGTCCAGTCTTCAGGTGTGACTGATGAAAGGTTCAGGTCAACACTCATCTGGAAGGTTCCATCGTGGTTGGGGAGGATCTCTCCGTGGTCCACCTCCTCATGAAGCTCCTCTCCATCTTTCCTCCAGACGAGTGAGGCTCTGTGAGGGTAGAAACCTGTAGCGAGGCAGCTGACTGGAGAGGAGGGAGTCTTCTGGAGGAGAGACACTGAGGGAAGATCTGGAGAGTAAAGAGAGAGAGATTAAAGAGGAGAGAGAGGAAAAGAAACAAGGTAAAAGAAAGATGAAGAAATTACATTTGGAATTAGAAGTTGTGAAAGTGCTTTCAAGCAAATGTTGAACAAATGTATTGGATGCATTTTGTTGCAATACTATGTTTGTTGGCACATCAATGATGCAAACTGTTGATCAGGTGAATAGTGTGAAACCAGCAGCATGATGTGAATCATATCGACAATGTGTTTGTAACAGTTTGTAATAATGGCTACTAACAGTTCCTGAGAACTGTAGAAGCCTCTTGGATGTGAGTTGAAACTTCTTCAAGAAAATGAAACAAGTGCAGACGCCTACAATAGATGACTTGTGATAAATGTTTAGCAGCATCGCAGTCTGAGCTTTGATGGCGAGTGATGTCACCCAAAGATGTCTGTGATTGGTCAGGACTAAAACAAATGTAACCACTACAAAAAAGCTGATGTCAGACAGGTTGGATTAATAATACAATGACAGTTCAGTCTGAGCAGCCTATATGAAGATCACTGTGTCCAATAAACTACATCAGGTCAGGTGATTCTACCTGTTCTCAGCAGAACGCTCCTCCCATAGGCCAAATAGTTCTTCAGCAACTCTGGATAAAACAGAGTAAAAGCAGTCTGAACTTTATCAGCGTCCCATATCAGTTTGGCGGGGGCAGCCTCAGGTTTTAGAGCTTTCCATGTAAATGTATTCGGATCCAATTCCATGAAGTCTTCGCCATCATAACCAAACTGAGCGGAACTATAGAAACTATCTTCAAACTCATCATCCAACAGAAAGAAATCCACCTCCTGTAAAACATGGACACCTGAGACAGAGACAGAGACTGTAATTAACAGTAGCCCCTTTCACACAGCCGTTTGCATGCGGGGATCCTGCGCCAATTCTCCGCACCCTCCCCTGTGTGAAAGTTTCAGATGCGGAGAGGGGGGAAATTTCGCTGCGGCTCTGATGCGCCTCTGGAGGTAGTATCAGGGCCGCATTATTGGTGAGCCGTCCCAGTGTGAACGGATAATCCGGAGGCGCGGAGTGAGGGCGTGTCGGTCTGATACTCTGATAACTATACAGGTCCTTCGCTCAACTAAATACAGAGAAATGTCCCACAAGCAACGTTACAGGACCGAACACGTAACGTAGTAACTGTAACTGTCTCTGGCAACTTACATGAGGGGGAAAATTACCGCAGCTGTACGTGGAGCTGTATGGTGGTACAGAGCCGGAGCGCTGCTGTGGGCGCTGCAGCCCCGGCTCGGAACGACACAACAAACGAGAAAAGCCTGCTGTTCTACTGTTGTGCTAACTGGGGCTAATGCTCCGTGCTCGGCGCCCCGAAGCTCGTTAGCTCCGTGCTACTACCACACTCCATAGGCATATAGGCTCTGGAGCTCTGCGACAGAATCAGACATACAGAGACTTGGACACATCAGGGGGAACACCTGGGGAGACACCCACGTCATCAACATGACGTGTTCCGTCACGCCTCTTTAGGAGCCGCAGCGCCGGCTTTCTGTGTGAATCACACACGTGAAGGCGGAGAGGCTTCGCTCTGTGTGAATCAACATCGGCGGAGAATTGCCGAGCCACCGCTCCGGAGATAATGCGGAGAGGCTGTGTAAAAAGGGCTACTGATTCACAGATGAAACATTCAGTGGAAAGATGATCTTAAAAACATTGTACATTGTGTGACGACTGCTGTTTTTTTAGTCGTGTGATCATGAATCAGATTATTATCAGTAGTTTGTGTTTAACAGCTTCAGCAACAAGTCTAACTAGCAGCTGATTAGTGTTGACATGATGAATGACAGGTAGTGGCTGGACCACTGAAGACAAACTGATATGATGGTTTACTTTACATGAATCTATTTCAGGTTCTGTGTAAAATGATGTTAGAGTTTGAACTGATTGGTATCTTGAGGCCCTGGGTCACTTTACAACTAAGATGCAGAGCAGTAAAAAGTTAAACAGGCTATAACATGTTACATACTGTACCTCCACTTTGGTTGAAGAGACTCATCAGACTGTTAGTCAAGTCTTTGAAGATGTTTGGCAAAACCTGGAAACACCCTTGTTTGTACCACTCCACCCGCTCAGGAAACTTTCCAATGAACTCTTTCATCCAGTCCTGTTTCACTTCCATATTTTTGTTGTCACAGTATGCAACCAGAAGTTCATCAACTTCCAGTGTTAACACAAACTCTGGGAGGTTTGGGATTCCAGTTGACGCAGTTATGAAAGTCTCCAGGGAGTGAAGCTCTGCAGGACAAACAAAGGAGCTTGTTAATAACACTAATCATAAATATGATGTCTTCAGTATAACTCAGTTAAACATAGACCGATCGACACAGGGTTCGAGTTATAATCTGAGTTTTGTTGAGGTCACTAAATAACTACCCCAACTGATGTTAGAGGCGGAGATGGACAAATAGATAATAGCTGAACGAGTCAGTTCACACCTGTGATTGTCACACGGCGGTGAGGGTTGTCTCGTTCTGGGTTTTGGTGTCGTGTCTTCCTGTTTTATTTTGAAAAATAACTGTCCTCTCGTTCCTTTTGTGTCACCGATCTGATCGTCTGCCCTGATTCCTGATCGTGTCCACCTGTTCCCCGTTACCCTCATGTGTCTTAAAGTCCGCGTCTCCCTTTGTCCTGTGCCAGAGTGTTTAGTACCAGTCGTGCACCCCAGCTAGTCTTCACAGCTTGTTCTAGCCAAGTTTATCAAGTTTGTATTTCTGTCTCTTGATCCTCTTACAAGAGTGACTTTTTGTTTGTATGTTTTGCTCAGTATTGAAGCCAGTTTCAGTTCATAGCCGTTTTGTTTGCTTCCGTTTGGCTCCTTTTGTTTCATAGCTCAGCCGAT
>CAEMYA010000841.1:12937-26244 GCA_903131615.1 Diplodus sargus | reverse complement strand
AACAGATCAAAACAGCTTCGAGTCAGAGATTAAGTCAGACTAAAGAGTCTTTTTTCAGAGTCTCTGGACTGACTGCAGTCTGAGCACCACAACACCCTGTGATTTAAACAGATTGTGTGATACCATCAAATCTGTCATACTGTTCAAATACATGTAGATATTATTGTTAAAATTTGAATGAGTCTTATTGGTGTAGTTGAGCCCGTTGTCACTGTCGGCTCATCATGTGTTCCATCTTCGTCTTCAGTGACCAGCGCTCATTACAACAAACAGATACACGTTTTTTTTACACAAAGAAAGAAATATCTTCATGTATAACATTTGCCGAATGAACAAGTGGGCTCGAATATTAAAGAGTGTGTTGTATACAGCTTACAACGCAACATGTTTCAAAACTGAGCTTTTTTAAAGGGAGTCCGGCGACTCTCTATGCTTTTCTGTCACCAGGAAGTAACGGGCGTTTACAGCGATGGTGACACATTTTACAAGGAAATAAACACCTTAATGTTTTGTATTTTATGGTGAATTTACAAGAAGTCATCAAGGACTTAAAATGTGCCGCAGCAGTTTAACAGAGTTTGTTAAGTTTCTCCTCATGATGCAACAACTCTTAAAATCACTGGATTTGTAACAGAGTCTGGCATGTTTCTAGTGACTTCACACACTTATACACACAAACAAACACACACACACACACACACACACACACAGAGCTACATGGTATATATGACATATGGACATACATAATTCTGTTTAGTCAAAATGTCTTCATGTTGAACATTTCACAAAATGGCAAAATCTGACACTGCACTTCCATCAGTTTTCAGCAACAAACCTGCCAAGTGTGAAGTGGAGTAACATATTAACGATTATAAGATTACTGTCACTTAACTGAATATTTAAATATTGTATATAATGACTGTGAGATACTTAATATAAAAGTGCTATTATCCTAATTAAGGGACAAACACATGTAACGGAACATTTATCAACATTCATGCTCATACGAGAGACACACTGGCTCCATAACAGACCAAACTCCATATTCTCCATCTATAGAGTGGTGCAGCAATAACATGTTTTTGGAGGCTAATCCTGAAGTTAGCATCGCCCTGGTTCCCTCCACAAGAAGTCTATGAGATTTCTGAATTAGATTGTAGAAAGATACGCAGAAAAAAATCTTTGTGGCAAACACAAGTTTATGATTCTTACATGTTTTGTTCAGAAAGATAATCTTCACAGATGAAAACAATGATTTTCAAAGCCTAAATTAAATCTCTGTTAGTAAAAATCTAATGTTAGGCTGTAAACAGACGACATCACGGTCACATGACTTAAACGTCACCACTGCTTAATGTCTTATATAATTTCTGTACACATTTTCTATAAACTGATCAATGTACAAGTTTTAAATTTAGAGTAAGAATAGTTTGTAACTAAAGTCGGCCTGTAAATGAGTTTCATCAAACACTTAAACGTAAAGCATATAGTCCGGCCCCTCTGCACTTCTTTTTCTCCAAATCCAGCCCTTCAAAAAAAGGAGCTGAAGAGGCCTTAAGTAGCCGGTCTGATCATTTCATACTGGTGGAGTGAAACGGTTGGATGTGCATCTCTTTTTATCTTAAATTGGTCATTAACAACTCCTTAAAACAAACTATTTGTAACAGAGAGAACACAGAATGGGTCAGTACCTCCATTTACTCTACACAGACAACTGACAGCACACCAACAAATCAGGTGTTAGAAGTCCCAAAACCAAACTATCTTACATCTTGGTGCTGTATCGTTGGCAACTGGACTTGTTTCAGTATCACATCTCATCCAAAGGCTTCTTTAGTTCTAACTAAAGAAGCCTTTGAGCTGCAGGCTTTTAAATTCTGTGTGGGAGTGTCCTTACAGAGTCATTGATCAATAAAACAACCAGTCAGAGCCATAGAACATAGAACAGTCCCACCTTTTCAATCAGTCCTTTTTATAAATTACTTTACTGCTACTGCAAGATCTGTCTCGTTCGTTGTTAAGTTCTGTAATAGATGAATTGTCACCAGAAGAGTCTTTGTCATTCAATGGTCTTGATTCAGTGACTTAGAGAGGTTTTCATCTGTGCTGTTATCAGGAGCTGCTAAACAATAAATAGAGGAAAAAAGTATTGAAAAGGTTAATGTGCACAATCATTTTAACATGTTTTAATCTAAAACATGAAGTGTGAGTCAGATCAGCTGAAATAGAACCAAAGTAAGTTTTACTTACAACATGGAGGGCTGATGGCTGAAATCAGAACAAGACAAATAATTTCAGTCACAGTTGTAAATGTAAGATTATCTTTAGTCACTTTATTCCACTCTTCTAGGCAAGGCAAGTTTATTTGTATAGCACAATCCAGACACAAGGCAACTCAAAGTGCTTTACAGGCACACACAAATTACATTAAAAGACATAAAAAATTTCATTTAAAAGACATTAAAAATTGCATTAAAAAAACATTAAGAATTGCATTTTAAGACCAGTAAAAACATAAGAAAAAACAAAAGTCAAAAAGAAAGTAGGCTAAAATAGAAAAGAAACAAGACTGTAGAGTCAGAGTCATAATGCAGTTCAAGATTTGAATTGCTTCAGCTAAAAGCAGTGGCAAAAAGAAATGTTTTAAATCTTGATTTAAAAGAGGTGAGTGTTGGAGCAGACCTGTAATTCTCAGGGAGTTTGTTCCAAATATGTGGCGCATAGTAACTGAAAGCTGCTTCTCCATGTTTACTTCTGACTCTGGGAACTGAAAGCAGACCAGTGCCTGACAATCTCAGAGGTCTGGATGGTTCATAACGTGGCAGCAGATCAGAAATGTATTTTGGTCCAAAACCATTCAATGCTTTATAAACCAACAACAGGACTTTGTAATCTATTCTTTGATAGACAGGAAGCCAGTGTAAAGATCTAAGAACTGGAGTGATGTAATCTACTTTTTTGGTTCTTGTTAGGACTCGGGCCGCTCTGATGGAGTTTTTAGGGAGTCCTGTAAGGACACCATTACAGTAGTCGAGTCTGCTGAAGATAAATGCGTGTACAAGTTTCTCCAAATCCTGCTGAGACATAAGTCCTCTTATCCTGGATATATTCTTAAGGTGATAGTAGGCTGACTTTGTAACTGTCTTAATATGGCTGCTGAAATTCATGTCTGAGTCTGTTATTACACCGAGGTTTCTGGCTTGGTCTGTAGTTTTCAACATTACACGCTGTAGCTGAGCAGAGACTTTTAGTCTTTCTTCCTTGGATCCAAAAACAATTATTTCAGTCTTATCTTTGTTCATTCATCATTGATTTGTTCAATGCATCTACTCAGGGTATGTATAGGATTATAGTCCCCTGGTGATATGGTTATATAAATGTGTGTGTCATCTGCATAGCAAATTTCATTGTTTTCCATTATCTGAGCTAGAGGGAGCATGTAAATGTTTATTAATAGAGGCCCCAGAATGGAGCCCTGGGGTACTCGGCTTGTCATTTTCATCCGTTCAGATGTGTAATCACCAATAGATACAAAGTAATCTCTCTCATTTAGATAAGATTTAAATCAACTTTAGCGTTGTACCAGAGAGTCCAAACCAGTTTTCCAGTCGGTCCAGTAGTATATTATGGTCGACTGTGTCAAACCAGCACTGAGATCCAGTAATACTAAGACTGAGATTTTTCTGCTGTCTGTGTTTGAATGAATGTTGTTGAGGACCTTAACAAGAGCCGTCTCAGTGCTGTGATGTGGTCGAAATCCTTATTGGAAAACATCAAAACAACCATTTATTATTAAGTAATTGTTCAGCTGTTGTTTTTTCAATTATTTTACTTAAAATGGGGAGGTTTGAAAAGGGCCTATAGATATTCATTACTGATGTGTCTAGAGTTCTCTTCTTCAGGAGTGGTTTAATGACTGCAGTCTTAATGACTTGGGGTAAGACACCTGAGAGAAGAGACATGTTAACAATCTGTAGCAGATCTGGAATCATGCAGTCTGAAACTTTTTTGAAGAACCCTGCTGGTAAAATATCCAGGCTGCAGGAGGAAGATTCCAAATGCTGTATAATGTCTTGCAGGTTTTTGTCATTGATTGGCTCAAATTGTGTCATGGTGTTAGAGTTGGGTTTAGGAACTCACTCAAACTGAGTATCTGTTTATACATCTGTTTATATATTATAGTCTGTTTAGTGCTGGCTGTATTTACTCTCTGTGATGCTTGTTTTCATTTAACAAGCTGAATAAAAGACATCAACTCAAAGACTGAAATCAAAGTAGTGAAATCTTTCCTTTTTCTCTCTCACCTTTCTTCTTTTTGTAAATGATGAATCCAGCAGCACCGATGAGAATGAGAGCAAGAAAAACCACTGCAGCAGTGACGAGGACGGTCATGTTACTGGACTTCACTGTTGAATACAATAAATTAAGAAGCAGGTTAGAACAAATTAAAACAATTAATTTGTCTATTATTGCAATTTATTTCCCATGCACTCCCCTTCAGCACCCTCTGATCTCACTCTTACCCCAGTTGGTTGTGATCCAATCTTTCTCCAGTTTGGTGATGATTTCCTCCTTCACACCAGAGAGCTGAAACACACAGTCGTACCTCGTCCAGTCTTCAGGTTTGACTGATGAAAGGTTCAGGTCAACAGTCATCTGGAAGGTTCCATCGTGGTTGGGGAGGATCTCTCCGTGGTCCACCTCCTCATGAAGCTCCTCTCCATCTTTCCTCCAGACGAGTGAGGCTCTGTGAGGGTAGAAACCTGTAGCGAGGCAGCTGACTGGAGAGGAGCGAGTCTTCTGGAGGAGAGACACTGAGGGAAGCTCTGGAGAGGAAAGAGAGAGAGATTAAAGAGGAGAGAGAGGAAAAGAAACAAGGTAAACGAAAGATGAAGAAATTACATTTGGAATCAATAACAGAAGGTGTGAAAGGGCTTTCATGCAAATTTTAAAATTTCACATGCTAAAATAAACAGCAACTTTTTGCCACATTTAGCAACAAACATTAAAAAAAATGTCAATTTCGATTTACAGCAATATTTGTGAACTTTGTGATATTAACTTCTTTTGTAAAAATATAATGTCAATGTTCAATCTAATCTTCTAAATCTAAATGTAAATATGAATATACATGTTAAATTTAAATAGAAATAGAAATGTTAAATAGAAATTTTAAATCTAAATCTAAATGTTGAATGTTAAATAGAAATATAAATGTTAAACATAAATATAAGTGTTAAATTTGAATGTAAATGCTAAATGTCACCGGTGAAACTAAACATTTAGCTCATATGCAAATTCACACTGCCTGTCACCAGAAGTGCCACAATAAAAGCTACCGAGTGCCGTGGTGGCTCTACTGTGGTGGATGCTGTAGCTGGCAATAGCCCTTTTCACACCCATTGGTTGTTCACACAGAGCCAAGCAGTGCCGGCGTTATGACGAACCGCTGTATAATTCACACAGAAAGCTGGCGCTGTGGCTCCTTAAGAGTCTGTGTGTTTTTTTCAAGGTATTTCCCCAGGTGTCCTCCTGTTAATTTAAACATATACCTATTGACAGTTTATAATCATATGGATGCTGTTATGATGTGTTGGGTTTGAGACCCTGACCCATCAAACATGAAGCTGCTTGGTTCTGTGAGAACAAACAACGGTGGAGAATTGGCGAACCACCGCTGCAGGGATAATGTGGCGACTCAGTCAAAAGCGCTACTGTCTCTGTCGTTGCAGACGCATTGCTGAACATCTGTATTGCCTCCGAAAACGGCCCTTCCAATGTTTCCAGCTAAGTTACTGGACGAAGGAAGACCGCAGATAACACTTGTTCGCATCAACAAGCTTTTATTTTGGTACTTCCGGTGACAGTCAGTGTGAATTTGCATATTAGCTAAATATTTAGTTTCACCCATGACATTTAGATTCAGATTTAACCTTCAGATTTAACATCGATATTATATTTTTCAAGAGAAGTAAATATCACAAAGTCCATAAATATTGCTGTAAATCTGGTCAAAAGTAACATTTTGAAATTGACATCATTTTTTTTTAAACGTGGTTTGTTGCTAAATGTGGCGAAAGGTTGTTATTTTAGCAAGCGGAACTATACAATCGGTGCCCCATAGAGTGATGTCACCCAAATATGTCTGTGATTCGTCAGGACTAAAACAAATGTAACCACTACAAAAAAAGCTGATGTCAGACAGGTTGGATTAATAATACAATGACAGTTCAGTCTGAGCAGCCTATATGAAGATCACTGTGTCTAATAAACTACATCAGGTCAGGTGATCCTACCTGTTCTCAGCAGAATGTCCTTCAAATCCTCCACATACTTCTTCAACCGTTCTGGGCAATACTGAGTTAAAGTACGGTTAGAGTGTCCTCCTAAAACTGGATCGGCTTCCACTATCGGTTTGGCGGTGACAGCTTCAGGTCTGAGAGCGATCCATGTAAATGTATTCAGATCCAATTCCAAGAAGTCTTCTCCATCGTAACCTAACTGAACGAAACCTTTGACCTCTCCAGTCTCATCATCCCAATCACAGCCTCCCATCTCTTGTAAAACATGGACACCTGAGACAGAGACAGAGACTGTAATTCACACTGATTCACAGATGAAACATTCAGCGGAAAGATGATCTTAAAAACATTGTACATTGTGTGATGACTGCTGTTTTTTTAGTCGTGTGTTCATGAATCAGATTATTATCATTAGTTTGTGTTAAACAGCTTCAGTAACACGTCTAACTAGCAGCTGATTAATGTTGACATGATGAATGACAGGTAGTGGCTGGACCACTGAAGACAAACTGATATGATGGTTTACTTTACATGAATCTATTTCAGGTTCTGTGTAAAATGATGTTAGAGTTTGAACTGATTGGTATCTTGAGGCCCTGGGTCACTTTACAGCCGTTTTTAGACAGAGCACCAAGCCGCCAATTTGCCCGTCCTTTTGGCGGCTCGGTCCGTGGTTTTAGACAGAGGCAAATTGGGGGTCTGTTTTGTTCCGCCGATTTTCCGCCTCGGAGGGTACACTTATTTCCGCCTCGACTGCTATCTAAAACCGAGGCGGAAATGTGCCGGCCCGTGGGTGAGGTGGGCGGAGGTGTCAATGACCTGCACTGTTGTGCGACCCACAACCAGGGATTTTTAAAACCAAAAAACAGCTGATCACAGCAGTCAGTCTCTCATTTCATCCGCGGACATTAAGACGAACAACTGAACAGCCCCTGAGATCCAGGAGCCTCGGTTTCTGTAGCCGTTTTGTTGTGTTAGCTTGATGTTTTGTCGGAAAGCTAAGGATGGTCGCTACTTTCAAATTAAAAGCCCCCCCCCCCCCCGCTCTAAACTCCAGTGGGGTACAATGTAAAGCTCTTATTTTGAAGACAAATTCTATGTCACCGTTCACAGCCCAACTTCCAGCTTCACGTCGCATGTTTACGTCTACCTCAGACCTGGCTTTTGGAAAGGAGGAATATTACGCCTCGGTTTTAGAAAGACAGGCCGGCAAATTGCCGCCCTTACCTTGGAGCAAATGTGCCGCCTTTTCTATCTAAAAAGGGCTTACAACTAAGATGCAGAACAGTAAAAAGTTAAACAGGCTATAACATGTTACATACTGTACCTCCAGTTTGGTTGTAGAGACTCATCAAACTGTTAGTCAAGGATTTGTAGGTGTTTGGCCAAACCTGGAAACATCTTTGTCTGCACTGCTCCAACCGCTCAGGATACTTAATGTAGAATGATTTGGAAACGTCCTTCACATCTATCGTTTTGTTGCTGTCACAGGACAACAACAGAAGTTCATCAACTTCTAGTCTCCCCACAACCTCTGAGAGGTTTTGGATTCCAGTTGATGCAGTTATGAAATACTTCAGGGAGTGTAGCGCTGCAGGACAAACAAAGGAGCTTATAAATAACGCTGATCATAAATATGATACTTAGTAATAATAAGTTATATAAACATGAAGCGTGTGTGGACAGACACTCCATATGTGTCACTGGCAATCACACTCATCATCACCAGACTCAAAAATACGATGAATCAAGATCAAGTTGAAACAGGCGCTTAGCCAGTGATGGTCCAGGGCGGCCCCCCCAATAAAGCAAAACTGCACATTTCAGAGTGGCCTTTTATTATGGCCAGCCTAAGGCACACCTGTGCAATATTCATGCCGTCTAATCAGCATCTTAATATGCCACACCTGTGAGGTGGGATGGATTATCTCTGTAGGGGAGAAGTTCTCACTAACACAGATTTAGACAGATTTGTGAACAATATTTGAGGGAAAAGGATCTTTTGTGTTTATAGAAAATGTTTTAGATCTTTGAGTTCAGCTCATGAAAAATGGGAGCAAAAACAAAAGTGTTGCGTTTATATTTTTGTTCAGTGTGCAAGGGACTGATTTCCTGGTTAAATGTCAGTCTCTGAGGTGGGCGTGTCCTCATGTGAATTGGCCTCAATAGAAAGTTCTTTGATGCATAAACACTGATTGATTTAAATATGAATCAATATAAATGCATTGCCCTAAATGTGAAGAAAACACACAACTATCATATGTTATTAAATAATGTTTCATCACTCTGAAAAACTGCATCCTTAAGTACTAATGAATTAACAGTTAAAATGTTGAAAATAAATAATATTTGACTAAATATATTTTTCTCAGATGTATGAAGAGGCTGTTTGTGTGACGACTTTTCATATATAAGACAGCTGACAATTATTTTAGACAATTCTGAGGGAATATTATCAATACAACACCAATATATCATCAATAGACATTAATACAATCAGGAAATAGTTCAATATAACATTGATGTATCATTAACGATTTCATCAAAAACAGCTGAGCTGATCAATACTGAAGCTACAGTAACTGTAACTAGACAATTCCCTGCCGGGGAATCGCGAGAGTGGGCTGTGCGCTTTCCCCTGTGACGAACAAAAACTACGAAAGCTAAAGCAAAAGTTGAATCCCACGTTGATAATTTGGACTTTGACCTAGACACACCATTCAAACTTTAAAATGTAGATAAAAGTATGCCAGAGATGTCGATGTTTGTAATCTTTCTTTCGATCTTTTCACCTCATTCACTTTGTGTGTGTGTGTTTGTGTGCATGTGAGTGCGTGTGCCTCTCTGTCTCTCTGTGTCTGCGATTTTTTGACCTAGTCCCATTCATTCCTTATGGGAAAGTTTACGCAGGACTTAGGTTGCGAAAACATGAACGTTCTAGAAAACTGATTAATAATCTCTGTGTGTGTGTGTGTTTGTGTGTCTGCGACTTTTTTGACCTCGTCCCATTCATTCCTCATTGGAAAGTTTAAGAAGGTTTTTGCGAATATATAATAACATGAATATTCTGGAAAACTGATTGATGAATCTGTGTGTGTCTGTGTGTGTATCTGTGTGTGTGTGTGTGTCTGTGTCTGGCACTCCCTCTGTTGGCCCAGCTGATCCTGGTTGCCACGGGGATGGTTGTCAACGGCCAGAGCAATTTCAGCCTCACATCTAGGACGTCAAACTAGTGCCATTTATCCGAAACCAAACATGATATCGGCAAAATGTCTTGACCATCACGCGGGAAAGGCCTTAAAGAACACACTCATGAAGTTGTGTGGTCCTAGTTTCAGAAATGTGGAAATAAGAGCGAGATAAAAAAGAGTGCAGTTTTGAAAATCCTCCTCCCGATTTACATTGGAGTGAATTGGCCAGTTGAGAGGTACTCTTGTCGGATAGAGACAGATAAATCCAAAAACTGTAAATCCTACCGAAAAAGTAGACACACTGGCCCTCATTTATCAATCTTGCGTGAAAACGGGTGCAGATCTGAGCGCAGAATTGGTCGTACGACAGGACACACGTGTGATTTATGAAAAGTTCGTATCTGACCAATTCCAGCGTACGAATGATCGGGTCTTGATAAATGCGGCGGCTGAATTCGATCGTCATTAACATGTTACGCCCTTAAATATTCCTGGTTCGGAGGCCTCGCCCACTGAGGTCAAACATTGAGAGAAGAAACTCTGGCAAGAAGAGAAACTTTTCCGAGATGGAGATCGGCATCCCGGCAGCGCCGGCACATCAAAGGCTCCATTCACTAATGAAATGTTGTGCAAAACTGAACAGGTCACAATAATATGGCACACTTTCTCTGGGGTATACAGCAGAGTTCCCCCTGCTGGTCCGAGACAGAGCCACCTGCCCTTCAGCACCCTGAAGCAGCTCCACTGTGACCGTGTGCGTGTGTGCGCACTATTGAATCTGCGTTCCTGCTCTGTAGCAGGTTTGCCAGCGGGGTTATTAGGTACTCCGTTAACTAGTTGTCATGTTAGACTATTTACATATTTGATTTTACAAAAAAGTGGTATCAGTAAAAACATAAAAAATAATCCGTTTTGATCAGTTCTAAATATGTGACTGTTATGCTTAATGACAGCTGAGGTTTGTTTAATAATTATTTTCAGTCTCAGCCAGATTTTGCTGTGCTGCACCGCAAATCCACACACTCAAATTTGCGTACACGAGCTCAGACCTGACGTGAGATCTGATCGTAGCTTCCGCTCACGTCCAAATTGATAAATGCCGAAGTTTGCGTGGAAATGGTCGTACGCACGGTTTTCTGCCGTACGTTCGTTTGATAAATGAGGGCCATTGTCTTGCTGATTCAGAATGTTGCAAAGTTAAATTGTTTGTCCTTTTTTCTACTTATAAGTTTTTGTAAGTCCTTTTTTGTTCTGGGAAAAGACGACCCACATCTTTCTGCACTGACCCACACAAAGTAGTTTCTTCTGCTCCACTGAAAGTGAAACTAAACTCAGAGTAAAGAGTCGAGTGGACTGTGAACTTTAAAGAGTTTAAAGGTTTAAAATGTGATCTTACCTGGTGATGAAACGTGACAGAAGAGAAGCAACAACAATAACGTTCTCATCTTGATTCGATGAAGTGAGTGAGTGAAGGATCGAGCTGGATCAACTGTTTCTTGTTGTTTATCCTGGCAGAGGGAGGAGCGCGAGTTTCTGTCCTGAGAAGAAAAATATTCCAAACCACCTACAAGTGATCCAGTCCTCACCAACACCCCAAACTGTTAACAGTGAACACTACAGTTTATTCAGCGGGGATCAGCTTTTTCCAGTGAACTCCCTCACTTCCTTCCTTTTTCACGAAACTATGGTGATTTTAAAAAAAAAACACACACACAAAAAAAACAGATCAAAACAGCTTCGAGTCAGAGATTAAGTCAGACTAAAGAGTCTTTTTTCAGAGTCTCTGGACTGACTGGAGTCTCAGCACCACAACACTCTGTGATTAAAACAGATTGTGTGTTACCATCAAATCCGTCATACTGTTCAATTACATGTAGATATTATTGTTAAATATGTTACAGTAAAATAATTAATAAATGTCAACGAAACCTGGGAAAAATTGCTGACATGAAATTTGAACGAGTCTTATTGGTGTAGTTGAGCCCGTTGTCACTGTCGGCTCATCATGTGTTCCATCTTCGTCTTCAGTGACCAGCGCTCATTACAACACACAAATACACGTTTTTTTTACACAAAGAAAGAAATATCTTCATGTGGAACATTTGCCGAATGAACAAGTACACTCGAACATTGAAGAATGTGTTGAATACATCTTACAACACAACATGTTTAAAAACTGAGCTTTTTTAAAGGGAGTCCGGGACTCTCTACGCTTTCTTCTGTCACCAAGAAGTAACAGGCTTTTACAGCGATGATGACACTTTTTACAAGGAAATAAAGATCTTAATGTTTTGTATTTTATGGCGAATTTACAAGAAGTCATCAAGTATTTAAAATTTGCTGCAGCTGTTTCACAGAGTTTGTTAAGTTTCTCCTCATGATACAACAACTCCTAAAATCACTGGATTTGTAAGGGAGTCTAGCATGTTGTTAGTGACTTTACACACTTATACAAACGCAAACAAACACACACAGCAGCCTGTGTAAAGTAGATCCCAACAGCTTTTTAATTTGAATATGGAATGGTATGACAGAGAGAGAGAGCTACATGGTATATATGACATGTGGACATAAGTAATTCTGTTTAGTCAAAATGTATTCATGTTGTCACAAAATCTGAATCTGAGTAGAGTAACATATTAACAATTATAAGATTACTGTCACTTAACTGAATATTTAAATATTGTATATAATGACTGTGACATACTTAATATAGACGTGTTATTATCCTAATTGAGGGACAAACACATGTAACGGAACATTTATCAACATTCATGCTCATACGAGAGACACACTGGCTCCATGAGAGACCAAACTCCATATTCTCCATCTATAGAGTGGTGCAGCAATAACATGTTTTTGAAGGGTGAACCCTGAAGGTAGCATCGCCCTGGTTCCCTCGATGTACCTGTAAAGTAGTGAGTTTCATCTAACACTTAAACATATAGCATATAGTCCGGCCCCTCTGCACTTCTTTTTCTCCAAATCCAGCCCTTCAAAAAAAGGAGCTGAAGAGGCGTTGAAGTAGAAGTAGCCGTTGAGGTAGCCGGTCTGATCATTTCATACTGGTGGAGTGAAACGGTTGGATGTGCATCTTTTTTTATCTTTAATTGGTCATTAACAACTCCTTAAAAACAAACTATTTGTAACAGAAAGAACACAGAGTGGGTCAGTACCTCCATTTACTCTACAACTCTCTGACAGCACACCAACAAATCAGGTGTCAGAAGTCCCAAAACCAACTATCTTACATCTTGGTGCTGTATCGTTGGCAACTGGACTTGTTTCAGTATCACGTCTCATCCAAAGACTTCTACAGTTCTAAGTAACTGGAGAGGAGCTGCAGGCTTTTAAACTCTGTGTGGGAGTGTCCTTACAGAGTCGTTAATCAATTAAACAACCAGTCAGAGCCATAGAACATAGAACAGTCCCACCTTTTCAATCAGTCCCTTTTATATATTACATTACTGCAAGATCTGTCTTTTTCGTTGTTAAGTTCTGTAATAGATGAAGTGTCACCGGGAGAGTCACTGAGTGTCTGAGTTTGTCATTCAGTGGTCTTGACTGAGTGACTGAGAGGAGTCTTCATCTGTGCTGCTGTCAGGAGCTGCTAAACAATAAATACAGGAAACAGTCTTGAAAAGCTTAATGTGCACAACCATTTTAACATGTTTTAATCTAAATCATGAAGTGTGAGTCAGATCAGCTGAAATAGAACCAAAGTAAGTTTTACTTACAAGATGGAGGTCTGATGGCTGAAATCAGAACAAGACAAATAATTTCAGTCACAGTTGTAAATGCCAGATTATCTTTA
>CAEMYA010000841.1:0-10617 GCA_903131615.1 Diplodus sargus | reverse complement strand
CAGATCTATGACATAAGTATAAATATCACAGAATGACACCCACCCCCCGCCCGCCACAGTCTCAGAAAATACTGTGGGAAAAGCTGTACATGCATCCATATGACATATTGTTTGTATCTTTTAAGTGATGTTTAAATGCAGCCAGTATTTATAATGTGTATCTGCCTTCACACCAGACTTTGGTGTATTGTAGTGTGTGTGTGTGTAATATATATATATATATATATCGCTGTCTGTACACGGCCGCTGTACAGACAGCGATATTGACATTGAGAGTGTTTGGAGTGTATAGTAAGTGTGTTATGTAGTGTTTGGTGTTGTGTGTTTAGTGTGTAGTGGAGTCTTTTTTTTGTTTAATGAGTCAAAACAGAAGAAGCTGAATGTGGAGCAGTCAGTGCAGCTCTTCATTCAGCTGGAAGGAGCTCAGGCAGACCTGAGCATTGCCTGCATTTAAATGTAAATAGTTACACAGAACTTTGTACATATTCAGCAAACAACAATTTATATTTGCATTATAAGTAATAAAGTTTGTTAAACATATTTGTGGTTTTCACCGTAAAAAATAACTTTTTCTACTCAGATTGTATGTTTTTTTTTGTGATTTTAGGTCTATTGTGTTAATACAATATGTCAAAATGAAAAAATAACTGTACAGTCACACATGTGAGATTGTGCTGAAAATAATCACACCAAGTAAATAGTTTTTGAGGTGAAATATAATGGCAAAATCAAAAATGGTCAAAAACGAACAATTATTCCAGACGTTTTCACCTTCAAATAGCCTCATTTGGCCATCAGTGAAAATGCTTCTTAACCTCCCACTTTTCTATAGGAACTCATATTTCCTACGGGCACTGCACTAGTATATTTTGATATACAAGTCGCAGGACCAGCCAAACGATGAAAAAAAGTGTGACATATAATCCGGAAAATACGGTATTTAGATTTACAATCATTGTGTATTGTTTTTCTGTATTTTTTGTTTTTAATAACAGAATCACAGTGGAGGATTACAGAAGACTCATCCTTCATGGATGCATTAATAATGTAAGCTACCTTTGTGCTCATGCACTTTTTGTGTTACTGAGTTAAACATTTGCAGTTGTACAGAAATCATCCATCCTGTCACTCATCCATCTGATCGAGCATTCCCAACTCAATAAAATGATTTAAAGGTTTTTGGATCCTCGTGTTTAAATGTGCACACCAGTCTGATGTTCTGTGGTCCAGTCGTCCCCTGAAGCAGTATTAGTCAATAAAGTGTTCAGTCTTTTTCACTGTGTATGATGGAAACTTTCTTTCAGCCCAGGGAGGCTGATAAAATGAATGATATAATCATAAAAGAACAGCTCATAAAGTAAAAGGTGAAATTTAACATACCTCCACTTTGGTTGAAGCTCTGTTTCAAACTATTGATTTCAGCCTTGAAAAAAGTTGGCTCCCCCCTTAAAACATCCTCCTTTGTAATACTGCAACTGGTTAAGATCATCTTCCAATAATTTTTTCACCTAGTCATGTTTTATTTCCATTATCTTTCTGCTGCTGTCACAGCTGCCCACCAGGCTATCATCAACCACTGCAGCTGCAACGAACTCTGGGAAGTCTGGGAGTCCAGAAGATGCAGTGTAGATAAACTTCAGTGAGTGTTTCACTGCAGGACAGAAGAGGTTCATACATTCAGTATAAATACAAATCATCATCATCATCATCATCATCACCACCACCACACCACATAATTATATATTATGTTGTGCACAGTGAAACAGCCTAAAGCTATCGTGGCATTATTTTAAGGCCTGTAGGCTTCTGAAGTCCTCTGTCACAGGCTTTGTAACGTTACTGTCACAACAATGAACTGTGATGCCATTGACTATTTATTTATCCAGAGGAATCGGAACCATCTAAAAGTTCTTTTGGATATCGTCCTGTTGCGTGTCAAGCGGGACGTGGACACAGGGGAAAATGCAGACTCAATAATGAAAACTTTCTTTAACAGTTCAAGTTCATGTGCAAATATGATCCGAGGACCCAAAATCATCTGGAGCAGCTGCCAGATTCAGGATCAAAGCTGAAGTCCTTAAACCAGGCAGCTATTATGTCCTGATGGCAGATGGATATAAGGATGAGTCAAAGCGTTAACTCGTAGCTGTTGGTGTGAGATATGTTCACACAGGGAAAGGATAAGAACGGACAATCGGGTTCAGGCACACAAATATTTCAGAGAAGATGTTACAGGTGATTGAACCACTGCGACTTGACCCATCTCTGTGTGTTGGTTTTATTGAGTTATGTCAGGAAACAAGGGAGGTGTGCATGTGATTCTGAAACAATGTTTTCATCGTGTGGTGAACGACCACTGTCACTCTCAACACATTCTTTGATACAGTGAACAACATGCACAGTTTCATGAGAGGCAGCAGCAGACATGCAGGTTTGTGGAAGTGCAGAAAGAGCTCCATCAGGACACCGAGCTCGGAACCTGAGCGATCTGTGGACAAACGCAGGAGCTCCGAATCTGGAGCAGTGAGCAGAATACTGCAGTGTTCCCTCTACATTCATTTAGGAGTGGCGGCCCGCCATTCCTAAATCCTAGCCGCCGCTCCTTCAAATTTCTGTTTTTTAATTATTTTTTGTTGTTGTAATTGTCGCAAATACACCACCGCTGTATGTCTCCACATTCACAGCAGAGTCCTGCACTGGGTCGGATACTCTCGAGTAAGGTAAACTACAGATAACTATCTTGCTCAGTATCTACTCTTTGCACCTCGTCTGCACCTCGAGGACGGACCACAGCGTTTTTTAAATCAGGTGACAGAATAACAACAGTCTCAGTAGGATACAGATCAGTGGTCGCTGTTGCCGGTGTGTTTTTAAAATTAGCGGGTTTGATTCTCGTGTCGCACGTCGCGCTCGAGTGCTAGTGGAAAAGAAAAAAAACTGAGTGTCTCAGTCTGCTGGGCTTATGAATAATCAAAACTGATGATCATTCAGGACAGCTGCGCTGTAACGTGCGGGGCGCTGTGTCGCGGGTGACGGCGGCAACGACGACACAGCAGAAGGATCCTGTGTAGGAGCTGTCCATGGTTACTTAACCAAAAGTCTCTTGAAGTAAGCTATTAAACAAAGACAACTATGGACTGAGGAAGTTTGAATAGGTGGTTAGATACAGAAGTTATAATGACGTGAACCGTAGCCTATGTTGCAGTAAAAAAAAAAAAAAAGTTGATTTGGTGGAGGGCGCCGCTCCAATCCTAGAGGAAACACTGTACTGACGTAACTCTTTGTAATATCAGAAGTGTTTGCAGAGTGTGTTGGAAGCAGCAGTCAAACAAAGGTTGAGGCTCAGTCCCTGCTGCAACAACTACAAACAAAACAGTTCAGATTTTTACTCCTCACATTTGGGAAATTATTTCAGAATTGATTTTTACACACAAAACCCAACATTATCAGTTTCTGTGTGCGCTGTAAAGGCGATGTGCTGATGAGTATCATGTTGTACAGGCAATGTTTTGCTCTTAATGTCTTGCAGAATGTTGCAAAGTTAAATTGACTGTTTGTCCATTTTGCTACATCTAAGTTTAATATCTAAGTCCTTCTTTGTTCTGGGAAAAGATGGCCCACATCATTCTGCACTGACCCACACAAAGTATAGATTATTTTACTCCACTGGAAGTGAAACTGAACTCGGAGGAAAGAGTCGAGTGGACTGTGAAGTTTAAAGAGTTTAAAGATTTAAAATGTGATCTTACCTGGTGATGAAACGTGACAGAAGAGAAGCAACAACAATAACGTTCTCATCTTGATTTGATGAAGACGAGTGAGTGAAGGACCGAGCTTGATCAGCTGTTTCCTGTTATTTATCCTGGCAGAGGGAGGAGAGAGAGTTTCTGTCCTGAGAACAACATAATCCAGACCGCCTCCAAGTGACCCAGTCCTCACCAACACGCCTCAGTGAACTATTAACAAGGAATAAACACTAACTGGGAAAATCCCTTATCTTGAAAAACATCCGAACACAGAGCCCAAGAACAGCTTCTCCAGTGAACTCTCACTTCGTTTTTCATACAAATATGGTGATCAAAAAACAAACAGGACTGAACAGATTCAGAGTCAGAGACTGAGTCTGACTGGAGAATTAGTTTAGTCTTATCTCAGAGTTCAAGTGAACGACACTTGACGTCTGTCTGACTGCAGGTTGGTGGATGATTCCCTGTGAAGAGCTCTGACTCAGCACATCCTGCAGACCCAGTCATGGGCATCCAGGAATTTGGCCCTGCCAGGAGAAATCAGCATTATTATGACTGTAATCATATCACTATCTTGCAACATTAGTGTATAAAATATTAGTGACCGACCGATTATCGGCCACCGATATATCGGGGCCCGATAGAACGGCCTAATTTCTATCGGGGGTTCTATCGTATCTGTGAAATGTTGCGCCAATAGAAAAAAAAAGTGTGTCAATGACAAAAACACGCGCTGGTGTGCTGATTTATTTTCACCAGTGGGGCGCGCTGAGTTCAGCCAGAGACTTTGGCTCAGCTCACATTTCAGTGAAGTCCCTTCCCCACGCTACACCACGAAACCTCCCGACCACCTGACCAACCAGCGGACAACCAGCGGACTTTTCCCCCTTTTCCACAAGCCACAATTGCTGTGTAATTGTGGACTGGATTGTCCTTTTCTCATTTCTCCATGTTTGTGAGACAACACGGAACGCTCCCCACTACGTGCTTGCTATAGTAACTTTTAATTGATTGAATACGTTATTAAAAGTTTGCACAAAAGCACCGAAGGGTACAGTTTAATACAAATACAATGCTAAAAGGATTGAACAGAGAAAGCACTAGTCTCCCTGACACGACGCGGGATCACTCTTATTTTATCGTCGTCATTTTGGCTTGGTTTGACTGTGTGTGTTCACAGCTGGGTTGGTTTATGGAGGGGAGGAATGAACGACATGTTTTTTGGCATGCACTGCTGACCTGGGCATTGTTTCTCAGTAAATCAGAAAAACCTTTCCTATCATTACCCTTTTTCTGTGCGTGGTTGAAGGAGATCACATCCACGCTCCCTCCTGCGCCTAAATGTCCCCTTTTAGTTACCTAAACCAACCCGGGTGTGTGGACACAACCACCGCATCAACTCGCCACCCGCATCTATTTAAACTCTGTCACTTTGTTTTGTTCTTTTGGCCCGATGAAGACCTCCAGGTCGAAACGTTGTCCATGTCTGATCGATAACACAATAAATAAGTAACGTCAGGCATATTTAACATCAAGGCTACGAGCGTGCCGCATCACTTCCTCATCAACGCTGCCATGCCACACAGGCTTTGCCTTTCAGCAATCATCGCTGTTTTCGTCTTTGTTAAAAACGATAACAGCAGCAGCTGTAGGCAGCTGAGATCGCTGTGCCGTCTGTTTTGCATGCAAATATGAATTAACACAGTAAAATGAATAGTTCTCTGTTTACAAATTTAAAAATGCAGAAGTTAAATAATATAAATGTTTTCTTTCCTTTATTGGATGGCTGAAAAAAGGAGCAAAGTATGTTAAATGTTAAAAGTCTTGAATCGGTCGGACACTATAAAATATCACTTTATTGTGGGATGAAAGGAAGAAAGAATTGGCTCCCCCCCTTTTTTTTTTTTACAACAATATGGTACAAGTCCTCCTCTGCTGGTGATCTGAGAGACAACAGTAACTTAACGTGTCTTCAGAAACAGCTGAAAGCAGCATGATGAAACAAACAGTTGAGCTAATTTAAGTATTTCAAATTACAATCTTTTAGCTAACATGTGAACAATGTGACATTTTATTAATAAATATAGAGCAGCTGGAAGTTCATGTTTCTTCCTCTCCTTTTTTTTTCCCCAACAGCACACAAATGGATTATTTTTCTATTTAGAAGGGAAGCAGCACTACATTAATTAAACTCTCTATGGTTTACATAAATATACTTTGCTTTATTAAACAAAGATGAATTGTAATGGTGCAACAGAGCTCTGCTTAATTCTAATCTATTTCTATTCTTAATTCTTATCTTAGATTAAATTAGTGTTTGTTGGTGAAACCCAGTGTAAAAAGGTGTTTTCTGTTTGGATAACACTTCTCCTTCCTTCCCTCACTGTGTCTTTAGCTCCCCCCAGCGGGGATGAGAGGTTTAGACAGGAGTAAAAGTTCTTCAACAGGTTTTCCTTCTTTGCTAAACTCAAAATAAGCTGAAGTTCTTGTCATCAAATAATTACTTTCAGATATAGAGGTGTATATAGATATAGATAGAGGTGCTTAATATTATTTCATGGCAATTCAACTTCATGAAGGACAACTTAACACATTTAATGTATGTGTGTGTCTGAACTTTGTCTTTATTCCTCCACCCCTCAGTTGTTGCATGAGATCAACTGAGTTCACTGAGTGAGCTCAGAATGGAAATTGGTTGGTAGAAAAACTTCTCTGTAAAATGCAAAAGAAATAATGGTTTGTCTTATTTCTTTATATTACCTGACATTGTGTTACCTGTGTGCATTAAAAATCTGCCTCACTCCACAGTGAACAGTCCCATGTTTCACTTTATGCTGACAGAGTTTCATAACATCAAACAGCTGAACAGTGAAACAGAGAAGCATCAGTGCCGGTTTGGACCGGCCCGGCTTTGTCTTTGACAGGTACAGGATCAAAACACAATGTATATCTGTTTCAGTGGCTGAGGAGGACTTTAACACTGGACCAGTGTCAAACTGTAAAAACAGGCTTTTTCACTTTTAAGTCCAGACAAACTTTACATTGGATATATCAACTTATATTCTTACACAGGTGAACTTCACTTTGATAAACTCACCTGAACATATTTTAACACAGCTCTTGTCTTACAGCATCACACACCTACAGCGACTTTATTCACTGCCTTTTTTCTTTCTACTGATGTAATATTCTTTACTCAACTCTTTTTTCTGATTTTCATGAATATCTCTTTCATATTATCAGACTGCATGGGAGCCAATTGGTGAGAGCTACTAAAATGTATCATTTGGGATGTTTTACAATAATTAACACACATTGAAAATGACTAAATTGCAGAGAGGCCTGGTTAGTTTATTAATTGTATCTATACTGTTATTGAGCATTTATTTCCCATGCAGTTTACTTTAACTGTAACTTTAGCTCTTATTCAGTATAAACATCATCAGCATGGAAAAACACCTTCAAACAAGGATTTAGCAATAATAAACTGTTTTAATGTCTAAACCTTGTGGCTCATATCTTTCTCCTTTGTTTTTAATCACGTCATAACATAAATACACACATTAGAAACCTTCACAATAGTAATACTCCGGGTTTTTGTACTGTTTCAGTTGGTACCAGTGATGGTGCGCATGCGTGAGTTTATGTAGAAATAACCGTTGAACCCGCAGGTCAGGATACTCACCCGAACCATGGAAAAGCGATCCAGCAGTTTCCTCCAAAACTTCTTCCCAGAGGCAGTGATGTGACCAGAGACCCGTCCTGAGGCTCGGTTCTGTCCCGAGGCTCGGTCCGTCACCCACTCCTTCGTCCTGCAGCAGCTGTGTCAACTGACTAGCAGTTAGCGATGCTAACCGCTAGCAACAGTCCCATCGTTGTCTTCAGTTAGCGCCAGTAACGAGCCCTCACTTCTAAAACACGCTCGGTTACACTCTTAACAAAATAATCAAACACTCACATAAAGTTCCGGTTGATAACAGTAAATAATACTTTTCCATAAAGTTATTTTAAAGTTAGCTCGGACTTAACGTCTCCGCAGCTCTCTCTCTCCTTATTTCCCGGGCTTTCCCTCTAGTCCCGCCCCTCTAACAATCCGACAGGTTAATCCCCAATAACAGAGAAAATGATTGACACCTGCCCAAACAAATGAGAACACAAAGTTCGTACGTTCAAAGGCCTTTCAAAACATGGGTCAATTTGGCATCATTCGCCCCATTAACCATAAAACTATTAACAGCAGCAAAACATTTATAGGCCTACATCAGAATACTTAACCAACTGAAGTAAATTTAATAAACACATTTATACAAATTCGCACTATAAAGAGACTCTTTCTATAGAATAACAGTACAATTGTAGATGTTAGTGAAGGATGAGCACCAAACAGTCAGGAATCACACAGAAACAGAGGATATTTATTATTTAGAGAAATATTATCATTTAATAATTTTCTCTCAGGGCACCTATGCATTTAAGTAATTTCCCTGATTGTTGCTTGTACATTTCATCTGTGTTAACCGTCAGCTCAGGGCTATTTAAGTTATTAGCCTCATAATATTGCATTTTAAAAAAACAAAAAAGTCCTTTTAAACTAAATTTTCATGCAACCAATTTTTTGACTAATTTTTGCTTGGTTGATATTTTTAAGTGGATTTGTACATGTAGGACACATACAACTTGATGACATTCGCCTGGTGAATTGAAGTTCCATACCACCTTAATTCAGTGTACGATTTTAATGAAAAAATGCTTCCAGAGATGACGATTATTGACAAACTTTACAGGGCTCTTGGTGAGAGTTAGCAATTTTAAAAAAAAATCTGTCCGTAAATTAGGTGAAAATAAAGATTTTAGGATAAATAATATTGTAACAAAATCTGTTTCTGTTTCAAATAAAAACATTTAGATATAAACTTTAGAATGGAATGTCCTTTGATGTCCTTTGATGTCCTTTGATGTCCTTTGATGTTCTGAAATGTGCTAGTATGTTCCAGAATGTTCCAACACTCAGCAGTACTCGGTGGTTATAGCTGTGAACATTACATGTTACTATTTCTAACAAACTCAGAGACACAAGGAGCCACAAGAGCACCAAGGAGCTGAGCCAAGCTAGCAGCAGCCAAGAGGAGCAGCTGGAAGACACAAGAGTGAACAAGTTGCACGATGAACAGACATTCAAATATGTCATAGAGTGTCGTCAGTCTGAGAGAGAGAATTTGATTTGCAGGGAAAAGAGACTTCTTGAAAAAGTCCAACAGCTTGAACAACTGATTCAGGTGAACAAGGATGAACTCAGACTGGTGTTGATGGCTCAATCCAACATGGGTTTACAGCTCAAGAGCACGTTCAGCTGCTATGATGGACTGCTTCACCTCTATGACTCAGACAACCAGGAGACTGCAGAGCTCAAAGCTGAACGTGTCCACCTGAAAGACATCGTCAAGGACGACGATGAGACGACTGAGGAGGAATTACAGGCCATGGTGAGCGAGAGCAGAACCTCGACTGCAAACCTGAAAAAACTTGAGAGGTTTGATGAATGGATGATTTAGTGAAGGAGAGTCTGATAGAGAGACTTAGAGCTCTGATAGCAGAGGAGGAGCAGAGAGTCGCTGAAGACGAGAGCACAACGATACATGTCCTTCAATCAGAGACACAGCCGGTGAGAAGAACCAGCAGTTTGAGATCATTGTGGAAAAGATTCACCGAGCTCTTCAAAACCTGACAAGTGGAGGACAGTGTCTCTGATGATGCTGTCGCAGCTGATAACTACGGCTCAGTGGTTCTAACTGTCACCTGAGTGGAGCGACCATGTTCTCTGGGTTTCTGTACAGGTTTTCTCTGCCTGCTCCAGTTCACCCAACGAGCATTTGGGGAATCAGGCTCCACAATACAAGTGTCACAGCCCTGTTTGTAACACTGTATATAATACCACTAAACAGCCGTTAGATGGCAGCAAAGACATGTATAAAATAGAGGCTGAGAGTTTCACAGCTGCCGACCCAAAGCTCTGGTATCTGATGACCTGGGAATGAGACTCAACAATCAACTATGTTTCTCCAGAATCACGTGCTGCATGTTTGAAGTGGGCAGAGCTCTGATGGGGGAAATAACATGTGACATCACATATTTCCATGCACCTATCAGGAACAGGCTACAGGTTTTGGATTGCTTGCTCGTAGCACAGTGATGTAACCTGTCTCTGATGGGTTAGGCTTGACCCTTTATGGCAGCTGGTATAGTGGACGACGCACAACACTAATTTTATAATGTGTAATGTTTCTTGTTCATCATTCTTCATCTTTATTCTTTCTTCATCTCTCTCTCTCTCAACTTCACCTGTAATTAAAAACCTGTTTAACGTGCTTCTGTTTTTAGTTCACCTCTCCTTGTGTCTATTAGAGGTGGGGATTGTGTTGACAGATTAGAAAGTGTTTCAAATTATCATCATCTGACTTCAACCAAAGTTTAATGAAGCTTAAAAACTTTGTCGGACTGATCTCGTACACAAACAAGCTTTTAGTGAGAATCACACAGAACAGAGTGATATTAATAATGTACAGTATTATATGGTAACTGTGCTTACATGTATTTTTCCTTTTTACTCTTCAGGTGTTACCTCTGTATATGTCATTTTATTATTGCTGAATGTTGCTCGTACACTTGATGTTTTTTAGCTCCCAACTCACTACAGTGAATGAACATGTTTCATCATGTATTTCACTTTGAGTCACTCAGTTTTCTACGTCATCATTTGTTTCACTTTCTTTCTAAACGGATCCTCTGATCACCTCTCAGGCAAAGAATAACAGATTTGTTCTGACGTGCTGAAGGCTTCTGAGTGCAGCACCACTATTATAAACACAGATCT
>CAEMYA010000839.1:404405-417270 GCA_903131615.1 Diplodus sargus | reverse complement strand
GAGCCTTTCGAAGTTCACACCCTATGTTATAGCGCCCCCATCTGACGGATCGGGATGAAATTTTTGGAGCAACATTTGGACATCATTTATATGCAACGTACCAAGTTTCGTGTCTCTGGGTCCTTCCAGCTCGCCATAAATGAATAAAACGCAAACAATGATGGTTAATGACAAATAGGCCACGCCCACTTTCACCAATCAACATGGTACTCAGGATATTTGTTAATACTCGCCCCTAGAGTATGCATACCAAATTGGGTGAAATTCCGTCCGATCGTCTTTGAGATACGCATATGTTGCATTTATAGTGCCCCCTATAGGCTGCGCTCAACATGCTTCGCCAGGCAGATTCCCAGTACAGTTCTGAGCCTACCCACCAATGTGATGATAGGGCAAAGGGCGTGGGAGTTATGGCCAATCATGTCTAAGCCCCGCCCATTGCGACAATACATTGGTCCGTGGCGGCCATGTTTTTTGATAAATCTGGCTCATTTATATTAGAAATGTGTCTGGTCTTCCCTCAAAGCCATATACCAAATTTGGTGTTGATAGAGTCAATCTTTCAAAAGTTCTATTCATTTAACTGTTTTTCACATTATGCTAATTAGCAAAAAATCTAAGTGGGCGGAGCTTCATGGTCTGATTGGCTTTTTTGTAGAGCACATGGAGATGGACTTGTGTCTCAAATTTCAAGTCAATCCGACTTACTGTGTGAGGGGCGTGGCCCTCCAAAAAAAGAAATTTAAATCCTTAATTATAGTGCCACCATCTGGCTGACGGGGCTCATATTTTGATAAAAGTTGATGCACATCATTTCCAAACATTGGGCCAAGTTTCAAGTTTCTGGCCCATTCCAGCTCACGGGAATATGAGCTCAAGCGGCAGACAACAAATAATAATAATAACAAACCGGCACAATCTTAGAAGGGTTCTACCCCTTCGGGGTTAGAACCTTCGGGGTTCAAGGTTCCCCTTCGGGGTTAGAACCCTAAATACTGGCGGGTCATTTCAGAGGTGGTGGGAGCTGAAGGATTTGTAAGGACTCAAGAGCAATGCAGAGTTAGCTGCTTTTCTGGACCCATGCTTTATATATGTTTCATTTCTTTCTATGTTTTAACCACAAGGCTATGGTGTTACGGTAATACTCACAATAGCACATATGGCCATACGATGATGCAGTCGAGTTACGTAGCGTATTGCTAATCCAGCTTGTTAACTTGTATGCGAACTCCGGTGTTCAGCTCTGGTTTTATTACTACTGGTTAGCAAACGTGTCTTTCAAGTGACCGGGCCATTAGTCGTCGTTAGTCGTTTATTTGTGTTCAGGACGCTCTGAAGTGGTTGAATTTGTTTAGAGAGATAACGTTACTGGTGCTTCCGAGAAAAAATGTTGCACCGGGTAATGATTAGCTGGTAACTACGTCTACCACAACGTGAGGAATGTTGTTTGTTACTCGGGTTACTACAGTGATCGGCATGAGGCACTCGTCATTGTAATTTCGTTGTATTGGTCAGAAATAGAACAATCAGGGATTATGTTGTTATTTTGAATGTGACATCTTGGTTACCTGGCTTCCTCTGTTACCGTGGTTACAAGCCTGCTCGTGCACAGCAGGCTCCTCTGTGGGGAGGGGCTTTGAAGGCAGGGCTGCAGGCAGCAGAGAGCAGGCATGTGCACACATAAGGCCCAAAGAGTGCTTGAGCCCCTGCCCTTTCGCCTTGTATTAAAAGTGCCCGTCTGTGTGTTTTTTAATGAATAAATAAATTCCTGTTGTGCAGAGGGATGTAAAAAAAAAAAAACGGCGTATAAAAACATTACGTTATCGAACGAACGCATTTCCTTGTAATTCGGTGGTGTGTGTTGAGCCTAAAGCCACTTCTCTGTCCACTGCAGCTCTGCTCTGTCTCTCACAGAGGGGCGAGAGAGAGAGAGAGAGAGAGAGAGAGAGAGAGAGAGAGAGAGAGAAGCCACTGCCTCATCAGAACTCCACCACGGCATATGAGTTGAGATGTGACAGTGGAGCGACTTGAACCTTTGTGAGTTATAAATCCATTGACATAACTTCCTTTTAGGGGCTAACAAGTCTTCCACGTAATCAACTTAAATAAAAGTCATATTTCAGAAAAGCGCCCATTTGTGCTTGTTAAACTAACTGCTTGTTAATGAGAGTTAAGAATAATCTAATAATCTGCCAACTGTCTGTGTCGCTGTTTATCTTGCCACAAATCTTAAACTTCTTCCAGATATTGAGTTCACTGTGACTTTGCTGTTGTAAACATTGCTGTTCCTACTAACAGTCACAGTAGCAGTCACAGTAGTAATTTCTGGGTTTTGTCACATTTTTAGATGTGTAGCCTTGTATTTCTAGTTTGCACTTGCCCTCCAATAAATAGCCTAATAATAAACCAGTGTTTCATTGTTTTTTAAGAATTGCAGCTGAATTGCATGTCTGCCAAACCTCAGTATTATGATAATGTGAATAAACTCATGTTGACAATAATTTGTTGACACAAAAGAAATGGCGATTGCATTTCACTCACAGCTACACAGGATACACAGCTAAGTAGTTAGCTTTCTATAAGTACTTTGTTTTTTAATTTAAAATAATCTATGTATCATATTATTAAGGCCAAACCAACACATCTTCACCCAGACAGAGAACAGGGAACTGCTGTGCTTTTTGGTTTTGCTAACTGGCTGTGGTTGAAAGATTCATATACTGCAATCAATCAGGTGTGTTGAAAGAATTCAGACCTGTAATCAGACATGCAATCAGGGGTTCCTGCCTCTGAGTAGCTCAAACTGTCTTTTTCTAGTTGATTGGGAGCATCTCTACATATAGCTAACTGAAATGAGGTCCATTAATTTAGATTACACCACTGAGCTTTTCATCCATGTGCATCCATGAAGAAAACGTGAGTAGCTTGTTCTTTAGAGGCAATTAAGACTCAGTACAAATGCAGTATCAGTGATGCATGGAATGCTGCATATTTCAAACAGGGACAATTGTCAGATACAGATCGAAGCTTCTTTCCGTACTCTGAAGTCATTTCATTTGTATCTGTGCACATTTCTGAAAGTTGACAGATGTGGACAAAATGGAAAAATGGAAAATAATTCTCCATCCACATGCTATATGTAGTGTCCTCACAAACCACCTCCTCCTCCTACAAGGCTGCTTCCACCTTTGCCTCTTTCCTGACAGCTGCATGAACACAGCCTCCCTCACTGACACCATGTTTGTTGTTGTAAGAAACTCTTGACTCTGAGCTGCCCTACATTGTACGTATTGTTAACATTCATGCCAACGTCAAGGATGCATGGAAATATGCGGGCAGTTCACATTACATCAATTGAGACATTTTTGTACTGAAAGGGGGCATTAATAAGCCTTCAGATTAGACATCCCACCACCAGTTCCAACAGCCTAGACAACTCAGTTCTACCTGCATTTATTTTGTGCTTCTGTTTTGTTTTGTTTTTTATGGACAACGGAAGATTTGATGTAGACAATGAACAGAGAAGTTTGCTTTGGAGTAGATTATGTTATGATAGTCTCATCTGGAATGTTTGCTTAAAGGAGCAAAATGTAGTTTTGGGCAAGAAGAGAAAGATTTTCAATGGCTGATTTTGATGCCTAAATAAATGAACGGGTTGGCCAATGTTCGGAGGGTCGGTGGTTCGATCCCCGCCCTTGTCACTTGTGTCATGGTTGTTGTGTCCTTGGGCAAGACACTTCACCCACCTTGCCTCATGTGAATGTGTCTGACTGCTGAATGTTTGAGGTGGTGGTCGAGGGGACGAAGGCGCTGAATGACAGCCACGCTTTGGTCAGTCTGCCCCAGGGCAGCTGTAGCTGTATTCATTGGTATCTGTATTCATTATTAGATCCTCCATGAAGTCTGTTCCAGATCCATAAAACAGACCTGGGCTAGTGTCCATTAAAAAATGGATTGGATCCAGATTGTTACCTTTGAGGGGAACCCTCACTGTGGCGGTTGATACCAGTGACCCCATCACCACCACCAACAACAACTTCTTTCGCTTTAACAGAGTAGAATGTTTTTTGCAGTGAACTTTGTCATGTGGGGTCACACACTTAAATAACTAGTGTAGCATGCAGCAGAAGAGAAATCCTGCTGCTTAGAATCCAGCAGGGATTTCTCTGTGATCTTGTTGGGATTCAGAGTGCAGGGTTAACTTGTCCATGTTGCAGGAGAGGAAATGGCAAAATGCTTTTAGGTGCCTTGCAGGAAGTCTGAACGACACGCTGCGTCAGAGCCACACAAAGGAAATGTGTGAAGTCAAGCAGGTGACTGTTTGATGCATCATTTATTTGTTGTTCTCACAACAATGGAAAGTCACTGTTATCTTCCTCAAACATACAACAGGATAAACAGGTGAGGCGGATTTCCACCATGTGTCAACCTCTGAAGTAATTTATCATTGTATCTTCATGAAGCCGTCTTTGGTTACATTATTAAGTGGGCATCATTTACTTTGAAAGGATTAATCAACACCTCAGCCTTTAAAGGATGAATGTAGCCCACTGAACATAACCTGGAGATTTAATGCTTTTTGTGTTTATCTTCTGTAAGAAAGTTCACAAAGTTTTTGTGACCTTTTCATCATCATGCTCTATTTTGAATATGACATCCTTGAAGCAATCAGCAAAGTTGTCACTGCATGAAAAGTGGGATTTTTGTCAGTATGCGGCACTGTAAATTGTCATGGAATTTCAGGTTTGCGACAATTCACGGCAATTTGCAGGCAACACCGAAAACTGATGTTAATTGTCGGAAATTGACGTGGGCCTTGCTTGGCAGTTGTCCCCCCATGACCCCCCTCCCCCTGATTCTAGGGGAGGCTTTAACATGTAAATGAAAATGCTGGGAGCTATACAAATGCAAATCAGGGTAGCAGGGGGAGTTTTACCCCAGGTGACCTTTTTCTAAAAGGTATTAACTTCATTTTAAGAAAATCTCTGATATAAATAGATCAGGCTCAGTATAGCCTAATAATAAACTCTCTCAAAATTTTAGCCTGAATTGATTTATTTAATTTAAGTATGCTAGATTAATTACTGTGTATGCCATTAGCAATGGCCAATGTTATGTAAAAAGATTATTTATTCTTTTTTTTCTCTCTCCTGAAACCAAGTTAAAGTTAAAACGCCAGTTGTTAAGAAGTTAAAATTTGCATGACATATTTTGCGATAAATAAGATATTGAAATGTATAAATAATTTCTGTTTAAAATGCGTGACATTAAAATACAATTTCATGGGTTCTGAATGTTTAAAAGAAGTTAAAGTAATTCTTATTACGTGTGAGAGTTCGTGACCTGTAAGAGTTTTAGACTTCCGGGTTGACCGGAGCGTGAGTGACGAGGAAGAAGAAGAAGCGGAGAGTTAATGGCGTCGAGCAGCTAACTGTGGACTGTGTGTGTCGTCAGTGTCGTGTTTTATCACCAACGGATTGTGAACGGTTGTCGGATGACGTGCTGTGAGTGTGTGAGTTGGACTCTACATCGTAGTCGAAGTATTTGTGTTTTACTGGACACGAAGCAAGTTCGGCTAAGCTAGCTAAGAGGAGCTAGGCTAGCTAGCAGGAGCTAGGCTAGCACCCCGGCCATTGTCGAGAGGAGGCCTGCGCTGACGGGAGGAGCTTTGCCGGGTCGCCATGGAGAGTGTCGCCGACGGAGGGCGCTTCGCTGCCGCAGAGGGACATGGAGATTTATCGCTGCGAGCATTTTGTTTTCACAGACTAACCTTGCCTCATAACGAGGCCGTGACCTCCTATTAGCTCGGAGCTATGTCTGCAAGTCCAGTTAGTTAGTAAGTAACGTTTACTGTTTTCTCCTTCCTTGTTTAATTTTACTGTGACTCACGTTTTCTTTATTCATGCCACTCTCAAATTGTTTTGCAGCTGCCTGTAAGACAGAACGCAGGAGCTTCAGGTACAAACAACCAGATCTTCCATCGCAGGCGGAAGCTGTGAGGAGTTCAGCTCGGAGTCGATCAAGAAGAAAGAGGGTAAGACTTGTTAGACTTGTCTGAGGAGGAAGACGGCGGGGTGTCTGGATGGAGATGGTAGCTAACCGACTCTGCAGTCGAGATTATAGAGGCGATTCCGAAGTACAGAGCGACGCACCACAGACGTCTGCAAAATGGACCGAATTCAGACGGCAGACAGACACTTCATGGTGCTTTAGGATTTTGGGCTTCTAGTGAGCTTCCCGTTGTTGTGTGGGCAGATTATGCTTTGTACATAGTTGTGGTGTGTTTGTGTTAATAAAGCTCTTTCTTTGAATAAACAGCACCTTCCTGGCATTTTCCTTTCCTCAATAAATTCATTCATGTCTTTGATGATATCATAAATAAATAATAAATAAGTAAATAAATAAACATAAATATATATATATATATATATATATATATATATATATAGATAGGGGTGGGGTTTACATTTATAATGACCCAGGGTGACCAATAGTGACAGATCTGACAGATCTACCAACCAATCACGAGTGATTTTTCGTTTTTAAAAGTAGTGGTTTCATCCAATACTGAGTGAGGAAATTCAAGCTGGCAAGGCGTGGTTTTGCTGCCATTCATATGCAAATTCGAGCCGTTTGCACCTCCGTGAGCTCCACATAGGTCATGGTTCCTTTTTCGACAATTTTTGGCCCAGACGAACGCCTTATTCACAGCCTGTAAATTGTCGTTAACTGACAAAAATTAGGGAGATTTCCGGGCGTTTACGGGGCCGAAAATCCCACTTTTCATGCAGTGTGTGAGTTGCTTTTTAAGGGCTATTTAGGGGGCCAAGCCCGAGGGGCCAAGGGAATGCATATGCAAGTAGACGCATTTCGTAGGACCAGCGCTAGGAACCCTATTGTAATTGTAGATTTTTTTTCTCTCGCTAAAAGTGGTGCTGCAGACTAAACCGTGCAAGGGAGGGCGGTGCAATTTGGAGGGTTGGTCCAGACACCTGCACGTACCTCAGACACAAAAAACAACATATATCCGCCTGCAGGGGGCGCTATAACCTAGGCCAACACGTTTTTGCCTATAATGTATGTCGCACATTCAAAAATGTATTGTAATGTATTGTATCCCCAGATTCCCTGAATGGTGCTGAATCACTTTGCAATTGGCCACGCCCATCCGCCTACAAAGTTTTTCCGCAAAATCGCAAAAACTGGAAAACTTACTTTTTCCAACTCCTCCTTGGGATTTTGTCTAATCTGTGTGAAACTTGGCATGTACACTCTTCAGCTCGACCTGATCTAAAGTTATCAAAAGAATTTTGCTCGGTCAAAAAATGCGCAAATTATTAATGAACAAATTTCTGTAGGTAGCTATAAAAATGTAAACTGTTTGATATCTTGGTCAAACTAAATGCTATTAACACCAAATTTGATGTCATTGGTTGTCATGAGACTGGGAAGGGATGAGCAGAATTTGGCAAATTTTTGCCACTAGGGGGCGCTAAAAATCGCCCCACCAATTTTTACGAAATTTGGTCAGTATGATGTAGGACCAATCCTGAGGCTATACCTTGAAGGTGGTAATGACTGGTCAATGTGAGCGTGGCTTATTACAAGATAAACAACAAACATTAATTTTAGCCAAAGTATTATGCTGAGAGCTTTGATGCTATAATGGATGAAATCGCGTTTTTGCCTGTACGTTCCACATTTTTAATAACACATTCGCAAACCTTATATCCGTATGTTCCCTGAATAGAGCTGGGTTTTCTGGCATAGGACACGCCCACTTCTGCTGCACATTTCATTCACTAAATCGCCACATATGCAAAACCTACTTTCTTGAACTCCTCCTACAATTTAAGCGCCATCTGCCTGAAACTTTGCACATAGAATCTCCAGATGTGTCTGGTGAAAAGTTGCTAGTTATAACCAAACAATCTTTTTTGCTAGCTAGAAAACGCTGCTTTCAACATCAAACTTAAGTCAATTGTTCCTGAAGTCATCCAGAGGCTCTCTGCCAAATTTGGTGCAAATTGGCCAATAGGTGGCACTATAATGGATGTAAATGCATTTTTGCCTTTTAAACAGGTGATATTTAAAAAAAACTCAACGTTACTGTGCTACGTCCAACATGCTAACACGTCACTTCTGTAGCTCCTCACAAAAAGTTCTTCATTTTTGCCTTTTAAACAGGTGATATTTAAAAAAAACTCAACGTTACTGTGCTACGTCCAACATGCTAACACGTCTCTTCTGTAGCTCCTCACAAAAGTTCTTTCTGCTCCACAGGTTCTGTAACATTAGTTCACTTTTCACATATGCAAGACAAATGGATTACAGTGCGTTTAGAAAATGTAGGCCTATACACTAATCAACATGAATGCATTTTTCCTGGTCACTCTCCTTTTTTGTTCCGATAATAGAAATGTAGTGAAACAGTACTGATGTGGGGTCACTCCTGAGGCCAGCCATATAGTTAAGTAACAATTGGTCAAAGTGGGCGTGATTTAGCACAACAAATCCAGATCGGCACACATTCAGCCTTTTGCACTTCCAGTGCATTTCCCATTACAGCGAATACCACGGCTCAGACAACAAATTACTCATTATTACTACATTATGCTGATTGATAACAACTCCTAGTTTATTATAATTATTTTATTTGAAAAATGGCTCCAAAATTGTGTGACCAACAGTAATAACCAAGTGCTGGTCACATAGAATGATGTGCTTATTCTACACCCCTGGTGATGAACAGGGGATGAACAAACAGTGCAAAAGGAGTGGCAGGGTCTGAAATTATATGAGCCTTATGGGTTCTCAGTCATCCAGGTCATTCTAAGTGCTGTATTGTAGACAACTGGACTTGTTTCAGTTTCTTGAAGACATTTCACCTCTCATCCAAGAGGCTTCTTCACCTTTAACTAACTGGAGGGGAGTTGCAGGCTTTTAAACTCTGTATAGGAGTGTCCTTACAGAGTCATTAAGGACATATGTGAGCTGTGAGTTTCAGAGTCCTTATGGGCCACTTGGGAGTCTTTGACCCAATCGGCCTGAAAAAATAATAATTTAGGCGAAAAATTACAAATAAAAAATTAAATCTAAGACATACTGCCAAACAGTCCATGGTGGTGATGGGGTGTCTAAAGTTCATTTTTTCCTTCATGATGTCCTCTTTGACAATTATCAGGATAATTAAAAGAAAGTATGAATACAAAAGTTTGAATGTTTGATATTATCGCAGGGCCCCGATGAGTCTCTGAGTAGTTCAGGAGGTTTAAGGTTTAACTTTTAAGGCTATTTGAGTAGCGGTCCGTGGGCCTCATACAGCCCTTTTGAAATTTTTTATGGCCCGCAAGACTGCCATTAAATCACAGTGTGTGATTCTTGTGATATAATAAAATTATGGTATACCGGTAGCTCTGAGCTACTTCAACAACGGTTCCGATCTGACTCGAAAATATCTATGTCACGTTATACTACGCACTACTAACGATTTATCGTTTTCTGATCTAAATTGCGATTTCAGACAATGTGATCATGTGATCGCCAAAGCTGTGTTTGTTTGCAGTGCTCCTGACTGACCCAGGATCTGTTGTGTCAACTATTTAACACATACATGCCGTCTCCCTGCCATCCGGCCAAACTCACCAATTAGAAGCGGCATGCTGCTCCTGGACAGGTCACGCTAGCAATCAATATAGCCTGCTCCACCTGACCTTTAATTTCTGAAATGGCTTTAGCTGGACCAGAAGCGGAGTTTGGGGATTTAATCACCAATAAAAACAGAACGTCGGTCATTTGGGAGTATTTTGGGTTTGAGGCTGCAGACATGCACCAGAAACAGGTACTGTGTAAAACCTGTCGCACTAAAGTTGCAACATCCAGCGGAAACACAACCAATTTATACCGGCACTTGAAAAATCACCACAGGCATTTGCATGACGAGTGCATGATGAAAAAGTCCGGTGAAAACATTACATTGTTAATATTGCACTGAAGCTTGATTTGAAGAAAATCTTGAATCAAATCGAAATCGCAATATCAGCCCTACTATGCACCTATGTGCCAGACAGGCATGCACTGTGATTGGTTGCTACACTCACTCTGCACTTGCACTCAGCTCGCGGGTGAGAGGTGAAGAGGTCAGAGTCAACTAAGCTAACACCGCTTTGCAACATGTTGCACTCAAAACCCCAAAAACGAAAAATTGATTTGGAAAACCGCCAGTTCCAGAGCGAATGGATGGACAAATATTTATTTGTTTTGCCTGCCGCGACGAATAATAAACGGGTCTGTTTACTGTGCAACGAATGCATATGTCATGAAAGAATACAACGTGAAGAGGCACTACAAGTCATATCACGGCTCGTTTTCTGCCAGTTTTCCAGAGGGCTCAGAGGAATGGAGAGGCAAAGTCCAGCGTCTGCTAGTGTCTTTTCAACAAGTCAAGTCAAGTCGCCCTTGGTCGCTTTCACATGGAACAAGAGAGGGAGCTATGATAGCATCCCTTCCTGTAGCCTGGACACTCACCAGACAGAAGAGGCCTTTTCCAGAGGCGGAGATGGTTAAAGACTGTATGCTTGCTGTCATTGATAAAGTGGTTGTTGATGAAAAAGTAAAGGAAAGCGTCACCTCATCCATTAAAAAAGTGCCTCTCTCGGACACATCAACTCTTCGCAGAGTGGAATTACTCACAAAGGATGTCTCAAGGAAGCTTTTTGAAAACCTCAACAAAGCTGATGTTATGTCTATCGCTGTGGATGAATCATCTAACTGTACTCACATGGCTCAGCTATGCATCTGTCATAAGGTGAGGTGCAGCAAAGCGTGGTGGAAGATAAAACATCACACTGGCAAGGGTTGTGCAGGAAAAATAGGAAGACTTTTATTTATAGTCTCAAAAACAAACAAAGAAACAAACATTTCTTACTGAGCTTCAGACCGCTCAGGTCGCTCTCTTTCCACGAAAAAAACCAAAACTCCCCGCCCTCTCCCATTCCACTCACATATATAGCGGGAGAGTCTGCCTTTCCAGTGCAACTGGCCTATCAGGGCAGATCTCTATAATGGAGAGTTGAAAAGGTTTACAATGCATAGAGATGGTTTTCTTTCACTTGCTCACACTATTTTTCATCCTTACCCCAAGATACCCTACTGCACATTCACAACAAACAAATGATTTGTACTTTATTCAGTATTTAACTGAATTACCCGTCATGACATCACACATCCATTATCCAATCGCAACTGAGAACATGCCTTCTCATACTCCACATAAAAAGGCTACTGCTGAGGCGCGCTTCCTCTTTCCACACCAGCACAAGATGGCCACCACAAAGGACTCTAAGTCTGACAGGTTATTACTTAGATTACCACAAGTCTTTTCTATACATTTTGTGTAATCAACTTAAAGTACAATTCTTTGTATTTAACAAATGTTAGTGGAAACAATTTAAATAAAGAAAATAGAAAACTGTGACTGAGTGTCTTTCCACCTTTCTAAAAAATGGTTAGCAATTAGTGAGGGAGCTGGTGCTTCATCACATTTCACACATCCTCCCCCTCTGGCTTGCCTAGGTCAGGCAAATGGGAAAGATAGTCAGTGATTAGGTTTTCCTTACCAGGACAATGCTCTATGGTGAACTGGTATAGCTGGAGGGCTAGGCACCAAGGCAGGATTCGTGCATTCTGATGTTGCTTTGAGTGCATCAATTTCAAAGGTCTGTGGTCCATCTGCAACACAAACTCTCTTCCCAAAAGGTAATACTTAAATGAATCAACAGCCCACTTTATAGCCAGCCCCTTTTTTTCCACCGTAGAGTACTTTTTCTCCCAGTCAAACAGTTTCTTACTCAAGAACAGGACAGGTTTCTCCTCGCCAGGCTCTCCCTGGGCTAGCACTGCTCCTAGTCCAACGTCAGAGGCATCAACCTGCTCGAGGAATCGTTTTGTGAAGTCCAGGCTCTGCAACACAGGATCTTGACAGATCTGCCTCTCTAATGTCAGAAAGGTACGTTCACATTTATCATTCCAACTCAGTTTAGTGGTTGATTTGTTTGTTAGGTCAGTGACGGGTGCTGCCAACGTAGCAAAATGGGGAATAAACATTCTGTACCACCCCACCAGTCCTAAAAATGACCTCACTTGCTTTTTGGTCACAGGTCTGGGAATCATCTGGATGGCCTTTATCTTCTCTATTTGTGGCTTTATTTGCCCATAGCCAACCAGGTACCCAAGATACTTCACCTCCTCCTGAGCCCAAGAACACTTGTTTGCATTCAGGGTCAGACCGGCTTCCTGTATCTTTCCCAGGACGACTTCACGATGCTGTAGGTGTTCTTCACAAGATTCACTATAGATTATCACATCATCCAGGTAGGCGGCTGCAAACCTTCATTACAGGATAGCAAACCTTCTGGAGCGCATGCTGGATGAACAGTGAACCTTGGACTGCAAGGACGAGAAAAGTCTATTGCTAATTTGGTTGAGAGGCTTTGTGCTTTCAAGACAAAGCAAACAATTTTCACAACAGACCTAACTGCTGTTTTTGGTTGCTATGGCGCTGTACTAGGTGGCAGCCTGTTGCAGCAGCTCCCGTGGGCTTCCAAGTTTTTTTTTGTATTTCTATTTTGATTTTCCATGTGATTTTTGGCAACTCTTCTCAAGAGACAGTGAGAAGATGGACACTTCCTTTTTTTAAACTTTTTTGTCTTTTTTGAACAAGACGGACGAGCTTGTGGCCCTTTGTAGTTTTATGTTTATTATGCTAACCCTAGCAACGGAGGGACAGGAGCGCATCATTGAGCGCATTTATTACACACGCGACCAGCTGATTGCACTGTGTAAACCTGCACTGCTGTGTGAACCT